>NW_021025639.1:2309020-2455375 GCF_004153795.1 Camellia sinensis | reverse complement strand
AGATACTGTGAGAGAGGCTTGGGTGCTTGTTCAGAAAGTTGACTATTTTAGTTGATTTTTTTGATTATTTTAGCCTGGTTAAAAAAGTTGTGTTTAGAAAAATAATAGATTTTTTTTTGTGTAATTAATTTGATAATTATGAAAGCAAAAATAAAATTATTATGATTTGAATGAAATATTTTATCTTATTAATTATTTTAATTTATTTTATCTTTATTGACTATTTTAACCCAAAACTTACTTTTCAAATAGAACCGGAAATGATTATAGCACTAAATTCTCGTGATGGGAGCTTCTACACATAAGTGATTACATTTAGTGAATAATCAGTTGGTTGTCACTTTCAATTTCTGCAACTTGTCTTATGTTTGAGATCAAGACTAGATCGTCTAGTCTGGCCCATGTGCTCATTTTTAGTCTCATTTCGATAATCCAAACCTTTTGAGTCTCATTTTGATCAATATGTAAAATTCGTTGAGTACTATATCCCTGTTAATAATCACATTGATCGGATATCGATAACTATTTGATCGGATCATATTTGTATAAAAAAAAAGACAGTGAAAAAATAAATATTTGACAAAAATCTGATCCAATTAGGCCCAGGCCCGAGCCCATCTTGGGACCCTGGGCCTGGGCTTAGGCCATCATTTTGAAACTCGGCCCGGCCTGCTAGGTTGGCCCATTGGCTCGCTCAAAACCCGGCCCGAGGCCCGGCCCGTCCAAGGCCTAGTGTCATTTTTAGTTAAAAAAAAAAATTTTGGTGAAAAAGATAGGAAAAAAAAAAAATTTGTTCAAGTTCTAGCCTAGGCTTAGGTCTAGCCCGCCCAAGACCTGAATACCCCTAGGCATAGGCCTAATTTTTTGGCTCGTGGGCTGGCCTGAATGTTGATAGAAGCCCATGAAGCTTGACATGGGTCAGTTCGAATCCGAGCCCAAGCCCAGATAAGTCAGGTCAGGCCAAATTTACAGCCCTAACTTATGTTGAGATGCGAGACTGCGGATATCCATAATGACAGCACTTAAATTCCCATGAAGCGTCTGTATTTGAAACAAATAAGGGAATAATCTGGTAGCCTGTGATAGAGTTTTCTAAATATAATTTGAGAAAAGAGTTGTATTTTGAGTTTGTGAGTTTTGAAATTATGATTTGAGTGTGGAAAATTTGTTTGGTGAATGAGTTTTGAATTGAGTGTGAAATTTTTGTTGTGACATATGATATTTGATTAAAAAACTTACCACTTATAACCAAACACAACTCAAAATTCTATTCAAAGCTAATAAAAAAATTTAAAAATTTTGGAATTTTTTTTATTTAAAATATAAAAAATAACAGGTACCGATTGTTTAAAAAAACAAATTCAGGAGGACGACCGGTTAGCCCAAATTTCTTGTCTTGGAAAGAGTTTTCAAAAGTGGGTGTAAAATTAATTTTTGAAAACTCTAAACAAACAAGACACTCAAAACAAGGGATAGAAATTTGTTTGGAAAGCTTTTCCAAACACAACACTTAGGTTGCGTTTGGTAGAGTTTTAAAATTATGATTTGAGAATAGAGTTATATTTTGAGTTTGTGAGTTCTGAAATTATGATTTGAAAAGAGAAAATTTGTTTAGTTATGAGTTTTGAAAAGATTTTTGAATTGAGTTCTGAATTTTTGACGTGACATATGAAATGAGAAGATTTGTTTGGTTATGAGTTTTGAAAAGAGTTTTCAAAACTTAATTCAAAAACTTATAACTCATAACCAAACATACAACTCAAAACTCTATTGAAAATTCTATTCAAAATTCATAAGCAAATTGTTTTTAAAATTCAATTAAAAAAGATAATTTATTATTTTGGTCTAAAAAAAATATTTTTTACGTGTAAAAAATATCAAAAACAAATACATATATATATATATATATATATATATATATATATATATTTCCAAATAAAAGGTGGCAATTGGCAATTACAAAAAAATAAATAAATAAATTGCACTATTTCAATCAATCGGCCGGATGTCCGAGGGGACGTCCGGAAGGATGACTGGGTAGACCCAATGATTAAGGCCAAATTGTGCAGCACTGAGGCCGTTAATTAGGATCTCTTAATTTTACTTGCTTGTCAAACCAAACATTTTATGCCTTTTTAATGTCAATCAGGTTTGTACATAGTGGAAGCATAAAATGAGCGAAAATATAGAGAAAATTGCTTCCCGTAGTGTGGAGGACCATTCCCGTACGTGCGGCCTTTACCTTGCAGCCAAATAGGGCCTAATCTTCCCGCATGTGCGAAGGGTTTTTTCCGTACCTACGGCACCCTTTCTGCAAGTGCGGTGACCAATCCCGCACGTGCGATCGTACCTCAGAATCTGTGTTGTTGTTTTAAACATGTTTGAAAGACAGTAGCGATAAAATAAAATAAAAAGAATGGAGAAAATAGGCTGGATTAGGGTTCTAATATTTTTTCAAGAAGAGAGAGGATAAGGTTTGGAGAAAAATAACTTAAAGCTTGAAGAAGGTCTCCCATGGTGGCTTCTTCCTCTTCCACCTCTTCTTACTCCTCCATGAGTGGCTTCTTCCTCTTCCACCTCTTCCTACTCCTCCATAAGTGGCTAGGCTGATCTTTCTAGGGTTTTGATGAACCCTAGCCATGTAAATAGGTTTTCTTTTATGTAATGGTTTGAACAATTGTATGGTGTTTAAGAAGTTTCAAAAATATATTTTCCATTATTTCTTTGAGTATTCAGTTTTTTGTGATTGTTGAATGCTTTCCATACAATGGTTTTCTTTTCTTTCATAGTCAAGATATGAGATGAGCCATACTAAGAGGGACGAGTCGTTTTGTTACCCTAATTTGGAGCAAACGGCTCGTACCACTTGAGATGGTTCATGCCTATACATTGAATGTGATAACTCTTTTGATCAATGCTTCAAACTTATAGTTGCAAAGTATTATTTAGTTCAAACCGTACCATAATTGATTTTTAAATTGAAACCTTATTTATGTAACTAGTGATGAATTCATTACCCTAAGTTTTTCCACAATCAGTAATTCCAATTTTAATTTTAATCGCTTTGTTAAATTTAATTATTATTAGGTTATGAACAATCATCTTTTTCATCAAAATTAATTTAGGAATTTAGCATTTAAATTAGTTTAATTTCACAATTGTCGCTGTGGATCGATACCTAGACTTACCATTATTTTAAGGAATTTGGTACAATTTAGTGTTTATTTTTGGTGTGTGAAATGACCCATCAAATTTTGGCGCCGTTGTCAGAGACTTCTGGTGAAATTAATTAATTTAAAGTTACATTCTTATTTTAATATTTAGTTTAGGGTTTTATAATTTTTTTTAGTGTTACCAAGTGTGCAGAGTGTTTGAAAGTGGAGCTATCACTGAAGTGCAAGCGAAGCGCAACCGAGCTTTAAAAACAAACTGCATCACTAAAGTGCTAAAAAAAAGCAAATACTCGCAAGCAAAGCACCAAAATGCTACAAAGAAAGACAGAGCTCAATTGGAGGTTGGAGACAACGTCTACAAGTCAAGTACCCGTAAGACAAGTAAAGCGTTTTTGTTAAATCGCTATGAGTATTTTATTCTTTAGTATTTTGCTTTCATAACTTAGTGCACAAGAGTCGGAACTTAGTGTGTGTGTGTGTGAGTAGTGTATGCATGAGAGCCGTTCTTGTCACCCTGAATTGTGAATGTTGGACCTTGAACTAGAAAGGACTCTTAGGAAACTTAGACCCTCTGCCTGTGTTCCTAGGCTTGAATATTCATATCCATACTTCGAGCCATTAGAGATGGCGAACTCGAATGGCCTAAATGGGCCCAACCGGACCCTTAAGGATTACTTCACACCCATCGTATATACATCACCATCATGCATCTAGTTACCTAACACCACTGCTGCTCATTATGAGATTAAGTCCAGCACCATCCAAATGCTCCCATCATTCCATGGACTAGCTCATGGTGACCTTTATAAACATCTGCATGAATTTCTGAAAATTTGCTCTACAATGAGGATCCAAAATTTCACCAATAAGGCCCTAATGTTGCAACCGTTCCCATTTTCACTGAAGAACAAAGCCAAACATTGGCTGAACTCTTTACCTACTAACTCTATCATAACTTGGGACCAATTACAATAGAAGTTGTTGGAGAAATACTTTCCCATTGGTAAGACAAACCAACTCAGGCGAGCCATCAACAATTTTGCTCAAATTAATGGCGAGCAATTTCATAAGACATGGAAGAGACTTCGTGACCTTCTCCAACAATGTCCCTACCACCAAGTGCCTGATTGGCAACTTGTTCAGACCTTTTACTATGGCTTAACTGAGCCTCACTGCCAAATGGTGGATTCTTCTTGTGGTGGGAAATTCATGTCCAAAAATGACGCCGAGGCATGGCAATTATTTGAGAACCTAAGTGATAATTCCCTTCACCATGCCTCCACAGCCCGGCAAGTCCGACAATCGGTAGTTGAAGCCCCGAAAAGAGGGAAAATTTATGAGTTAGGGCAAAACCTAGAGTTAGCCCAACAAGTACAGGCATTGTCCCACAAAACGGACCAATTGTTAGTTTTGGGAGATGGCCATACACAACAAGATCAGCCTCAATTTCACGAGGCATGTGCTATTTATGCTAGCCTTGCTCATGACTTGAGTGAGTGCCCTTCAGCATCACAATTTTTGGAATTAGTTCAAGAGCATATGAATGCGGCTCAAGGATTCTCCAACCTGGGTAATGACCCATATTCCAACACATACAATCTGGGATGGAGAAATCACCCTAATTTTTCATGGAGACCTCTTTCACAAGGCACTTCTTACAATCCTCCACTACCAAGGAAGAATTTTAATAATTTTGCTAACCAATCTTCCTACCGACCACCACAACCTTATCGACCCCCACAACCTTACCGGCAACCACAACCCCCCTTGTTCTTCAAGGCAACTCTGCCTTTGAGACTCAGGTGTTAGAAGTTCTCTTAGAACTTAAGGGGTTAGCACCACTAGTTCACTCCTATACTCACTTTTTGCCATGCTAGAGGCCCAATTAGGTCAAATGGCTAATAACATGAATAAGAGAGAGGAGGGAAAATTACCGAGTTAGACTGTGGCCAACCCTAAGGGTCAATATGGGGTAGAAGGGTTGGGTGGGAATGGAAAGCACCATGAACAGGTGCAAGCTGTGATTACCTTGAGAAATGTGAGGGAGTTAGAGCCTCGACCAGTTGCGTTTGATGCAACTAAGGCTAAGAAGGGTGATCACGGTGGTCAAACCAAAGAAAACAAGGGTGAAGGAGAAACACCTAAGGGGGATGACTTAGCCCCTAGCACTTCACATGAGCCTAAGGCACCATATGTGCCTAAGGCACCCTTTCCCCAATGCCTTGATATACCGTCTCCTTTTAATAAGAAAGCGACATCCATGGAAGCTATGATGGAGGTATTTAAACAAGTTAAAATCAACCTCCCCCTGTTGGAGGCGATTAAACAGTACCCTTCTATGCTGAATTTTTGAAGGACCTTTGTACGCAAAAACGTAAATCTAAGACACACGAGTCCCAAAAGGTCATATTCACGGAGCAAGTAAGCTCCATCTTATTGAGTGACACACCCCCAAAGCTTAAAGACCCAGGTGCCCCAACCATTGAATGCATTATAGGGGACCCTTTCATTGATAGGGCCTTGTTAGATTTAGGGGCTAGTGTCAATTTGTTGTCGTACTCTCTGTACAAGGAATTCGGGCTTGGCGAGTTGAAGCCCACTATTGTTACTCTGTAGTTGGCTGACCAGTCCCTCAAAATGATTGAGGATGTGATAGTAAAGGTCGACAGGTTTTATTTTCCTGTTGACTTTTTGGTTTTAGATATGGAACCGGTAGCCAGCTCTAGGAAACAAATCCCGATGATCTTAGGTCGACCTTTCTTGGCTATGGTCAATAAATGCATAAATTGCTGTACTGGGGTTATGGATGTTTCATTTGGAAATATACAAGTCAAACTTAATATTTTCCAAGCATCCCAACAACCCCATGAAAGAGAGGAGTGTTTATTCGTTGAGGGGATTATGGAGGAGGCTTTACCCTCTATTCTTGTAGAGGACCCTCTAGAGGCTTGTCTAGCTCATTTTGGGTTCGAGAATTTTGATATAGACGGATCAATTGAGGAGGTGAATGCCTTACTTAATTCTTCTTCTATATCGGATTTTCTTCCGTGGAAAGCCCGGTTTGAGTCCCTTTCTCCTCTGTCTAGAGAGCTTGCCATACTATCCCTAGTCACTCCGCCTACACTTGAGTTGAAACCACTCCCGGCCACACTTAAGTATGCATTTTTAGGGCCAAAGGATATTTTACCTCATCATTGCATCTAACTTAATTGTAGAGCAGGAAAGTCAGTTAATGAGTACTCTTGTGGCACATCGAAGTGCTATAGGGTGGTCAGTGGCTAATTTGAGAGGAATAGATCGCTTAATGTGCATGCATCATATACATCTAGAGGGGGACGCCAAACCTTCTCGGGAAATACAATGGAGACTTAACTCCAACATGAAAGAGGTTGTAAAAAGTGAGGTTTTGAAATTATTAGATGCGGGTATTATATACCCCATCTCGGATAGCAAGTGGGTGAGTCCCACACAAGTGGTGCCCAAGAAATCAGGCATCACTGTTGTAGAGAATGAGCAAGGAGAGTTAGTCCCCACACAAACCACTACTGGGTGGCCAGTGTGTATTGATTATAGGAGATTGAATTCCATGACTAAGAATGACCATTTTCTTTTGCCATTTATTGATCAAATCTTGAGAGGTTAGCAAGGCAGGGTTTTTATTATTTTCTTGATGGTTACTTGGGGTATAATCAAGTCCCTGTGTACCCTGCTGACCAAGAAAAGACTACATTCACTTGCCTTTTTGTCACTTTTGCCTACAGGCGCATGCCCTTTGGGCTATGTAATGCACCGACGACTTTTCAACGGTGTATGATGGCCATTTTCTCTGATATTGTAGAGAAATTTCTAGAGGTGTTCATGGATGATTTTTCAATTTTTGGACTGTCTTTTGATGAATGCCATAGGAATTTGACTAGAGTGTTACAATGATGTACTGAGGCAAACCTGATTTTGAGTTGGGAGCAGAGCCATTTTATGGTTCGTGAGGGTATAGTGTTGGAACACATTATGTCCCCTCGAGGCATAGAGGTAGACAAAGCTAAAGTTGACCTCATTGCAAGCCTTCCTCCACCCACTTATCTGCGCCAAGTCTGATCTTTCTTAGGGCATGTAGGTTTTTATCGTAGGTTTATCAAAAACTTTAGTAAAATATACCGTCCTTTGTGTAGTTTACTTGTTAAGGACGCACCTTTTATCTTTGATGAGGCATGTTTGAAAGCCTTTGAAACACTGAGAGTGGCCCGTACTACTGCCCCAATCATGAAATCACCAGATTGGCCGAAATCACCAGATTGGCCGCTTCCCTTTAAAATCATGTGTGATGCCTCAAATTATAATGTTAGGGTTGTGTTGGGCCAAAGGGTCAATAGGGCACCATATGCTATATACTATGCTAGTCGCACTCTCTCGGATGCACAATTGAATTACGCTACCGCTGAGAAAGAGTTGCTAGCTGTAGTCTTTGCCTTAGATAAATTCCAATCCTATCACCTAGGTTCCAAGGTTATAGTCTTCACTGATCATGCCGCTTTGCGGTAATTATTATCAAAGAAAAAGACCAAACCTAGGTTGATTAGATGGATTTTGTTGCTTCAGGAATTTGACCTAGAGATCCAAGATAAGAAAGGATCTGAGAATGTGGTGGTGGACCACTCTCCCGAGTCCTTGTTGAGTATATTGGTGACCCTTTAACTTTACATGATTCGTTCCAGGACGGATAACTTCTTGTGGTGTCATGAGCGAGCCCCCCGTGGTTTGCACATTTTGTGAATTACTTGGCCATTGGGAAAATTCCTAAAAATTGGTCTAAGCAAGACAAAGACTGATTCTTTTCGCAGGTCAAGCATTATTTTTGGGAGGATCCGGAGTTGTTTAAATATTGCTCCGACCAAGTGATTCGACGATGTGTGCCAGAGAGTGAGGTGCATAGTATTCTTACATTTTGTCATTCTTCTGCATGTGACGGTCATTTTAGTGGACATAAAATGGCCGCCAAGGTTTTACATAGTGGGATTTATTAGCCCACCATTTTTAAAGATGCCCATCAATTTTGTAGAACTCGTTTGTGCTGTCAGCAAATGGGTTCGATGTCTCGTCGTGATATGATGCCAATGTCCCCTATTCTTGTGGTAGAGATCTTTGATGTTTGGGGGATTGATTTCATGGGTCATTTCCCGTCGTCATTCGGGTTTGAATATATTCTCTTGGCAGTGGATTATGTTTCTAAGTGGATGGAGGAGATAGCTACCCGAACAAATGATCATAAAGTAGTAATCAAATTCTTGCATAAAAACATCTTTAGTCCCTTTGGGTTTCCTAGGGCCATAATAAGTGATCAGCGTACGCATTTTTGTAACCGTATCTTTGAGTCGGTAGTTAAGAAATATTCTATCACTCATAAAGTTGGCACTCTATACCACCCTCAAACTAGTGGCTAAGTGGAAGTCTCTAATAGGGAGGTGAAACACATAATAGAGAAAACGGTGAGGCCAGATAAGAAAGATTGGTCAAAAAGTTTGATTGATGCATGATGGGCCTACCGCACTGCTTATAAGACACCTATTGGGATGTCACCATATAGGGCGGTGTTTGGCAAAGCTTGCCACCTCCTGGTTAAACTTGAGCACTGAACATTGTGGGCCATAAAGAAGTTCAACTTCTATGTAGCCGCGGCTGGGCTCAACCAGAAATTGCAACTCAATGAGTTGGAGGAAATTCAAAATGATGCATATGAGAGTTCGAGAATTTTTAAAACTTGGACCAAGGAATTCCATGATAAGCACACTAATAGAAAATCCTTTGAACCCGACCAAAAAGTATGGCTTTTTAACTCAAAATTAAGACTCTTTTCGGGTAAGCTTAGATCAAGATGAGATGGTCCTTTTGTGGTTGTAGAGGCATTTATTCATGGTGCCATTGAGGTGCAAGATCCAAGGAATGGCCACACTTTCAAAATGAATGACCAAAGACTGAAGCCGTATATAGAGGAGATTGGGAATGAGGATATGATTGAGTCCATTACTTTGATGGACCCTTTTTACTTTGATTGAGAGATTGATGTCTTGTTCTCTTTTCTTTCCTTTATATTCTATTCTATTTTTATTTATTCTTGCCATTCTTTACTTGATGTCTAGGAGACTTTAAATCCTCTAAAGGTGTAATTCCTTTGGTGTTAACTGTACCCGAATGGCATTTGGTGGTCTAGTATAGCCACCTAACTGTGTTTGTAATGAGTTCCTAGGAGACCAACTTAGACGGTGGAAACTACAGTTCGAATGGCAAAGCCTAGAACGCAAAGGTTTGGAATTTCCGAGACTAAAGTCTGATTTAAATACCTAGGGGTGTGGAGATTGCTTCAAAACCACCTCAGCTTAAACTTTGTATGGCAGCCCCATAGGTCGAGTTAGCTTTATGCGCCTCGACTCTGGATACCGATTCAACCTAGTTTGTCACTGTACACCGCCCGAACTCTCTCCGTGCGCCCCCCTTTCGGAGAGGGCGCGGATTTGGGTTCTAGCTACTACAGTTCGGATTCCTGTCACGGTTCTGAATCTAATCTCACAAAGTGCAATGTAAGACTGATAAATCACCAAAGAGTCCAAATCCGACAAATCGTTTTGGAAAATCGATTTTAATCAAAAAGCGCCAAACATGGACTGTTTTGCCAGATTACAGAGTCGCCACCTAAATATTTTATTTTGGGAAATTTAGGAAACCCTGACTCGTGCCTAAGGCTACGTGTCTGTCATCACCAAAGTTGCCTCGGCTCGGGAACTTGGGTACGAGAGGGGAAGGTCCTGAAATGAGCACCCCCGCTCGCCTGATCAAAGGATCGGCCACAACTAAGCATGATACGTTGTTTTGAAAACACAAGTGTTCTTATTTCGATTTATTAGCTAGCTTACTATGTGATGCGCACAGCATACAAGTATAGACTAAATCACTCGATTTGGAACAAAACATCTCATGTTTGTTTCTCGAAAATGGTTTGAAGATGCTACTCGCAAGTAGGCTAAAACGCGAATTTGCCACCAAACAAGGTGGGCTTGAAACAACATGATTTGCCACCCTCAAGTGGGCTTAAAACTCACATTTTGATGAATTGTTCCAATTCAAGTAATGAAGCCTTCATCCACAGGCATCTAAGCCAAAACAGAAAACTAGTTAGAAATCAATGCATGATCCTAGCTATGTTAAATGCCTAATGCAACACATGCAATAATGCAACTGAGTAGGCTCGGCTACCTAAGATGGCATATGAATGCAACTTGATAACATGTATTCAAATAAGTATCGAAATACGATGCAGTTTGTATGATGCACCGAGCCCGGTGCATGCAAGACAAATGAATGGATGCAAACATGACAGCATAAGAATGCTAATCAAAACATGCCCTAAAACTAACCATCAAAAGTTGATAAGTAAAAGGGAGAAAAAAGTGGGGTTGGAAGACATACACACACACGCACGCTTATTACAACAATACGCCCTCGCGAAGGAGGGTCCGAATGATAAGCTAACTAGCTATGCTATTTAAGCTACTTATTACAACACGACTAATTAACTATGCTAAGCTAATTAATTACAAACCAAATTAAAAAAAACTAGCTATGCTAAGCTAGTTAGTTACAAACCGAATTAATGAATTAGCTAATCTAAGCTAATTAGAATATTTACAAAATGAACTAAGCTAAGATAATTGCAGCTCATGTAATCAATTTCAACTAGTCAATAAAGCGACAAAATGGCCTCGCGGATGAGGGAGGCATGCATGCTCGGTCGCGTCCTCCCGGAAATCCACTACCTTGCCTCTAAGTGCCTCTGTTTGCACATCTTTGGATCTCTGAAAATTATGCCAACTTCCAGAATGCTTCTGTCTAATCTTAAGAACACTCTGGGGGATTATCGGCCAGAGTTGGTGGCCATCGGCCACTTCTGATAGCCGGTCGGTAGCCTTGGTGGCCGGTCGACTGGCTTTGATAGCCGATCGGCCACTGCTTCCTACAATTTCTCCTTTTGCTACAACAGAGTACAAACAGAGGCATGACAGTGTATTTGCAAGGGAATGTGTGTGCAACCACACTCCTTATCATGTCTTAAGCTCAAAGGAGTGTAGTGCTCGGCTCTCAAGCCACCAATCACGTATCTCAATGCATGATGGCCAAAGAGTAAAGCTTGCACAATGTTGATGAATGTGCACATAAGGCTCAAAGTGTCATCACCCTATCATGTATGATCAAGAGTGACGACGACCAAGAAACGCAACACGTTTCATCACTTTGAGTATGAAACGTGCCGCATTCCTTGTGTTTGGATTAACGTCCGATCCAAACCCAATGCAATGCATACAACATGCTTATCTACCAATGCTAAAGTGGCATGCACAAGGCTCTATTATGTAAGCAATACATACAAGTCATGTTAAGAGACCAAGAGCACTAAAGCAAGCAAAAAGCATAACACTATAGGCATGCAATACCAAGCACAAATGATCAAACCAATCCCGGATAGAGGTTAAACATGCCAAAATAGTGGCCTAAACATGTTGAATCTTAATCTCAAAAGCAAGAGAAACATGTTCATTTGATGGCTCACGAGCAAGGCACAAAGCTCAACTCTCAAAAAGCACTTAAAGAGTGAAAAATATGGAAGTGTGGTAGATATATATGCTCTAAAATAACGTGCCAAACGATGCCAAAACATGCAAATACCACATGCACCACATGTTAAAGGCCCCAAAACTCAAAGCTAGTCAAGGCCCTTTACACTACAACCACATTAAGCAATGCTCAAATGACCCTAACCACTCAAAACAGATCTAAAGCAGGTCAAAACAGTAGCAAAAACATGCTAGACTCGCAGCATAGATGGCAAAAAAAATATGCTCATGTATTAGCTCACAAACAAGTCATAAAGGCACAACTCTTAAACACAATGAAAGAGCGATAAACATGAGAGTATGATAGAAGTTTATGCTCTGAAATTACATGAGAAGTGATGCCATATCACACAAACATCATAAATAAGGCATGCTATGAGTTTCAAAACACAAAACTAGCAAAGCCAATTACACCATAGCTATACAAAGCAAGCCCCAAGAGGCCAAGACCACTCAAAATAGTCCTAAATCATACTAAAACAATGCCAAAAACATGATGGAGTGTAGCCAAAACAAGCTAGAATTATAGGCTAAGACATGAGGCATGTTAAGCTAACAAGTAGGATTTACACTATAAGTGTATGAAGCATGCAAGGGATGACCAAACCAGCCAAAAATAGAGTTATAGCAAGTCCAAAATGTCACAAAAACATGATCAAACTAAGCCTCAAGAGGGTAGAAACACATGCTCATTTGGTAGGCCAACAACACATGCTAACAAGACAAGAGAAGGGGGGACTACCCCCACCTATTTGGGACCTCAAAACTCACTTTCCACCACTAAAATTCCTCTGGAATTCAGTGGTTAAAAGGCCAAGAGAAGGCGATCTCAAAGGCTTTAAAAGAGAGCTCAAAACAAAGCAAAATAAGCCACAAGTGGGGGTAGACCACCCCTAACTCAAACAAGGCTTCAAACAACCATTTTTAACACTTAAAAACAAAGGTTTTTTTAGTTCACAACCAAGCCTAAAATAGCATGCAAAGGTGGCTAAGATGGTATACAAAAATAAGCTTTAAAAGGGAATATGCTCACCCTTGAAGAACAGCAAAAACCAACAACTTTTCTGAGTCAAAACCAACTTTAGGATGTCCAAACAAGCCTTATGGAATCTCAGCTCTAAGAACAAGATGATTGGCTAAGGGGTTGTAGGCAAAATATGTGAAGAACATTCACTTTCAAGCAATATATATATATATATAGAGAGAGAGAGAGAGAGAGTTCTAGAGGGAGAGTCAAAATTTGTCTCTAAATTTTCTGAACCCTCTACAAGGGGGAGGGGCCTCCCCTTATATAGAAATACAAGCCTCAAGCTTGTTCTAATCCCTCAATACACGTGTATGGAGGATGGCCTCAATGCCCAACAGCTGGAACAGCTGGCACCAAAAATATCTGCAAAGGCAAAAAAAAAAAAAAAAAAAAGGCTTCGGCCAACACATGTGGCCGACCGGCCATTAAAGAGGCCGACTGGCCATCTGTGAGGCTGACCGGCCACCACTTATGGCTGATGGAAAAAAGGCTAGGCCGATGGACATAAGGCCTGGCCGATGGGCTGTAGGGTTGGCCAACAGGCCACCCTCTTCCCTCAGAAACAAAGCCACAAGCTCTTGGTATGCAACCAAGTACAAAACAGACAAGTTAAGAGATCCGAAGGCGAGACCCTCCACCAAGACCTTCAGGTACTCAAAACGAACACGAATATGGATAATCATCGAGTGTTCAAACGATGACGTCCAAGTCTTGAGGACGGTCAAAAATGGGGTGTCTACAGTCACCCTGTTGGAGAATAGGGAAAGTTACAAACATTGTTAGGGAGAAAAGTAGTACCCGTGGTTTTCGCGTGAAGATTATACCTTTGTTGAGCATTTAGATGTTTTCATTGTGCTATATTTATTTCGAATGTGAAATAAAGGTAGAAATGGTTTGAAATGTTTTGGGTGGTACTCATGTTAAGAAATGGTTTAATTTCTAGGGGAAAAAAAAAATCCCACACGTGTGGCGCAACCCGCCGCACGTGAGGAACAATTTTCAGTCCACAACTTGGACACTACTTTATATGCAAGTGCGTGGGGTGGTGTGGCCCAGTCACCGCACATGCGGCCTGGGTCCCGCACGTGCAGGAATTTTGCCTAATAGCATTGCATTGCTTGCTTTATATGCAAGTGCGTGACCTAGTGCGGGTGTTCCACCGCACGTGCGGGGCACTATCCCACACGTGCAGAATGAGGTTAAAAATTAAATTTAAAAAAAAAAATCAGATTTCAAAAAAAAAAAAAAGAATCATATTTCTTTGTTCATTTTTTTTTATTATTTTTGTTTTTGAAAAAAAAAAGGGGGTTATACAACCCTAGACCCACTTCAATCACTCTCACAGATTCTCTCTCTCTCTCTCTCTCATTTTCTTCCCTCACTATCTTTCTTTCTCTCTCTCTCTACACTCCATAACCCCACAAACCTATCACACCCCACCATCACTAACCCTTCAAGTCACAACCTTTCCTCTTTCTTCCTCACCACCATCAGCCCTTTTCTTTCCGTCCATCGAATCTCTGGCGACCACAATTTGTTCCGGCGGAGCTTTTTTTATTCTCTCTTTCTCTTTCACTAATTCAAGGTAAATCCTTATTTTTGTTTAAACTTTATATTTCTTCTTTCAATCTTCCATTGTAGTGAGGTTTAGGGATAGTTTAATAGAGATCTATTGTTCATCCTTCAAAAATAAATAAATAAATAAATCTGGGTAGTAAGAAGATGACCATCGCACGTGCAGCCATCTCCGGTGCACGTGCAGTCCTTCAAAAAAAAAAAAACCAATGCTTAGCTTTTCTAATTCTTTTTATTTCATAGGTTGTTTATTTATTTATTTAGTTCTTTATTTTATTATTATTATTATTATTATTTATTTAGTTTAATTCATTCCTTGTTAGTGTAGTTCGTTTTTATTTGTTTAGTTATTAGTTATTTAAATAGAATGTTAATGTGTTTAACTATACCATAGTTAAGTAACTAGTTTAATTTACATGCATATGTCTAGTTTAGTTCATTTTTTTATTTTATTTTAGGTTACCTTTATAACAAAAAAAAAAGAAAAGAAAAAGAAAAGGAAAAGGAAAGAGGACAAGAAAAAGAAAAATGATGAGACTTGCATGTCGTACATTAGTGGGCAGGCTTGTGCTTTAATAGCCTACTTTATTCTCATACTGGTTCTACAGGTATATGTGTATGTTTTTGGTGTGTGTAGGATATAAGTCGACGGATATCCACTCGGACCTCCAAAAAGACCAGAGGTTTGTTCCACCGCCACCACTGTCACCGTCATCGTCGCCACCACCACTGGTTGAGTTGCCACGACCAGAGTGGGCTTCACGCCCTCTTCACAAGCTTACACAATTCAACATCAACTATTTTCAAAATGACCCAGTCACCTCTTGGACCATTAAGCAGCTCCACCTCTGGCAACAATTGGGTCTTTACACTGTTACGGCGCCCACTTATCCTCATCTGGTACGGCTCTTCTACCAAAACATGTACGACTCGCTCACTGATGTAGGACTTCTGTCCATTATTGATGGCCACATCGTCAGCATCACAACATCCATGATTGCCCAAATGTTAGGGTTCTTTTCCAAGCCGGACCACCAACCCTTCCCAGAAGTTGAGGGTCGACAACCCATGCACCACCTCATCCAAGAGTACTTCCCGGGGGCCTACAGTGATGTAAGTTACACATGCTTGCGCTAGAGTAAGCTGCCTGGCCGTTTGTTATTCATTGACTCAGTGATACATAAGAATGCCCTTCCACTTGGGCATAAAGCTGAGCGCCGCATGGAGTTTGTCTAGGTCCTACATGGTTATCAACATGGCTATCAGGTACCGCTTGTGCACATGATTTGGATACATATGCGCAAATTTCTATAGGAGGTCGTTCAACCTCAACCTATGCAGAACCTGACTTGGCCCCTACTATTTGCCAACTTGCTCACACTTCTCTTCGAGCTGAATGGCCTCCCAATTTATCTGACTGAGGAGATTGACACTACTTATCTAACTTTCGGGCAGCGGGAATGGAAACATAGCCTATCTCGCATCCCACAACAAGTTGGTGCCTCGATTAATGAGGCCAATGATCCCATGCCCGACCAACCACATCTTCCTGCCTTTCTTGTGCCTCCCTAAGGGGACCCATTATACATGACTCACGAGGAGTATTTACAGCTTCAGCACTCTATGAATCAGGTCCACAGTACTCTTCACGATCACCACTAGATCCTTATAAGGTTGTGCACAAATTTTCAAGCGCATCGGGACTATGCTCAGGCGGCTTTCAACCAGCTCAACACCCGCCCGCTCGACATTTAGTAGTCAGTTGCCTCACTGCACACTGAATTTTATACATATCAAGAGTCGAGCCAGCAACGTTTTGACTAGCTCGGCGCCTGGGTTCAGGATGAAGCATTTGAGACGCGGTCATTGATGAATACCTTGTTTGCCCAGCATTTCCCCCACCACCGCCACCAGATTCTCAATAGTCCCAGACTATCTTTTTCTCTGTCTCTTTTATTTCGGTATATACTTTTCTTTTTTTCTCTTTCTCTTTTCAAAAAAAAAAAAAAAAGTGTGTGTGCATGTGTTACTCTATGCCTACTTGGATGTGCACCTACAATCTCAAGTAATATTCTCTCTGTTCTATTTACTTAGCATTTGGTTCAATTGAGGACAATGTCATATTCAAGTTGGGGAATGCGGATATTTTCTTTTGTGCATTTCTATTTGGCTCATAATTCATGCTTATACTTGCTTCACTTGATTGCACTACTTCACTTGATGTTGACTTGTGTTAGTAGGGTGATGATATTTGCATATGTTAATTGGGGAGTATAGTAGACTTGTATGAAAAGGGTTTATTGGGTAAACACTCGCATGTGATGTTTGCACTAGGATAATTATTTTTGGTTGTGGTATTAGTACACTTATCATAAGTATGCCTTGATTCCCATGAACACACTATCATCGCGGTGACCTCTTTATTATAATCCCTAGTATACATCATTGATAATTGCTAGTGTTGCAGAAAAGAATAAATGACTAGCCTTAATTCTCAAAATAAAAAATAAAAAAAAAACGCTTGACTTATTTGGATTCGTAGCCTCTTTAACTTGAGTTATTAAGCCTGTCGGGTGTCTCTACAACTAGTGTCCTAAAACCATCTGGTTTGGGAGTCATTGGCCCAATACTTGCTACATGAGTAAATTAGAAAACTTAAGGGACCTAGACGTTGCACAGTTAAGGAAAAATAAGGAAAATGACTTGCTCAGATTCGTAGCCTTTTCAGCTCGAGTTATTAAGCCTGTAAGGGTGTCTTCACACCTAGTGCCCTAAAACTGTCTGGTTTAGGAGTCATTGGCCCAATTCTTGTTACATGGGTTGATTAGAAAACTTAATGGATTAGGACATTGCACAGTCTTTTCATCCGGGAAAAAAAAAAAAAACATTTTGAGAATCTTGGTTACAAAAGTTTAATCTTGTCTGTATATGTTTGAGGTTATTATGAGTTACACTAGGCTACTATAGTGGTTAGTTAACTAGTTATGGAGATTGCATGTTACACCGAGGTTATTGATGATGTGTTGTACTAGCATTCACAAGTACATAGAACTTTATTTGTGTAATACTAATATGCGGTCTCTACTCAATAGATTCCTTCATGCTTGTCTACTGTGCCTTCAATGACTTATCGTGTCTTAATATTGCACTATAGTGGCACATAAGTTAATTCTTGAGTGGTGTGGTGTGATTGATTATTGCTGGATAGATATGAATATGTTAATGTTTGTGAGTATCATTTCTGGAAACCCTCATGAGACTTTACTCATCCACTTCGGGTAATTTTGTGGTTTAAAAGCTTGTTGCATATGTTAAATGCAACTATTCTTGTAACAACCCCGACCTATGATTAGTTGATAATCTATGATTAAGTATGCTTAATACGTAATTAAGAAGAAATTTAGGGGTAATTACATGTACATAGCGTTATTTGTGTTTATATTTGTCTGTTGTAGGAATATCTATATGTGTTTTTGTTTTGTTCTACAAATTAACAACCTTATCGGCATCCGATTACGAAATTGACTTGATTTTTGTGTTTGAATTTTTAGAATTTTAAGGCAAGTTTAATTGAAATTCGATTTGGAACTAAATAATTAGACTAATTGAAGCTCATTTGTTTAGTGGTAAACTTAATTAATTAAGTTTCTTAATCAAGCCTATAAAAGGCTTATACACCACTTGAATCACTTTTCCTTCATCATTTTTGAGCTCAAAACATGGGAGAGAAAAAGAGAGCTAGAGATTGAGATCAAGGAGGAAGAGTAAGGAATTAGCTTGGATTTGGCTAGAAATTGAGGAATTGACTTGAAAGCTCAAAGACATAGCAATTTAGAACTCAATCAAGGATCTTAGGTGAGTAATTGATTCCTAATCTTTGTATTCAAGACATAAATGGTTGAACTTAATAGGGTTAAGTGTTTAAGTTTGAGAATGAAGCTTATGTAGATGAATTTCATGCATGCAAGCATGTATCATAGCATTTTGAGTTTGCATTTCAAACTAATCCCACATGCATGTGTCTATCTTGACTTTGTTTTAAGAATCCATCACATTTCGTATCAATTGACCTTAATTGATTATGTTTTGGAAGGTTAGAATACATATCAATGTATACATGTTATGTTCTTTACACTTTAAGCTTGAATTTGCACAAATGACTTACTCTTGGACCTTGATTTTGCGAAATGGTTTTGAATTCATGATATTTTCCAAGTTTACACAAGTTTCCTTGAGCATAAAATTCATGCTCCCAAAAGTTGACACATTTTGCAGGCCGCTCGAGCGACAAGAGTTGCACTTGAGCGAAAACCTCAGTTATGCGCTCGAGCAACCGTCGAGCGACCATAAAGTGGAAAATTCACACAACTACTACTTTTGTAGAATTTACAAACTGCTCGAGCGAAGGAAGTTACACTCAAGCGACCACTCACATTTTGACCCTTTGCTCGAGCAAAGGAAGTTACGCTCGAGCGAGGCCCTGTTTTCAACATTAATGCCTAAGTGTTCTCAAGTGCACTTTTTGTTTCCTTACTGCATCCTAGGCATTCTTAGGCCATGATTAAGACATAATAAGGAGGATAAAGACTTAGAAACACACTACGAACGAAATGAAATAAGTTAAGTATTATCCGAGTGTGTGTTTCATTATGTGTATCTGTTATGTTTATGTAGGTCACGCGCCATAAACCATTTGATTAGTTTGCTCTATCTGTCTGCAACCGGAGCCATCTATTAGCAACGACTCTGTAAAGCTATGTTTGATTATAAGTGTTTTCTGCCTGAAATGATATGATCTATTTTGTGAAATGCTATTTTATAAATCATGAATGAATGTCCATTTTTTTAAAATATATTGGTGGCATCCTTAGTTCACGCAGCCCTCGCCTGGGGTAACAATATCGTAGCCAATATGCACGTGGCCCACTCCCAGGGGTAACAATACTGTGGCTTATATTCATGTGGCCCTTGCCTAGGGGTAACAATATCGAGGCCTATGTTCACCTGACCCTCACCTGGGGATAACAATACCATGGCTACTTGTGCACAAGATGTGGAGCTATGTGGTCGTTGGTACTGATTATGCAAATTTGATATGATATGACAGCTAAATGGATGTACCACATATAACTGCTAAGATTTCTGGTCAAGTATGTGAATCTGAATTTGTTTTTGATAGGGTTGAGCAACGGATCCACCGACCCGCCAAATCCGCCTGGCCCAACCCAACCTGATGCCAAATGGGTGGATGCGTGGAACTTGGCGGACGAATGTGGGCCAAGATTTTACATTCTGGTGGACTTGGGTCGGGTGGCGGGTGGCCCGCCATTATATCCATGTAACCTGACCTGCCGTTGTCTCCAAATTTTTTTTTTGTACGCCCTCCCTCTTTTCTGATCTCACCATCAAAAGACCTAACCCTTTCTTCTTCTTCGACAGTACTTTCTCTCTCCCTCCCAAAACCCTACCCATCTACCGACGGCGACTTTCTCATCATCCGACGATCTTCTCCATCGGCGATCGAAGATCTGCTCTTTTTTTTTTTTGCTCCATTTTCTGAGAATCTCATATTAAAACCCTAACAGTTAGGGCCTACCCCTTTCTTTGACTGAAAGAGGATCGCTGATCATGGTGCTGGTGAGTTCTGTTTTGTCTTCATCTTTCCTCTTCTTGTCTTCTTCTCCTGAATCTCTAACTGTTTTTATTTTTTTTATTATTTTTTTTTTTGTTTTGTTATAGTTCTGAAAGCAAAGGGATGGTGAGATTAGAGTGAAGGTTCTACACACACACACAGAGAAGCTTACAGAGAGTTCGAAAACCAGAGGTTTGTGATTTTGATTTTATATCTATGTTTGTGATTTTATATCTGTGTCTGTGTGATTTCTATCTGTGTCTGTTGTGATTTTTTATCTGTGTTTGCTCTTCTTCTCTCATCTCCTTCTCTTCTCCTTATTCTCTTCTCCTGTTCTCTAGTATGTCACTCCACACTCTGGTTTGTCTCTTGTTCTCTGGCATTCATTGGGTAATGTTTATTGGTTGATACTCCACACAAATTGTTGATTACAAACTGGTTGAAACACAAATGGTTAGGCCATGCTCTGTTGCATACTCTGTAATTTATGGCGAAGCTATGAAACACAATACCCAATTTTTTGTTGAATATTTTGCTCTGGATCTATTAATGGGCAGTGATGGTATGTTAATGTATATGCATTCTCATTTACCTCATAAACTGATTTATGGTATGTTGATGACTTGAGCAATTTGTGTTATAAACTGATTTAGAACTGCTTAGGAAATGAATGCTTTAGGAACTACTTGGGAAATGAATGACTTAGGATCATATTTATCAATTTGTGTTACCCAATTTCTTACTTTTTCATATTTGTCATCTTTTTTATGTATTAGTCCTTCATGTATTAGCCTTTCTCTCTGTTTTCAAATTTGATTTGTATTACTTTTTCATGTATTACTACTGTAGACCATGGATTGAAATAGACCATGATGTAGTCATTCATGTATTTTTAGTCCTTGCTGTAGTCCTTCATGTATCAATTTGGTGTTAGGGAAAAATAGCAGGTTTCATAGATGTTGAATTATGCACAATGTTTTCCAAGTTTCATAGACGTGAATGAATAAATATTTTGAATTATGCCCATTGTAATGAATTTTGCATTGCTCAGGTTACACTGTCCAAGTTGTTTCATAGATGTGAATGAATAAATATTGCATTGTCTAGGGTTTTTTTTTTTTTTGTATGTTGAAAATTTGTAAAATTTCAAATCGCCAAACCGATTCGCATCCATCCGCCAATTCATCGCCAAACCGATTCACATCCATCCGCCAATCCGCCAAATCTGTATCCGCCGGATTGGCGGACGGATGCGGATTGATTTTCTCTAATTTGTCAATTTGGCGGACGGATGGCAGATTGGAGGCTTCGTGGCTGCAACCGATCTGCGCCCACCCCTAGTTTTTTATTTCAAATCTACTATAAGACATCATTCATTAAAATTTTTACTCCGTTATTATTCACTGGCCTTCTGCTCACTATTTCTATTATGTATGTAGGTGAGCAGACGCGTGACCAGGCTTAAGCTGCTGCCTGGAGAGTTTTGTTTTGTCAGCCAGCCACCATGCCTCTCGGGGAGGTTCTTGTTTGTCAAGTCAAGTTTTGTGAATCATGTAAATGATGTTTTTGTTTTGTTTTTGTCTATCCGTACTTTGGGCTAAGTTCCCTATGACTCAATCTATATCTATATAGTGATACATGACATGTGGAAGTTTGATATTATATATATATAAGTTTCAAATCTTTTTTGTCCCATGTATGTCTACACAGCTCTATGGACATTGTATTTTGTATATTTTGTTATCCTGTTCAAAGGCCTTTAGTAATCCCAAGATTACTAGCCGGTTACGATGCTAAACCTATAGGGGCAGGTTTGGGTTATGATAGAGTGGTATCAGAGCACATGTTATACCGCACACACAAGTCCATATGAGTTATAGGATGTCCTAGAAAAAGATTTAGGGACATCCCAGCTGCATGTGTGAGTATGTGTGTTAATTTTCTATAAATGTGAAAATTGAACCTAACCATGAACACATGAAATTGAAATGAATGAACTGAATGGACTATTTGCCTATTTTTGTAAGTGCTCTATTTACCTATAGCAAAAGGAAAATACAAGAAGTGACGGTACAACTGAATCCTCAGAGGCTCGCATGAGCCGAATGGAACAAATGCTTACAGCCCTAACTGAAGCAATGATACAACAACAAAGACAACAACCTCTGCCGCCTCCGCCCCCTCTAGTCCAAGTGGAGCCGGATAACAATGACATTATAAATCTAACGCAGAAGTTTATGAAGATGAAGCCGCCGACTTTCCTAGGTGGTATTGAACCCTTAAAGGCAGAGAGATGGTTACTTGAAATGGAGAAACTATTTGAAGTATTCCCTTGCTCTGAGACACAGAAGGTTTTATTGGCCATGTATACTTTGAAGGATGAAGCCCAAAGATGGTGGTTGTTAATCCAAAATAGTAATGGGAGCATGACATGGGCTCAGTTCAATGAGATCTTTGACGATAAGTACTTTCCTCGGTGCTTCTGGGATCGAAAGGTTACTGAATTCGAGGAACTTAAATAAGGGAAGATGTCCATAGCTGAGTATGAAGCTAAGTTTACTGAGTTAGCCAGATTTGCTCCTCATATGGTTGACAGATTACAAGAAGGCTCGAAAATTCGAGGGGGGATTAGATCTGGATGTGTATGACCAAGTGGGCGTACTGAAGTTGCCTATATACGTAGAAGTACTTGATAGAGCATTGATGGTAGAGGCCATTTTGGAAGCAAAGAAACAAGCTCCAGCTCTAATAACTGAATGGAAAAGGAAAAAGATTCGGATTCAATTTGAAGAAGGTTCGGTCATTTTCAAAAAGGCAGAACACGGGATCCTCTAGTAGCTCGAGTCAGAATAGTGGATCTATTCCAAATTGTCCCAATTGCGGAAGAAAGCATAAAGGCACATGTTACCGTGCATCAGGTGCTTGTTTTCGGTATGGCAAGACTGGCCACATGGTTAGAGATTGTCCACTAAGATCCGACGATGCTAATTGCAACTTTAGCAGGATCTGCTTCTGGATCAAGAACAAATGTGAGAGCTAATGTGGGGAGAGAACCTTTGAGACAAGGTCGAGTATTTGCACTAGTGCCTGGTGATGTACAGAACACCGAGCCAGTGGTGTCAGGTATGATCTCTATTTATGCTCAACGTGCCTACGTGTTGATAGATTTTGGTTCCATACATTCCTTTGTATCGCATGCTTTTTCCTAGAAATTAACTAGACCACTAGAGCCTAAGAATTATTTGTTATCTATCTTTACATCATCTGGAGGTTTTATGGTATGCACGTATGTATATTTAGCATGTGACATTGTGATTGGTGATATGACATTATATGTTGATTTATTGCCATTGGGTCTTGATTATTTTGACTATATACTTGGTATGGATTGGTTGACAAAGTATTGTGTAACTATTGATTGTGTGAATAAAACTGTTGTGTTTCGACCGCTTGGCATGCCTGAGTTTGTGTTCGTTGGAAATGGGATAGTTCCTTCGCCATACTTGATTTCATTTATGAAAGCCATGAAGATGTTGAGAAAAGGGTGTCGGGACTACTTATGTTGTGTATTGACTGTATCTTCTGATAGTACTAGTGTGGAAACCATCCCTGTTGTTTGTGAATTTCCCGATGTGTTTCTGAATAAATTGCTTGGGGATTTAATTAATAGAGAAATCAAATTCACTATTGACAGATATGACATTATATGTTGATTTATTGCCATTGGGTCTTGATTATTTTGACTATATACTTGGTATGGATTGGTTGACAAAGTATTGTGTAACTATTGATTGTGTGAATAAAACTGTTGTGTTTCGACCGCTTGGCATGCCTGAGTTTGTGTTCGTTGGAAATGGGATAGTTCCTTCGCCATACTTGATTTCATTTATGAAAGCCATGAAGATGTTGAGAAAAGGGTGTCGGGACTACTTATGTTGTGTATTGACTGTATCTTCTGATAGTACTAGTGTGGAAACCATCCCTGTTGTTTGTGAATTTCCTGATGTGTTTCTGAATGAATTGCTTGGGGATTTAATTAATAGAGAAATCGAATTCACTATTGACATAATACCCGGGACACAACCAATTTCTAAAACCCCATACCACATGTCAACCTCTGAATTGAAAGAATTGAAAACTCAATTACAAGATTTGTTAGACAAGAAATTCATCCGCCCGAGCACTTCACCTTGGGGTGCTCTAGTCCTATTTGTTAAGAAGAAAGATGGGTCCTTGAAATTATGTATAGATTACCGGGAATTGAATAGAGCAACTATCAAAAATAAATATCCGTTATCTCGAATAGATGATCTATTTGACCAACTCCAAGGAGCCCAAGTCTTTTAAAAAATTGACCTTAGATCCGAATACCACCAATTAAAAGTTAAAACAAAAGACATTGAGAAAACTGCCTTCCATATTAGATATGGGCACTATGAGTTTTTGGTAATGCCTTTCGGGGCAACTAATGCACCAACGGCTTTCATGGACCTGATGAGTAGGGTAATTTCTGGATGAGTTTGTAGTTGTGTTTATTGATGATATCCTGATTTACTCCAAAAGTAGAGAAGAACATGAGAACCATTTGAGAATTGCTCTACAGATTTTGAGAGAAAAGAAGTTATACGCAAAATTGTCCACATGTGAATTCTGGCTTGATAATGTAGCATTTCTGGGGCATGTAATCAACAAGGAGGGTATTTCTGTTGACCCACAGAAAATTGAAGCTATTGTGGACTAGCCTAGACCGACCAATGTATCAGAAGTTAGAAGTTTTCTGGGCTTGCTGGCTATTATAGAAGATTTGTGAAAGACTTCTCCAAACTTTCCATGTCATTGACACAGTTGACGCAGAAAAATGTGCCATTTGATTGGACTGATCACGTTGGTCTTTCAAGAACTAAAGACCAGGTTAGTAACTGCACCAATTTTGACTTTGCCTAATGGTACTGATGGGTTTCAAATTTACAGTGACGCTTCATATAAAGGTTTGGGATGTGTACTAATGCAAAATGGTAAGGTGATTGCTTATGCCTCATGACAACTCCGACCACATGAAAAGAGCTATCCGACCCATGACCTTGAACTTGCAACTATGATTTTTGCACTAAAGATTTGGCGCCATTATCTGTATGGAGTGATTTGTGAAGTGTGTACTGATTATAAAAGCCTCAAATACTTTTTCACCAAAAAGAACTGAACATAAGACAGAAAAGATGGTTAAAGTTGATTAAAGACTATGATCTGCAAATTTTGTATCATCCAAGGAAGGCAAATAGAGTCGTAGATGCCTTGAGCCGAAAATCTATTGGAAATTTATCATGTTTGCTCACTGGCCAAAGAAGATTGTTATGAGACCTAAAGAGGAATGAAATTGAGATAGTCTTGCGTGAGCAAGGTGGAATCCTAGCTGCCATTTCTGCTCAGCCTGCAATCATTGAAGAAATTAGAGAGAAACAACTTGAAGATGAGTGCTTGAAGAAAATTGTTGAGGAGATTGACTCAAAACCAAGGCCAGGATTTGTGCTTGACAATAAAGTGTTGAAATTCCAGAATAGAATTTGTGTACCGGATTGTTCTGACTTGAGGAAATGTGTTATGACTGAAGCACACAATTCTAAATTTTCTATGCATCCAGGGAATACGAAGATGTATCATGAATTGAAACAAAATTTTTTGTGGTTGGAATGAAGAAAAACATTGCTAATTTTGTGGCTAGTTGTTTGCATTGTCAACAAGTTAAAGCTGAACATCAACGACCTGCCGGATTGCTTCAGCCACTTCCAATACCGGAATGGAAATGGCAACATATCACAATGGACTCATTGTGGGATTACCTCACTTTGTTCAAGGTATGGATTCTATTTGGGTCATAGTTGATTGTTTAACTAAGTCTGCCCATTTTCTGCATGTTAAAACCTTTTATAATGCGGATAAGTTGACTAATATTTATGTGAATGAGATTGTAAAATTACACGATGTGCTAGTATCTATTGTATCTGACAGAGATCCTAAGATCACTTCAAGATTCTGGCAGAGTTTACAGCAAGCTTTGGGAACTGAGTTGCGACTAAGCAATGCATATCACCTATAGACAGATGGTCAATCAGAAAGAATAATACAAACTCTAGAGGATATGCTTAGAATGTGTGCCCTAGATTTCCAAGGCAATTGGGAAACCTACTTACCATTGGCCGAATTTGTGTATAACGATAGCTATCACTCGAGTATTGGGATGGCTTCGTATGAAGCTCTGTACGGTAGAAAATGTCATTCATTGATCTGTTGGGCCGAGGTAGGTGATAAGTCCTTGTTGGGCCCAGAACTTGTACAAGAAATCACTGAAAACGTGAAATTGATTCAACAACGATTGAAGACTGCACAAAGTCGCCAAAAGAATTATGCGGATGTCCGAAGGCGAGATAGAGAATATGAAGTCGGGGATCACGTGTTCATAAAGTGACTCCAATGAAAGGTCAGACACAGTTTGGTGTAAAGGGCAAGCTAGCACCGAGATATGTTAGGCCATATGAAATTCTTGAGAAGATTAATCCGGTGATGTATTGGGTAGCCTTACTGCCAATCATGGAACATATGTATAATATTTTTCATGTCTCAATGCTTCGGGACCTTCTGCGAGACTTGTTACATGTTATTGAACCAACACATGTGCTTTTCAAGGACGACTACACCTATGAGGAGCGGCCAATTCAGATTGTGAACCACCAGATCCAAACATTGAGGAATAAAGAAATCCCTTTGGTGAAAGTGGATTGGAAAAACCATGGAGGGACATATGCAACATGGGAAATGGAAGAGAATATGATGAAGAGATACCTTGATTTGTTCCATTTGGACCTGATATTCTTCCGAAATAAAGGTAATTCGAGTTTGAAGGACCAAACTCTTTAAGAGAGGAAGACTGTAACAACCCCAACCTGTGATTAGCTGATAATCTATGATTAAGTATGCTTAATATGTAATTAAGAAGAAATTTCAGGGTAATTACATGTGCATTGCATTATTTACGTTTATATCTGTTTGTTGTAAGAATATCTGTTTGTGTTTCTGTTTTATTCTGTGAATTGACGGCCTTATCGGCATCCGATTACGAAATTGACTTGATTTTTGTGTTGGTTAGAATTTTTAGAATTTTATGGTAAGTTTAATTGAAATTTGATTCTGAACTAAATAATTAGACTAATTAAAGCTCATTTGTTTAGTGGTAAGCTTAATTAATTAAGTTTCTTAATCAAGCCTATGAAAGGCTTATACACCACTTGAATCACCTTTCCTTCATCATTTTTGAGCTCAACATAATGTGAGAGAGAAAGAGAGAGCTAGAGATTGAGATCAAGGAGAAAGAGTAAGGAATTAGCTTGGATTTGGCTAGAAATTGAGGAATTGACTTGGAGGCTCAAAGACATAGCAATTTAGAACTCAATCAAGGATCTTAGGTGAGTAATTGATTCCTTATCTTTGTATTCAAGACATAAGTGGTTGAACTTAAGAGGGTTAAGTGTTTAAGTTTGAGAATTAACCTTATGTAGATGAATTTCATGCATGCAAGCATGTATCATAGCATTTTGAGTTTGCATTTCAAACAAATCCCACATGCTTGTGTCTATCTTGACTTCGTTTTAAGAATTCATCACATTTGCTATCAATTGACCTTAATTGATCATGTTTTGGAAGGTTAGAATACATATCAATGTATACATGTTATGTTCTTTATACTTTAAGCTTGAATTTGCACAAATAACTTACTCTTGGACCTTGATTTTGTGAAATAGTTTTGAATTCATGATATTTTCCAAGTTTACACAAGTTTCCTTCAGTTTTTGGCACAACAGAGCATGATTTGCAACATTGAATTTGAGTTTTGAGCTTGGAAGAGCAATCTGGAAATTCCAGAATTCTGCTGTCTGATCGAGCGCACTTGAGCGACAAAACCTGCGCTCGAGCGACCACTGTGTATTTTGGACCTTCGCTCAAGTGACCAAACGTTGGCTCAAGCGTAAAATTCATACTCCCATAAGTTGACACATTTTGCAAATTGCTCGAGCGACAAGAGTTATGCTCGAGCGAAGACCTCAGTCACGTGCTCGAGTGACCATTAAGTGACCATCGAGCGGAAAATTCACACAACTAGTACTTTTGTAGAATTTACAGACCGCTCGAGCAAAAGAAGTTGTGCTGGAGTGACCACTCACATCTTTGACCTTCCGCTCAGGCGAAGTAAGTTACGCTTGAGCGAGGCCCTGTTTTAAGTGTTCTCAAGTGCACTTTTTGCATCCTCACTGCATCCTAGGCATTCTTGGGCTATGATTAAGACATAATAAAGGAGGATAAAGACTTAGAAACACACTAAGAACAAAATGAAACAAGTTAAGTATTATCCGAGTGTGTGTTTCATTATGTGTATCTGTTATGTTCATGTAGGTCACGCGCCGTAAACCATTTGATTAGTTTGCTCTGTCTGTCTACAACCAGAGCCATCTGTGAGTAACAACTCTGTAAAGCTATGTTTGATTTTAAGTGTTTTCTGACTGAAATGATATGATCTGTTTTCTGAAATGCTATTTTATAAATCATAAATGAATGTTCATTTTTCTGAAATATATTTGTGGCATCCTTAGTTCACATGGCCCTTGCCTGGAGGTAACAAAATCGTGGCCAATATGCACGTGGCCAACGCCCAAGGGTAACAATACTGTGGCTTATATTCATATAGTCCTTGCCCGGAGGTAACAATACCGAGGCCTATGTTCACGTAGCCCTCGCTTGGGGGTAACAATACCATGGCTACTTGTGCACAAGATGTGGAGCTTTGTGGTCATCGGTACCGATTATGCAAATTTGATATGATATGACAGCTAAATGGATGTACCACGTATAACTGCTAAGATTTCTAGTCAAGTATGCAAATTTGAATTTGTTTTTGATTTGAAATCTGCTATAGGACATCATTCATTGAATTTTTTACTATGTTATTATTCACTGGGCTTCCGCTCACTATTTCTATTATGTATGTAGGTGAGCAGGCACGTGACCAGGCCTAAGCTGCTGCCTGGAGAGTTTTGTTTTGTCAGCCAGCCTCCGTGCCTTTCAGGGAGGTTCCCGTTTGTCAAGTCAAGTTTTGTGCATCATGTAAAGGATGTTTTTGTTTTGTTTTTGTCTATCCGTACTTTGGGCTAAGTTCCCTATGACTTAATCTATATCTGTTAGTGATACATGACGTATAGAAGTTTAATATTATATATATATATATAAGTTTTAAATCTTTTCTGTCCCATGTATGTCTATATAGCTCTCTGGATATTGTATTTTGTATATTTGCTTCCGCAACCCCTCATATTTTGTTATTCTGTTCAGAGGCCTTTGGTAATCTTAGGATTATTGGCCAGTTACGTCGCTAAACCTATAGGGGCAGGTTTGGGTTGTGACAGTTTTTCCTACGAAAGAAGAGATAGTTAGATTTTGTTTAACTTTATTTTTCTTTCTTTATTCCTTGCTTGAGGACTAGCTAGTTATAAGTTAAGGGGATGTGATTAAGGCCGAATTATGCAACACTGAGGCCGTTAATAAGGATCTCTTAACTTTACTTGTTTGTCAAACTATACATTTTATGCTTGTTTAATGTCAATCAGGTTTGTACACAGTGGAAGCATAAAATGAGCAAAAATACAGAGAAAATTGCGTCCCGCACGTGCGGAGGCCCATTCCCGCACTTGCGGCCTTTACCTCGCAACCAAACAAGGCCTAATCTTCCATGCACGTGCGGAGGGTTTTTTCCGCACGTGCGGCACCCTTCCCGCACATGCGGCTCTACCTCGGAATCTGTGCCGCTATTTTAAACCTATTTGAAAGGCAAAAGAGATTAAAAAAAATTAAAAAAGAGAGAGAGAGAGAGAGAGAGAGAGAGAGAAAATGGGCTGAATTAGGGTTCTGATATTTTTCCAAGAAGAGAGAGGCTAGGTTTAGGGAAAAATAACTTAAAGCTTGAAGAAGGTCCCCCATGATGGCTTCTTCCTCTTCCATCTCTTCTCACTCCTCTATGAGTGACTAGGCTAATCTTTCTAGGGTTTTGATGAAACCCTAGCCATATAAATATGTTTTCTTTTATGTAATGGTTTGAACAATTGTATAGTGTTTAAGAAGTTTCAAATATATTTTTTCTATTATTTCTTTGAGTATTTGACTTTCTATGATTGTTGAATGCTTTCCATACAATGGTTTTCTTTTTTCTCATATTCAAGGTCTGAGACGAACCATACTACAAGGGGCGAGTCGTTTTGCCACCCTAGTTTAGAGCAAACGACTCGTACTACTTGAGATGGTTTGTGCCTATACATTGAACGTGATAACTCTCTTGATCAATGCTTCGAACTTGTAGTTACGAAGTATTATTTAGTTCGAACCGTAGTTGAATTGAATTTCAAATTAAAACCTTATTTATGTAATTAGTGGTGAATTCATTACCCTAGATTTTTCCACAATCAGTAATTCTAATTTCAATTTTAATCGCTAGTTTAATCGCTTTGTTTAATTTAATTATTATTAGGTTATAAACAACCATTTTTTCGTCAAAATTAATTTAGGAATTTAGCATTTAAATTAGTCTAATTTCACAATTGTCCATGTGAATCGATACATAGACTTACCATTATTTTAAGGAATTTGGTACAATTTAGTTTTATTTTTGGTGTGTGAAACGACCCGTCACGCAAAATTCAAACGCTCCTCGGCAGAAAACGAAATGTAGAAGACGAAACGTGAAAGAAAAATATGTTTTGAAACTTCCATCCAAACACGAAAGAGAAAATTGTTTTGAAATGTTAATGGAATCACATTTTCAAGATTCTATCCAAACGGAGGGATGGAATCATAATTTCAAAACCACACCAAACACAGCCTTTTGTCACTTTCAATTTCCATAGGCGATATAATTACGGAATTTGCAACTTTGAAACAAAAAAATTTAATTGCATGGGGAACTTTATCCAAAAGTTCAGACATTCTACAAAGGGTATTTACATGTAGGTCTTAATAAGTGGACTTATTATTTAATAAGTCCTATGGAAAAAAAAATTTGTCACAAAAAAAGTCACTAATCATAAGTTTTAGTGACAATTTATAAAAATCATGACAAAAAAAGTCACTAATTATCAATTTTTAGCGACATATAAAAAATTGTCAAAAAAAATTATTTTTAGCGACAATTTTACTAAAATTTATTTTCCATAGGACTTGATGAGAATTAAATCCAACTATTAAGACCTATTGATAGTTTATCCTCTACCCCCTACTTCTACCCTTACAAATTGACTACTATCGAATAATTTTAAAAAAAATAATATTTACAATTTTGTAAATTAACATAATAGAATTAGGGGGGAAAATCCTACAATAAATTATTGAATATTTTACCAACCATGATTAGAGACGTAAGCAATTCTGTTCAAAAGGAATTGAAAAAAATTTAAAACCGAACCGCATTTTTCGATTTTGTTAGTTAAATAAAAAAGATAAGTCCAGTATAGAGAAAGAGGGGATGAGTTGAAATATGCATTAGTGTATTATTATCATAAAGAATTTTTTTTGTTTAATACAAACGGTGTCCCAAGTCCATGTCTCGTTCTTCATAAGTTGCCACGTGTCCATCAATAGATGTTAATTTCATACCGTTTAACCTCTGTCAACAAAATCACTCTGGCAAAACGGTCTTCCTTCTCTTTCTCCCAATTTCTATTTTCTTTCACCTTCATGTCTGATCACACTACACAATCAACAATTTCTATTTTCGTTTACCTTCGTCTTTTGACCACACAACACAATCAAATCGACCACCTCTTTACTTTCTTCTAAAAGCTCATCTGTCTCCTCTGCCTTCCCCTCTCTTTTCTCCTCTCTTATAATTTAAACCCAAAAGTAAATCCAATGAAGTGGTCGGATTTATGCTTTGTATTGCATGATAATCCAATTGAAAACATTGCATCTCATACCCAGCGACCAAGATTCCCAATAATGGATGCATTCAATACCCATAGAAGCGTAAGTCCAGCCAATAGCCAAGATTACCCGAGAGCCTAGCAATGTTGTCGTCATCATCTTTATCCATGCTTTCTTCGAAGAACAACTATCGCTGTCTAGAAACCCCCTAATCTGTCTATCCACCTTCTTATTTATTTATTTATTTATTTTTAAAAAATTTGATTTTATTGATATGGATCATTCAAAAAAGACAAAAAATATTAATAAAAAGTGTACATATATATAGTATTTCAAATTAAGTTTCTTTTTCTTTTTCTTTATTAAAAAAAAAAAAGTTTATGTTTTCGGTCTTATTTGGGTTTGAAAAAGAGCCAGAGAGCGTGGCTGTGACGGCAGAGTGAAAACTAGAGTTGAAGGGGAAAATAAGTCATTCGTCGACGATGATTTGTGGGGTGGAAATGAAAGTAGATGAAACAATAGTAAGGGGTTGTTTGGGATGAGCTAAATAAGTGTACTTTTTATCTTTTTATGAAAAGATGTGCAGAAAAGTAGAGAAGGGATGTGATGAAAAAAAGATAAAAAGATAAAAAAATGAATTATTTTAAAGATGCCAAACTTGGCCTAAGAAGAAGAAAGGAGGAGAGAGCGAGAATCCCTTACAGTGGTTTAACAGAGGTGGGCAGGGGTGATATTTTTTTTTTAATTAATGGACACATGGCAGCTTAGGAATCACGGGACAGGAAGTTGGGACAGAAAATAGGTACAGGTGATCTCAACCCGTTAAACAGAACTCAACAACTCTACCGCGCTGCGCTACCTCAACGTCATCACATTTTGCATCCAAAAAATAAAAACAAAGGCCTCTTTTAGGGAAAAAAAAATAAAAATAAGAAAGAAGAAAGTTAAAAGTGAATTTTTAATTTATTTTAAATTATATCATTCTTTCTATTTTTTTTATACATTTTTTAAAGGGAAAATTAGTCTAAGGTCCTTCTCCCACTTTTAGTAATGGAAGATATCCATAATGTTATTTTATGATTTCTAAAGTCCTTCAAGCCCAAACTCATATATCACGGAGAAATTTAAGAAGAAACGAAAGGCTTCAAAACTAAGTTTGGTCTCTCCCTCTCTCTCTCCCCTACATCAATGGCAGCTGGGTTAGTATCCAACGACGATTTCTTTGCTGCAAAGTCTTCGGCCGTTAACCAGCCGTGTTGTCTCTGTTTACAGCGAGATTCAAGGTCGTCCATGGCCTCCTAGCTTCGCTGGCGGTGACCCCAACTCTTTCGTCTGCTCCGTCTGCTTCACCGCCACTGCTTCTATCTCCTCTCACCTCACCAAACCTCCCTTTACTTCCATCATCAAGCCCTTTGTTGAATCTCTTTTTACTGAACAAGATCACAGTTCACAGATCACAGTTCACAACTGTTTGAGCATGTCACCTTGTGTTCTTGTGTCTGGGAAGTTTGGTTGGTCTGCAAATATAGAGAGGTGAAGTGGATTATTCATGCTTCATAGGTGTTATAGTTTTAACAGTTTCTTCTGACATTCTTGACACATAATTGAATTCCTTGCAGGCTGATGAAGGCTCAAACAGTTGGTGACACCACTAGCCTGGAATTCATGAGAGGAAGAAGGGTGTTTGAGATCAATCCTCAACACCCAATCATTAACACCTTGAATGTATGACGATTTGATCAATAATTAGAAATTTTCCATTTTCATTCTTCGTTGTACCAATATAACCCCAGCAGAATTTCTCTAGAGAGAAATTTCGAAGTGCAGAGAAAATTGGTCAAACACAAAGAATCCAAAGAAATTTAGAATTTCTCTGGAGAGAAATTCTGAAGTGTAGAGAAAATTGGTCAAACACAAAAATTTCTCTGGAGAGAAATTCCATAGTCCAGAGAAATTTGTTTAAAACACAGAGAAACTAGAATTTATCTGGAGAGAAATTCCGAAGTCCAGAGAAATTTGAATTTCTCTGGAGTGAAATTTCTCTGAAGAGAAATTCTCTGGATTGAATTTTCGCTAGATCAATGTTGAGGGACCTTAGACATTATGAAAATATTTAGTATCCTTTACGCTATAAAATCTTAATACCAGGGACCTTAAAAAAAATTCATTTTTTAAAACAAATCAAATCAATATTTAATCAATTTTTCAAAATGACCCAAAATCATCACATCAACAACACCAGCAAGCATGGTCCTCTCCCATGTTTCTCTACCAAAAATGTTTAAGAGCACTAAAAATAGAATTTTAATGTGAGCTTTATTTATGTGACAGTGGGTCCCACTCATGAATGATTTTTGAGTAATGTTACGTATCATGAAAAAAAATATTATGAAAATGATCATGAAATATTCTCCACCGTTAGATTACACATACAAGAAAACACTACACACTAATCAAGGAATGAAAAATCTTCATGAAGTATTTCATGATATTTTTTTTCATAATCCTTATGATTATTCATCTTGTTTTTTTTTTTTTTTTTTGTTCTATACCACATCATTAGTGTCATTGTTAAAATTTTAAATTAGAAGTATGAATCAGGGTGATTATTCAATACTCCCGGAATATGGACACATGGTACTCCATAAAATTTTGATTGGTGAAGATATACAAAAACCCACAATTTATATTAAAAATAAAGGAACAACATAAGATTAATTAATTAATAATTAATTTAAAATATGAATACGTAATGTCCTATTGAATAATTTGCCAATGAATCATTGCTCCGTTTTCTACCCCTTACGGTCCTGCCTTATTGTCGACCTCATACTCAGTAGGTCCTGTCCGGTGAGACATGGACGCTAATTTTTTCTCTTTTTTTTTAAGTAGAGAGGAATTGGGCAATGCTCAAGACATAAATAAATTTGATGGAGTTTTTTTTTTTTTTTCAATCTATTTAATTTTATTTTTTACAAATTAATTAGGTAAAAAAATAAAACTCATTATTTCACATTGTTCTATTTTTTTTAGGGCAAAAATAATTTTTAAAAATTTAAAATTATCTTTATTGGTGTTTATTTTTGTTAAACTAAATATATTTTTAAAAAATGGTGGAAAAAAGCTTTTAAAATTAAACCAAACAAGTAAGAATAATGTTTGAGGGCCCGAAATGCTTGGCTCGAATCCGGCTCGAAGCCCAAAACGACGTCGTTTTGGGCTTCGAGCCGGATTCGAGCCAAGCATTTCGGGCCCTCAAACATTATTCTTACAAATCTTATAACGATCAGATGTATTAAGCTATGAACCAAAAACACCAACATCACTCTCCAATCACATGCTGTCTTGGTTTTAAAATATTAGTTTTTTATTTTATTTTTTATTGTTTTAAAATATTAATTTCTTTTTAAAAATTAAGAACTAAAATAATATAAATTTCTTATTTTGTCATTCTTTTAAATTTATTAACAATACAAAAAATATAATTATGACAATTGATATTTTCAAAAAAATATACTCTAGAGGATAATTTTAAAAAATTAATATTTTTAAAATATAATAATTGTACTATTAAAAAAATTTAAATTTCTCAAAAAAGTTTAACACGGAAGAAGTATTTGAAGTTTAAATGGCCATGATTCACCAGATGAAAACGACAAGAATGATCTGAGCTACTTCACTATGATGTGCTTGACCATGAAAATTGCAGTGAGGGAAAACTATGGGTTCGAGGATGATTTAGCTTGGCTAAATTAGTTTTATTTGGAAAGAATTTTTTGATTTTTTTATAAAATAAAAAAATAAAATGATTATAATTTGGATGTAACATTTTGTTTTCTTAACTTATTTAGCCTATTTTATCTTTTTATAATTTTTTAATCTCAATCCACCGCCAACCCACTTGCCAACCGGCAACAATGTATATTTTGATTTTTTTTTTTAAAATAGTGAAATTTGGTTAAAATTCTTTTATAATAAAATTTTAATGTATTAAGGATAAACATAAAAAAAAATTCTTGAAAAGTCCAACACATATTATTATTACCAAAATACTAAATATTACAATAATATAAGTTTTGATCTAAATGTATAGTTTTAATAAAATTAGTATTTTTATAATTCTGTTGTCACGATCTAACTCCGGTACCCAGAGGTTAGATGTCGCAACAAGTCAATAACTCAGGTCATCAAAGGTCAAATCAAAATTAAATAAATTTATAACATAGCGGAATAAAATAAAAGCATACCTACATATTTATTTTATTAAAAATATACATTAGAATTTTTATTTATTTACATTCCCAGAGTTAGACTATGATTACAAAGTATCGTGTGCTTACCTCATGCACTGGTCCTGCTACTTCCAACTTATGAACAAGGGATTAACACTCCTCCCTAGGTCACATCACTTGAAAGTGTTTAACAGTTATAAACGCATAACAGAGTGAGAAATATTATAGAGAGTATAAAGATATAAAAATCACTATGGGTAATACAGTAAATAGTTTGGTTCGAATAATTAAATTGTTTTAAATAGCAAAACAAAATGCAGAAATCATATAGTAAAATAATCATAAACACGGTACAGAACAAAACGGGAGTCAATGGATCTATAACAAACAGAGGATCACTAAAGCAACTAATCAGAAGGCCAATGATTATTTAAGTCCCCAAAACATAGGACCTCTATGGTGGTACTTATAAAATAATGGCTCAAAAACACGTTTAATAAACATTTATATCAATGAATTTCTTTTTTTAAGAAAATATAATTTATTTAACAAATAATATACCCTAAAAACTAATATAATTTACAAATCATAATTTATAGTAAGTCAAAATATAATAAAACTCATCTAAATATCGATTTCTAATTTATCCTCTTTTTTTTTTGGTAAACTAGAACTAATAGATAAATTAAATAGAATAGTACAAAGTTCTGGGATAACTAATCCCGCGAGCATCATCATACAGTTGATTAGCAATACATGGGGGAGCAAAGTCAAAAATATGTAAGCTATCGACTATAGGGGAGGCCTGATTTGCTAAAATATCCGCATAGCAATTCCCTTCGCGGTAGATATGATTAAGCATTTGGACGCCCAATTGTTTTAAGAGGAACTTGCAATCATGAATTAAATTACTCAAGTGGTGATTAGCATTTTCTTTATCCATGATGAGTTGTTTGACAAGCAAGGAGTCGGTTTCCACTTCAATGTTTCTGTAGCCTTCATCAAGAGCCAAATTTAGGCCATCTCGGAGAGCCCAAAATTTGGCTTCGAGACTTGAAGCAATACCAATGTTTCTGCAAAAACCCATAACCCATTGGCCCCATTTATCTCGGATAATTCCTCCTCTAAAGGCAGGCCCAGGACAGCCCTTGGCTGAACCATCAGTGTTCAATTTGTAGTTCAAAGATGGGGAGGGTGCCAAGAGATATGTTCGATGGATTGAGTTCGAGTAGTTACCAATGGGTTAGAAGTGTGCTGGCATTCAAGAGCTAAGGCAGTGACAAGTGAAGGGTTGAAAAGGGTGGGGTTGGTTGGAAAGAAGCAATGGGAATTTCTAGCTTTCCAAAGAGACCAACAGACAATAGGAAAAATAATGGACCAAGCAACATTGGTGGGATGGGGTTCTACAGAATGACAATTGGTGCGGATCCAATCCGTGAAGGCAAGGTTGAAAGAGTCCTTGAGAGGTGGAGATATCCCAATGGAGTTTCAGTGATCTTATGAGATTGGGCAATCTCGAAGAAGATGGCAAGTGGTTTCGGGTGCAAGCGAACAAAAGGGGCAGGTATCGTCGATAGTGATGTTTCAACAAAAAAAAGGAGGGATTTAGTGATGATACGTTGATGAAGACAAAGCCAAAGGAAGTGGGTTATTTCGGGACTAGCATGGATGTGCCAGATCCAATCTCAATTAGACAAAGGGGGGGATGTGATGAAATTTTTTGTAAGAAGGTAGGTAGATTTAGATTGAAAATCGCCATTCATAGAAAAGTTCCAAACAGCTTGATCGACATCTGAAGAAAACCAAGGAAGAGTGATACTTTTGACCTTGTTACCAATGGAGGGGGAGAGAACAAAAGAGATGGTGGAGAGGTCCCATGAATTATTGCACCAACAGTCACTAATTTTCAAAGACTCTTCGTCCATAGTGAGAGGACCGGAAATAAGATTCCTAAGTATACCAATTCCCGACCAGTTATGCAACCAAAAAGAAGTGTTCAAGCCATTCCTAAGAAGGATTTCGATTCCTTTTTCGATAATCCTGTTACCTTTTTGGATACCTCTCCAAGTCGGTGAAGCTATTGGTTCTAAGGTTGGGATTGTTGTACTTTGCACCAAGAACTTTGACCCACAAGGCTACTTTATTGCGTTGCAAGCACCAACTTAATTTAGCCATCGCAACATAGTTAAGGAGGTTAGTTCCTTTACTGATTGACTATATTTTTCGTTTGCTGTTTATTTTATTTTTCCTTGCTTTCATTCCCAGCACAAACTCACATATTTACAAGTGATCCTTCTACAACTTCTTGGTGCCAAAACTTTACCCAAGGCATATCCCCTAGGTAACTCTTTATATCTATTTTCACTTGGGCCATATCCTAAAATAATTATATTAACATCTCTCTTGGTAGCATATAATTTCTAATTAAATTATACTTTATCACATACTAACAGAAAATTAATTATTTACTTTACTATCACATTCACTATTATTATTAGTATTTATTTATTTATTTATTGTTTTGGTGTTTAATTCTTCAGTGTTCTTAATGTAAGTTAAATTACACTTTATTACATATAATCATAAAATTAATTATTTTATTTTATTTTACAGATTATTATTATTATTATTATTATTATTATTAATCGTGGTATTAATTAAATATTTAGGGTGTCACATAAACAATATAAACAAGCACGCAAATAACGTGAAACCCATAGATTTTAGTTCAGATGAAGCAGATTTGAGTAAGGCTCTGGTTTGTGGATGATCGACAACCACAGCGGAGCTCCTGTTTGATCTCCAATCTCAGCTCTAGTTTGCGGCCTTTGATAACAAAACCCTATGGCAGATCGAATGACACTACGGCAAAGGAAGGGGCGGCATGTAAGGCGGAAGCGCTATGTATCCTGAGTGGTTATCTTAAATAGGTTTGAATTCAATTTCAAAACCTATTTGGATAATGTTCAATTGGTAGTTCAAATGGTCATGCCATATGGACGCCCATTACTAACAACATCTAAAGAAAACCGAGGAAGAGTGATACTTTTGACCTTGTTACCAATGGAGGGGGAGAGAACAAAAGAGATGGTGGAGAGGTCCCACGAATTATTACACCAACAGTCACTAATTTTCAAAGACTCTTCATCCATAGTGAGAGGACCGGAAATAAGATTCCTAAGTATACCAATTCCCGACCAGTTATGCAACCAAAAAGAAGTGTTCAAGCCATTCCTAAGAAGGATTTCGGTTCCTTTTTCGATAATACTGTTACCTTTTTGGATACCTCTGCAAGTCGGTGAAGCTATTGGTTCTAAGGTTGGGATTGTTATACTTTGCAGCAAGAACTTTGACCCACAAGAACTTTGACCCACAAGGCTACTTTATTGCGTTGCAAGCACCAACTTAATTTAGCCATCGCAACATAGTTAACGAGGTTAGTTCTTTTACTAACTTAGTTCCTTTACTGACTGACTATATTTTTCGTTTGCTGTTTATTTTATTTTTCCTTGCTTTCATTCCCAGCACAAACTCATAAATTTACAAGTGATCCTTCTACAACTTCTTGGTGCCAAGCATAACCACGTGGCAAGCTCAATAATTGTCACACCGAGTAAGGTTATTCATAACTTTACCCAAGGCATATCCCCTAGGTAACTCTTTATCTCTATTTTCACTTGGGCCATATCTTAAAATAATTATATTAACATCACTCTTGGTAGCATATAATTTCTAATTAAATTATACTTTATCACATATAATCATAATATTAAATATTATTATTATTATTATTATTATTAGTTGATATTAACGTGGTGTTTAATTAAATATTTACAGTGCCACATTTCTCTCCTTTTAAATAAAAGTTTATTCCCAAAACTTATTAATTATATTCTTTTCCAAGCATTAATTTAACTATTTTATATAATAAAATAACTAATTTGACTTAAGGCATTCAAAAATAGATAATAGTATGATTTTTGTAAATAGTATTATTCAGGGTGTTATATCTCTCGTCAAGATATGTTAAATAAGATTCATGTTGACCATGAAATTCTTTTAAAAAAAAAATATTACCGTCGAAATTGATATAAACAATAACATGTTACTTTGATTCGCAGTAACATGTTACTCTGACAATATTGTCAAAATATATATATATATATATAGTTTACTTTATCCTTACTCAATTATGCACTTCCTCCTTTGGAGCTTTATGAAGCAAAATAAATTAGACTGTCTTTTTCACTGAATAAGGATCTAATATAGGGATTTTGATTAAAATTTTCTTTTAAAATATTGCTCCACGTCTATCTTAAAATGAGACAAAGAAAGGTAGTAAGTCCCACTAATTCAATCAATCAAATCAAAATTTAGGGTAAAATATAAATACACTCTTAATATTTGTTTAAAATATTAATGGCCTTATGTAATTTTAGAAATTACAAATACCCGCATATTATAATTTTTTATTTAACAAAATTAATAAAAATAAAATAAAATTTCTAATTACTCTCCTATATTATAATAAAATTATTTGAATTGTTAATTGAAATATATTTATCACATTATTTAAAACAGTTAATTACCTTGATAATTTATTAATAAAACATGTCATTTTTTTTTGCGATTAAAAATTTAAAGAAGTAAAATGTAACTTTTAGATAAATAATTTATATTTTAAACAAATCTCAAAAAAATATTTATAATTTATCTTAAAAAAATTTAACTTGCTAAAAAAACACCAAATGATTTTCCGTATATTTCACTCACTGCGAATGATTCACAACCCCATGTCCTGTGCATGGGCAGTAGGAATGGCAACGGGCCAGGTCGGGGATTACACTCCCCATCTCCAATCCCTGAAGGCAAAAAAATCTCTGTCCTCACTCCTGATCCCCGGCTGGGAAACCATTACCTCTTGCCCTTGCCCCCTAACGGGATCGGGTTTCCAAGACCTCAAAATATCCCTGACTTTTTCTTTTTTTTGAATTTTTGAATTTTGTTCAACACAAGAATAAAAAAAAATTAATTTGTTTTATGTTTCATCATCATTGTACGAGCACGAAATAATCTTCTCGTATAACCCTGTTGATCAAGTTTGCACTCCTCCAAACGTTGTCACTTTGCTTCCTGAAAACATAAACGTGAGCTAGCTGGCGGGTGTGTGCCGGATACCTCTCCGATGCCTAAGCCAGCCAATAGACAAAAAGCTCTGTGTGTTAGAGAGTAAGAATTGTAATACCTGTACATAGGTCCTATCATCAGCTTTTATAGATTTTGCCTGGCACAATCCTAGTAGGACTTCAACTCTCTTTAGTAAAGTCCTCCTAGGAATCCCAAAGATAATGCTTATCTTTCTATACCATTCTAGTGAAGAGTGTCTGTCCTGATAACACTCTACTCACTACCAACCAAGTAAGATGGTTTTCTCCTTTGTCTAAGCCGGTGCAACCTAACCGAGTTAGATTATTTCGATTATGCTCTCAACTAAACAATGATTTAGATGGCATTCGACCGAGCTACACCTAGCTCGGCCTTCTTTCTTACAAACACCTCAGCTAGCCACCAAGCCTAGTTTTTAGGTAGCTCGGTCAAACCCCTCTGCCCAGTTTGGTACCCAGACAACATGGGATCGAGCTACTCGAAGCCTATAGCCCGGCCCTTAGTCCGGCCCAAAATAGAGATTAAAGGATCGTAGCTCGGCCCAATTTTTCTTTATAAATTACCCTCTCAATTGCCCCTTAATTCCATCTGCAAAGCATGTTTGGGATTATCTTTCTCCACCCGAGCTAAAACACTCACGCAACCAAACTAAAATAAGCAACAATACCGATATTAAAATATTCAATCCCACCGAACTGGGTTAGCTCGGTCCTTAGTACCGTGCCTGTTACAACCTGTCGTTTCACATACCTGACATCATGTCCTATCCGTCACACGTGGCACCTATCCATTGCGTTTCTGTTCTGTGACAGCCGTCACACACTTACCAAAAAATATTTGAAAAGTCCTCCCGTTTTTGTGCCTCCTCAAAACCCATTACTTGAATCAAACCTTCACTGTTCACCTTCTTTCCCTCTGCACTTTTGAAACCTGCTATTGTGCCTCCTGCACTCCAGTCCTTTCCTCTTCACTTGCTCTCTTGTTGGCTGGATTTTGCTTTCACGCTTTAACCCGTAAGTTGCTTTAATACTTTTTTCTAATGTTCCTTTGTACTCATTTCTATATTTGTAGTATTTGACCTCTATATACGCGTGTTTAAAATGAACAAACACCATGAACTCAAAAACCTTACTCCCAAGCTTAAAGGCTCACCAACTAGTTTTCAAAAACATGTTTTTTGATCCAAAGTCGCTCTGAGACCGAACTAGGTACTTGTTTGCGACTTCTAGGTTTATTCCTAACCGAGCCATAAACCTTGAGTCGGTCCCGATTTACGACCGAACTGAAAACTGACCATAACCCAGATGTAGCCGAGCTAGGTTTACTTTACTCTGCCTGTTTACTTAGCTCGGTCCAGTTATCTGGGCATAACACTTTATTGTCACTTTGCAAACTCAACTAGGTTGGTCAGGCACACCTTTGCACCCTGCCCCTAGACGGCTTTGCTCAACCGAGCCAACCAAAGCGTCAGCCACGCCGAGCTAGGCTACTGTGAACAATTTGACAAATATTAAGTTAACATACGTAAATATCGGTTTCTAGTGGACTCCCCTGTGGCCATAGCTGAATTCCGAAGGGACTACCAAATTCCTGACGGCGTCTACCTCTCCTTAGTCGAACTAGAAACAACACCCTGGGCAAACCAGGCTTCGTCCTGTTTGTCATGATATCGATCGTAGAAGCCGGCCTTCGGTTTCCCGTTCAACCACTCATATGTGAATTCCTTAGGCAAACAAGAATCTGCCCAACCCAACTCTCCACAAATACTTATAGGATAATAAACGGCATCGCCGAGCTAAACCGCCGGCTTGGCCTCAACCTCAAATTGGCCAAACTATTCCACCAATATTCACTCGGCCAAAATGACGACAGTTGGGTGTACTATTTAAGGGTAAGAAGAGGCCGAGAAAAAATTATAAAAAACACACCGGATAAAGACTTAAATGATGACGACTTCCTTTGGGTTTCTGGAAATTTTGAAGACCAAGAAGCCCATATATTGGGCTACAATATAAACTGGAATAAAGGGGCTACTGGTAAGAATACCTCAGTTTAATTTTCTATTTTTGCTTTGTTGTTCCAGGCTATAGTTTTACGTCGTGCTAACCGTTTCGCCTTTCTTTTGTGCAGACTTAAACTAGCTTAAATCACATTACCTATACGCCAACTAAGGACGCTTTTCGCGTCGCGCTCCGATACCGTCATCGTGGTTGGACCGAGCTGCTTAACTTTGAACCAACCTACCGGTATAATGGAAGGAGGAAGACCAGGGTGACTGACTTTCTCCTGGAACCATCACCTGAATCGGACCCAAACTTGTCCCAAATCAACCTTATTCCCCTCACTGAAGAACAGAAAATGGCCAAGCGTTGTGCTGTTCGAGCCCTGATCACCGAACAAACCACAACTCCAACAGCCGAAGTTCAAACAGAGGCACCGCAGGCCGGTTAGGCACACGAGGTAGTGGTGGCCCTCCCTACAACCCGAGCTTCGTCATCTCGGCCAAGCAAGCGACCACACACACAACGCTTGAGGGATGAGGATGATACCGAGCCATTCAAAATCGGGCTTCAAGAAGCAACTCACTCCTAAGGTCGCGACCGACCTAGCCCTTCAAATCCTCCCACACTGCTGGTGTGGGCACTATCTGTCACTTTCTGGGGTCGCGCCATAACGGCCCCTGATTCCGTTAGCGCCGAGAAGGATCACCTGTTGGCCTTCAATTTAGCGAAGAGTGTCTGCCTGTCTGTCGACATAGAGCGGCATGATGGTTTGACCTAGATGAAGGCCATTCGCTCGGCCTCTAAATCGATGATACTGTAAGCCCCAAAATCCCTAAAACTTCAACAAACGACATTTGTTACGGTCCCAGTGCATTGGTTGTCCACTAACCATTCTGAGCTATGCAGGCCCTGTAAAAGAGCCAAGTGGCTTATAAACGAGTACTTGAGCTTAGGAAGATGGCGTGGTTAGCCGTCACCGAAGTAGAATCCAAGGGAGCTGAGCTAAAAGAAGCTCAGGCCAAACTAGTCGAACTAGAGACCGAAAACCCGAGGCTAGCCGAACTGGTCAGTACGGTAGAGGCTGACAAGCAGAAGGCCTTAGCCGAGAAAAAAGACCGCTATCTACGTGAGCTGGCCAAGCTGGAGAAGAAAAAGAATGCCAAGCTGGAGGACGTAAAGAAAAAAATGCAAGACGCAGAGGACCGAGGCTTTAAGAAATGAGAGGAGACTTATGTCCAACAGTCCGAAGCCACCAAGGATATTTTCTTCAAGTGCGGTTGGAAAGCCGCTGCTGCAAAGCTCAGTTACGAACATGACTCTGAGGTCTTCTTGAATCCCCCTCTCCACTTCATACCGGGCTATATGGCGGACTATGCTAACGCGGTCCAACAAAAGTTCCTTCAAAAGGGGGAGGAGGATAAGGTCCCTGCTCCACAAAATGCTTCCAACACTCAGCTCGGCCGCCAGTCTGCCTCACCTACTCCAGTGGACTCCAGCCCATCCTTGCACAGGGCAATTAACGAGGCTCCTGTGATCGAGCCCAACCAAGGGGCTGATACTGTAGCCGAGCTACCTTTGGGCAAAGTCCGGGTTGAATTGGATGCTAACTTGGATGATCGTTTTGCTTGATTTTTTTTTTCTTTTGATGTTTGCTTTCAGTGAAATTGTAACCGGGCTCAAGCCCCTTCTCTCGTAATGAACGTTTCAAAATGGAATGAAATCTGCTATTTTTCCCAACTTTTTGTTCGATTCATACCCCACTTTTTATGATTATCTTCCAATTTTAATTGCAAAAAGTTTGAACTCTTTGCTCGGTTGTTACGTTTTAATGTTTTTGCATCATGCCAAGCCAGACCAATTTAGCTAGGTCTTACCTAATCCTGCCAACCTTTTTTTGGCTGAGATAGTTATCCCGGTCCAAGAGCCAGGTAAAATGTTGGTCATACCTGCCTACTTTCTTCAGCCTAGATCCTTATCTCGGTTAAAGAAGAGAACTAAATGTTTGGTTAATCCTGCCAACCTTCTTCAGCCTAGATCCTTATCTCGATTGAAGAAGAAAACTAAATGTTGGTCAATCCTGCCAACTTTCTTTAGCTAGATCCTTATCTCGGTTGAAGAAGAGAACTATGTGTTGGTCAATCCTACCAACCTTCTTCAGCCTAGATCCTTATCTCGGCTAAAGCGAGCTAAATGTTGGTTATACCTGCCAACCTTCTTCAGCCTAGATCCTTATCTCGGCTAAAGAGAGCTAAATATTGGTCATACCTGCCAACTTTCTTCAGCCTAGATCCTTGTCTCGGCTGAAGAAGAGAACTAAATGTTGGTTAATCCTGCCAACCTTCTTTAGCCTAGATCCTTATCTTGGCTGAAGAAGAGAACTAAATGTTGGTCAATCCTGCCAACTTTCTTCAGCCTAGATCCTTATCTCGACTAAAGAAGAGAACTATGTGTTGGTCAATCCTGCTAACTTTCTTTAGCCTAGATCCTTATCTCGGCTAAAGTGAGCTAAATGTTGGTTAAACTTGCCAACCTCCTTCAGCCTAGATCCTTATCTCGGCTGAAGAGAGCTAAATGTTGGTCATACCTGCCAACTTTCTTCAGCCTAGATCCTTATCTCGGCTGAATAGAGCTAAATGTTGGTCATACCTGCCAATTTTCTTCAGCCTAGATCCTTATCTCGGCTGAAGAGAGCTAAATATTGGTCATATCTGCCAACTTTCTTCAGCCTAGATCCTTATCTCGGCTGAAGAGAGCTAAATGTTGGTCATTCCTGCCAACTTTCTTCAACCTAGATCCTTATCTCGACTAAAGAAGATAACTAAATGTTGGTTAATCTTGCCAACCTTCTTCGGCCTAGATCCTTATCTCGGCTGAAGTAAGCTAAATGTTGGTCAAACCTACCAACCTTCTTCAGCCTAGATCCTTATCTTGGCTGAAGAAGAGGACTGAATGTTAGTCAAACCTGCCAACCTTCTTAATTGCTCCTAGCTAGCAATGACTAAGAACAACTTTTACAGTAGAAAAAATTATGTTGGAAAAACTACTTGTTTTATTTGAAAAAAGAAAAATTACAAGTATTTTGAGAAAATAGTTTGAGATTAGCAGTGTTCTATGGCCTAGGAATAGCTTTGCTGTCTCCATCTTCCAAGTGATATGCCTATTTTCTTGCTAAACCGACCACTTTGTATGGTCCTTCCCAGTTAAGTCCTAACTTGCCATCTTAGGGCACCAAAGTGTTGCCCATTACTTTGCGCAGTACCCAATCTCCATTCTTGAATTGCCTCAGATGCACTGTTTTGTTATATTTTCTGGATAACTCTTGCTGGTATGAGGCAATAAAAACTAGTGCTCTTTCCCTTCTCTTTTCTACAAGGTCGAGTTCTAAGGTTATGGCTTCTTCATTCAAGTTTGGGTCAAATTTTTCACTTCTAATAGTGGGGAGGCCTACTTCTAGTGGGATTACTGCCTCCATGCCATAGGCTAAGGAAAAAGGCATTTCTCCAGTTGATCGCTGAGGTGTGGTACGATAAGCCCATAAAACATGAGGAAGCTCCTCAGCCCACTTGTCTTTTGCTCTCTCTAACCTCTTCTTCAAACCGTCTAAGACGACTTTGTTGGAAGCTTCTGCCTGGCTATTTGCTTGGGGGTATGCTGGTGTAGAGTTGTAGAATTCTATTTTGTATTCTTCACAAAAGCCCCTAAAGATTTTGCCATCGAACTGAGTGTCGTTGTCGAATATTAGATCCTTGGGTATGCCGAATCGAGTGATGATGTTTTGCCAGATGAACTTCTTAACGTTTTTCTCTTTTATAGATGTGAGTGCTTTTGTCTCCACCCACTTTGTGAAATAGTCTGTTGCTGCGAGAAAGAACTTTCTGTTGTCGGACGCAATTAGAAGTGGTCCCACTATGTCCAGGCCCCACATTGCAAAGGGCCATAGGCTAGTCAATGGTAGAAGTTTTCTGGCTGGTTGATGTATTTGGTGTGCGAACTTCTGACATTTCTCACAGTTCTTGACATATTTCTTTTAATCTGCTTGCATGTATGGCCACTAATAACCTTATGAAGTTGCTCTGTAAGCTAATGATCTTCCCCTTTGGTGGCTTCAACAAACGCCTTCGTGTATCTCGAACAAAAATGCCTCGACCTTGCTGGGATAGACGCATTTCAGGTAAAGTCCTATGAAGGATTTTTTGTACAATGCTAGTGATGGAGAGAGCCAAAATTGCTATAATGTTGCTCTAATTTTTTTGGCTTCTTTTTTTTCTTCAGGCAAGATGCCGTCTTTGAAAAATACTATGATGGGATCCATCTAGGATGGTCCTAGTTCGGCACAACATGCCTCGGCTGCTTTGGGTTCTTCAATACTTGGTCTAGGTGGGAAATCGATCAGTAATGGGTGTGGGATAGATGTATCTGCCATTAAAGCAAAACCTGCCAGCTCGTCTGCTCTACTATTTTTCTCTCGGCTGATTTGCTCTATCCAGACTGCTTCGAACTTCATGATCTCCTTTCTGACTAACTCTTGGCACTTAGCCATCCTATCATCTTTTGCCTCGTAGTCGCCTCAAATCTGGTTGACTACCAGCTGGGAGTTACTCTATACCATCAGCTCAGTGGCCTTCATGTAAAGTGCTGATTTTAAGCCTGCTAATAGTGCTTCATATTCCGCCTCGTTGTTGGATGCTGGGAAACCAAGGTTGACTGCCTATTTAATTGTTAGGCCATCCGGTGAGATGAAAACTATGCCAAGTCCTGCACCGTGCCTGTTGGATGCTCCATCCACGAAGAGTTTCCACATCTCTCCGACGAATAGCTTCCAACAAGTAGAGGGATCGGATGATGTCTAGGGATCATGGGTCTTGCTGATATTTTTTTCCAAGTCAATGTTCGCTGTTGGGTTTTGATCTTCATTGTCTGACTGCTTCAAGTCTTTACTCTTTGGTGAGTGCCCACTGGGAATAGCATGGTCTGTTCCTTCTTCCCTGTCCTCAAACCTGTATGGCTTGCTATGTAGTTAGGCATTTTGCTTTGGGGGCTGTGCAGTTCCCGCGGCACTTTCCCCCATTCTTTCGGTTGTATCGGTCAAATCGATTGGGCAGACATGATGACTTCCTGGCGTGAACACGGCCACAAAGTCTGCTAAAGCTTGGGCTTTTATTGCGGTTTTTGGTTGAAACTTGATATCGAACTGCCCCAACTCCACTGCCCATTTCAAGATTCATCCAGAAAAATCTACCCTCTCAAACAAGGCCTTTAAGGGGAAAACCGTTATGACGATCACGATGTGAGCATGGAAATAGTGTGACAACTTTCTTAAGGCCATCATCAAAGATAAGGCCAGCTTTTCCAATGGTAGGTACCTTGTTTCAGCGCCCAACAAGGTCTTGCTAACATAAAATATAGGTAGGTGTTGGATTCCTTCCGCTCTGACCAACACTGCGCTGACTGCATGCTGTGAAACTACTAAGTACAAAAAGAGCTCTTCTCCTGGTACCGGGGTTACTAACAATGGAGGAGAGGTCATGTAGTCTTTCAAGCTTTCTAGGACGCGGTCACACTCCTCATCCCACTCAAATTTGGCCTTCAGTGCCTGGAAGAATGGTCGACATCTATCTGACGACCGACTTATGAACCAGTTAAGTACGGCTACTAGGCCAATGAGATGTTGTACCTCTTTCACTGTGTTGGGCCTTTCAAGATCTTGGATGGCTTTGATTTGAGAGGGATCAGCTTTTATACCCCGGTTGGTCACTAGAAAGCCCAAGAATTTTCTTGACCCTACGCCGAATGCGCACTTAGATGCGTTTAGACGTAACTTGTGGGACTTCAAAATTTGAAACATTTCATCTAGGTCCTTGAGATGGTCCTTCTCATCTCTGCTTTTGACCGCCATTTCATCTATGTAAGCCTTCATTGTTCTGCCTAACAATGGTTCAAACATTTTAGTGACCATTCATTGGAATGTAGCGCTTGCGTTTTTCAGGCCAAAGAGCATGATCTTGTAACAATATAGTCCTTTGGGTGTTGTAAATGACGTGACCTCCTAGTCCGGTTCGTACATAGAGATTTGATGGTAACCCCGATACGCATCCAAGAAGCTAAGTCAGTTATGCCCTGCTGTTAGGTCCACCAGTTGGTCTATCCGTGGTAGGGAAAAATTGTCTTTTGGGCATGCCTTGTTGACTGTTTTGTAGTCCACGCAAACGCGCCATTTGCCGTTCTTCTTTGGCATTATTATAATGTTGTAGATCCACCTGGGATAGTGCACTTCTCTAATGGCTCCTGCCTCCAGCAAATTTCCCACTTCCTTTGCCACTATCTCCGTGTGGTGGAGTGACGATCGGCGAGTGCACTGTATAATTGGTCTGGCAGTTGGATGGACATTAAGTTGATGGCAGATGAAATTAGGGTCAACACCAGGCATGTCGTACGGTGTCCACGCTAACACTTCGATGTTAGAGGTTAAAAATTCCATGACCTCTACTCTCTCAGTGCTGGACAAAGACGAGCCGAGCAAAAAGAACTTTTTTGGGTTCTTTTCATCTATCCTTACCTTAACCAAGTCTTCCACTGCCTTCTGTCCTACTGCTTTGCCAACATCTGCAAACAGTTTGATTCTTTCTGGCTCCTCTATCATTTGTACAAACCCTTTTGCAGCACGGCTACCGTTTACCGTGACGAAACACTGTTTCGACATGATTTAGTCTCCTAAGACTTCTTCAATCACTCCGATTTCGTTAGGGAACCGTAATGCCTGATGGTAGGTTGAAGCCACCGAACGCATGGCGTGCAGCCATGCTCTTCCCAAGATTATGTTGTAAGTGGAAGGAACCTTCAATACCCAAAACTCCACCTGTTTTGTCATTGTTCCTGCCTTGACTAGCAGAATTATCTTACCCACTGGCCATTCCGGCATTAAGTTGAAACCGGCGAGAGGAGATGCTGCAGGCGCCAAGTCTTTGTCCTCCAATTTTAGTTGCTTGAAGGTCTCGTAGTACATTATCAGAATCCGTTTGATGTCGAAATTCTTGATGTGCAAAGTGACCACCAGTGCGTCATTATGTGGGCAATGTAGCCTTGTTAGATCCCTGTCTGAGAATGATATAACGTTTGTAGCCTCCGTTTTTTCCCTTTTGATGGTAGGTTGTGCACTTAGTACCTCCCTCAAGTGCTCAGCCTTGTTGATCATCCCTTTGAGCTCACATACTCGCTCAGGTTCGATGATCCCATGTATAACGTTGATTATGCCTTGGGGTGGACCGTCGACCGGCATCCCGCTTGGCCTGCTGGGGTCCGGGGGGGCTAGTTGTGTTCCCCCTTCTATATGTTGGTCCAGGTGACCAGGGACTACTAACTCCTCCAGACGTTGCCTCAATGGTGTACAATTTTCAGTTCGGTGCCCCTTTTCATCATGGAAGGTGCAGCGGTACCTCTCATTATAACCTCTTTGTGCTTCTCCTAACTTGGTTGGCCGCTGAATGAAGGGTTCATCGCGTATCTCGCTGAGAATCCGGTATATAAGTTTATTGAATACTATGGTAATGGCATTGCGGACTCTTAACTTCCTTGTTTGGGGATCCTTTCTGTTGGTTCGCCTGCCTCGCCCATTCTTGCTTGGTTGTTCTACCATGTTAACTTTTGCTGCAGTCTTTTTATCCGGCATCGCTGTTGTGCCAGATTTTACTTTAGCGCGGGCACTATCTTCTTCTACCCAAATATATTGATGCACTCTCTCCATTAGGGCCTCCATCGTGAGGGGTGGCATCATTGTCATTGAATCCCTCAACTTGTTACCGACCGGTAAACCTTGTTTATACTATGTGATGGTGAGATTTGTAGGGCAATCCCCTATCTGATTGAAAGTCTCCCAATATTGACTATTGTAAGACCTCAATGTTTCCTTCCCGCCCTTCTCAATGGAGAGTAGCTTGTCAATCTCCACTGGTGTCTTGGTATTCATTCTGAATCTAGTCATAAACGCCTCTGCCAACTACGCCCATGAGGCTATGCTTTTTCAAACCATGTTAGACCCAGGTCACCAAGGCTGGAAGGAAACAGGATACACATAAAAGCCTTGTTTCGCCGGTATACCGCTACAACCTGGCGAAAGTGGCTTAAGTGCATGTAGGGATCTGACTTCCCCTCATAAGTGGTGAATTTGGGCTGGTGGAAACCTGAGGGTAGCGGTGCGTTCTCAATTGTCGGAATGAACGGCGAGCTTTATAACCTTGCTATTATTTTATCTGCTGGTTCGTACGCAAGGCGCAGCATTGGCATCCCTACCTCGACACTCTCATACGTCCTAGGAGCCAATCGTTGCAGGGTTGAAACCCTACGAGGGTCGCAAGCCCTGGTGTCCTCCTTCCATCGGGCCCTCTCCTCTAGTACTGTTCGTAGGTCTGCTGACCTAAGCAAAGTCTATGTGCCTGGATGTCGTTTGGTGCGTGTGCGAGGGCTGATAGCTACTTCCTTCGGTATATGACCTTTCAGTCCTCGTTCTTTCAGACCTGGAGTAACGAGTCCTAGAGGTCCTTGATTGAGTGTCGCCTGTTCTGAGGCTCCTACTTTCCGCTTGTGATGGTGTGACTTGTCTATCACGATCTTCCGAGTGGTAAGAAAGCGGGTTGCCTTTGTGCCTCTCTTCCGTCGCCACTCATTTTTCTTTTATCTGGCGCTTCATTGTCTCAATGTCTGCCGCTATCCTTCTTATTAACTCGTCTTGCTCCCTCACACGATCCTCCAGAACTTGAGGATCTAACCTCCGCCTCTGCCTTTCAGGACTTTGAGAGTGACGAGGACTGGTGCCCCGTCTCTCCCGTGTGTCCCTCCCGGAGATCCGTCGCTGGGGTTCTAATTCTTCCATGGATGGGATAGAAAGCAAACCTTCGCGCCTCCTGCCCCCCTTCAGGGTTTGCCCATCAATAGCAAATTACGACAAATCTTCATTGTGCGCCATTGATTTCGACTAAAGAGGAAAACTCAATCAAAAGGTTTTCTTCTTTGTGTTTTCCCATAGATGGCGCCAATTGTACGAGCACAAAATAATCTTCTCGTATAATCCTGTTGATCAAGTTTGCACTCCTCTAAACGTTATCGCTTTGCTTCCTAAAAATACAAACGTGAGCTAGCCGGCGGGTGTGTGCCGGATATGTCTCTGATGCCTAAGTCAACCAATAGACAATAGACAAAAAGCTTTGTGTGTTAGAGAGTAAGAATTGTGATACCTGTACGTAGGTCCTATCATCAACTTTTATAGATTCCGCCTGGTACAATCCTAGTAAGACTTCAACTCTCTTTAGTAGAGTCCTCCTAGGAATCCCGAAGATAATGCTTATCTTTCTATACCTTCCTAGTGAAGAGTGTCTATACTGATAACACTCTACTTACTACCAACCAAGTAAGATGGTTTTCTCCTTTGTCTAAGCTGGTGCAACCTAACCAAGCTAGATTATTTCGGTCATGCTCTCAACTAAACAATGATGTAGATGTCATTCGACCGAGCTACACCTAGCTCGGCCTTCTTTCTTACAAACATCTCGGCCAGCAACCAAGCCTAGTTTTTAGGTAGATTGGTCAAACCCCTCTGCCCAGTTTGGTACCCAGACAACATGGGACCGAGCTACTTGAAGCCCATATCCCGGCCCTTAGTCCGACCCAAAATAGAGATTAAAGGATTACAGCTCAGCCCAATTTTTCTTTATAAATTACCCTCTCAATCATCATCAACAACAATTTGAGCATGATATATATATATATATATATCTGAGCATGATGGTGGAGGAAAAAATAAATCTGTGTTCTTATCTATTCAATTTGAACATAAATTGATCTGTGTTATTATCTATATGATATATATACAAATAAAATTAAAATATATATACATTTTTACCCATTTCCTCAAATTGCACCCCCAGATTTCATCTACAAGAAACCCAACAGTAATGGAAACAAAAACATACAAGAAACCTATCTCATCACAGTTACAACGATAAATCGAGGTATAAAGCAACAACGACAGTCATCAAAAAAATATATATATACAAGAAGCCAGATCCCCTCCCCTCAAAAGAAATAATACAATATTTGAGAGAGAGAGAGAGATTCATTTCTTTCAATTTCTATAAGCAACCAGACACAAAATCAGTTAGCTTCTACGACCAGTATTATGTAGATTGGAGAGATATGAAGGAGATCGGAGAGATCCAAAGAGATTGGAGAGATCGGAGAGAAATGAAGGAAATCGAGGATCTAGCGGCACTATAGGCATGAGGAGTGAGGTCCAAGCCGTGTGAGGCAGATCAGAGATGAGCACACTGGGACAAGGAGAGAGATGAAGAAGATCGATGGTAAGGAACTGGTGATGCGGTGGTTATGCGATTCACCAATAGAGATCGAAAGAGAGAGAGAGAGAGACAACAACCCTAAAATAAGTCACCAAAATAGAGAAACATATATATATATATAGGGATAAAATAGTAATTTTACTTTGGGGACAAACGGGGACGGAGACAGGGACGAGGACGGGGATGGGAATAGGGACAAGGACAGGGACAGAGACCGGGACCGTGGTCGGGGCTTGGGCTTAGACACTTATTACCGTCCCCGGTCCGAAACTGATCGGGGATTGATTTTCAAATATCATTCCCGCCCCGTCGGGGGTATTTTTTGAAAAAAAAAACCGCTCAAATTAAAGTCAGGAGACGGGCCCTATCGAATCGATTTTAAATTGTCATCCCTAAAAGGCAGAGGCAAAACAGTGAGGGGACCACATGGTTTTGAAAATTTAAACTTGTCATTTGACCCTGTAACGGGATCCTCTATCATATTACCTCAGTTACAATATGAATATGCATAATATTTTCCTTCACATGTGCACCTATACATTGTTATATGAATTATTTATTTTTTTATTTTTTTATTTTTTTAGTTGAAATGATAGGTTAACATGTTATGAGAAAGACAAACAGATAAACAATCACATGACATGATAATACCCCCCCCAAAAAAAAAGAAAAAGAAAGTTCGGTTAATATTTAGATGTTCCCCCTCCCCCCAAAAAAAAAAAGAAAAGAAAAAGAAAGTTCGGTTAATATTTAGATGTATTTGTAATTTATTTTAAAATTTATCATTATCAAATGCGGTAAAGAATTTCAATCAGAGTAATAGGAGCGAATGATAATTATTCCTAATAAAGGATTGTTTGGGATGTCCTGTATAAGTGTATTTTTTAACTTTTTAGATTAAAAAGTTTAAAACACCAAAAATGATGATTGTTTGGGTTAAGTTTTTGATTTTTTGCGAAAAAATGTGTATTAAAAAATTGTATAAATTAGTGTATAGGAAAAGTTTGTGCATTGTAAGCTGTACGGCAGGCAACAAGGTTTGCAGATGGTAGTATAGGAGATGCTTGCTTCTTTTTCGGGCATCGAATTGGACGATATTGTTCGGCTCAGGGGCCCACCATGGGTCCCGTTTTTCTAATCGGAGCCGTGCAATGTGTAGAACTCGTTGAGTACTATATACTTGTAAAAAATTACGTTAATCGGATATCAATAGCTATCTGATCGGATTAATTTTTTGTCAACCATTAACTATAACACCATCCATTTTTTATACAAAATTGATTTGATTATGTAGTTAGAGATATCCGATCAACGTGATTTTGTATAAGTATATAGTATTCGACAAATTCTACACATTGAACGATTCAAATTATCAAAACGGTACCCATGATGAGCCCCCATGGACCGAACATCACCTTTCCGGGTTAATTTTTTTTGCACCCCGCGTTGTAAATTTATACCACTGACCAACACTTCAATATGTATAACTTGTACTTGGTGCCTATGTATGCTTGTACTTTGTTCCTGTGTAATTTATTTTTTTTATATATATTTTTTTAATGAATAGTAATAACTTTTTAAAAAATAATGGTGCTGGGACCGTGCGCCATTAATTTCAACTAAAGAGGAAAACTCGATCAAAAGGTTTTGTTCTTTGTGTTTTCCCATAGATGGCGCCAATTGTACGAGCACGAAATAATCTTCTCGTATAATCTTGTTGATCAAGTTTGTACTCCTCCAAATATCGTCGTTTTACTCCCTGAAAACACAAATGTGAGCTAGCCGGCAGGTGTGTGCCGGGTACCTCTTCGATGCCTAAGTCAACCAATAGACAATAGACAAAAAGCTTTGTGTGTTAGAGAGTAAGAATTGTGATACCTGTACGTAGGTCCTATCATCAACTTTTATAGATTCCGCCTGGTACAATCCTAGTAAGACTTCAACTCTCTTTAGTAGAGTCCTCCTAGGAATCCCAAAGATAATGCTTATCTTTCTATACCCTCCTAGTGAAGAGTGTCTATCCTGATAACACTCTACTTACTACCAACCAAGTAAGATGGTTTTCTCCTTTGTCTAAGCTAGTGCAACCTAACCGAGCTAGATTATTTCGGTCATGCTCTCAACTAAACAATGATGTAGATGTCATTCGACCGAGCTACACCTAGCTCGGCCTTCTTTCTTACAAACACCTCGGCCAACCACCAAGCCTAGTTTTTAAGTAGATTGGTCAAACCCCTCTGCCCAGTTTGGTACCCAGACAACATGGGACCGAGCTACTTGAAGCCCATATCCCGACCCTTAGTTCGGCCCAAAATAGAGATTAAAGGATTGCAGCTTAGCCTAATTTTTCTTTATAAATTACCCTCTCAATCATCATCAACAACAATTTGAGCATGATATATATATATATATATATATCTGAGCATGATGGTGGAAGAAAAAATAAATCTGTGTTCTTATCTATTCAATTTGAACATAAATTGATCTGTGTTATTATCTATATGATATATATACAAATAAAATTAAAATATATATACATTTTTACCCATTTCCTCAAATTGCACCCCTAGATTTCATCTACAAGAAACCCAACAGTAATGGAAACAAAAACATACAAGAAACCCATCTCATCACAGTTACAGAGATAAATCGAGGTATAAAGCAACAACGACAATCATCAAAAAAAAAAATATATACAAGAAGCCAGATCCCCTCCTCCCAAAAGAAATAATACAATATTTGAGAAAGAGAGAGAGAGATTCATTTCTTTCAATTTCTATAAGCAACCAGACACAAAATCAATTAGCTTCTACGACCAGTATTATGTAGATTGGAGAGATATGAAGGATATTGGAGAGATCCAAAGAGATTGGAGAGGTCGGAGAGAAATGAAGGAAATCGAGGATCTAGCGGCACTAAAGGCATGAGGAGTGAGATCCAAGCCGTGTGAGGCAGATCAGAGATGAGCACACTACGACAAGGAGAGAGATGAAGAAGATCGACGGTAAGGAACTGGTGATGCGGTGGTTAGCGGTATAGATCTGTGCAATTCACCAATAGAGATCGAAAGAGAGGGGGAGACAACAACCCTAAAATAAGTCAACAAAATAGAGAAACATATATATATATATATATATATAGGGATAAAATAGTAATTTTACTTTGGGGACAAACGGGGACGGAGACAGGGACGAGGACGGGGATGAGGATAGGGATAGGGACAGGGACAGAGACCGGGACCGGGGTCGGGGCTTGGGCTTGGACACTTATCACCATCCCCGGCCCGAAACTGATCGGGGATTGATTTTCAAATACCATTCCCGTCCCGTCGGGGGTATTTTTTGAAAAAAAATCGCTTAAATTAAAGTCAGGGGACGGGCCTATCGAATCGGTTTTAAATTGTCATCCCTAAAAGGCAGAGGCAAAACAGTGAAGGGACCACATGGTTTTGAAAATTTAAACTTGTCATTTGACCCTGTAACGGGATCCTCTATCATATTACCTCAGTTACAATACGAATATGCATAATATTTTCCTTCACATGTGCACCTATACATTGTTATATGAATTATTTATTTTTTTATTTTTTTAGTTGAAATTATAGGTTAACATGTTATGAGAAAGACAAACAGATAAACAATCACATGACATGATAATACCCCCCCAAAAAAAAAGAAAAAGAAAGTTCGGTTAATATTTAGATGTATTTGTAATTTATTTTAAAATTTATCATTATCAAATGCGGTAAAGAATTTCAATCAAGAGTAATAGGAACGAATGATAATTATTCCTAATAAAGGATTATTTGGGATGTCCTGTATAAGTGTATTTTTTAACTTTTTAGATTAAAAAGTTTAAAACACCAAAAATGATGATTGTTTGGGTTAAGTTTTTGATTTTTTGCGAAAAAATGTGTATTAAAAAATTGTATAAATTAGTGTATAGGAAAAGTTTGTGCATTGTAAGCTGTACGGCAGGCAACAAGGTTTGCAGATGGTAGTATAGGAGATGCTTGCTTCTTTTTCGGGCATCGAATTGGACGATATTGTTCGGCTCAGGGGCCCACCATGGGTCCCGTTTTTCTAATCGGAGCCGTGCAATGTGTAGAACTCGTTGAGTACTATATACTTGTAAAAAATTACGTTAATCGGATATCAATAGCTATCTGATCGGATTAATTTTTTGTCAACCATTAACTATAACACCATCCATTTTTTATACAAAATTGATTTGATTATGTAGTTAGAGATATCCGATCAACGTGATTTTGTATAAGTATATAGTATTCGACAAATTCTACACATTGAACGATTCAAATTATCAAAACGGTACCCATGATGAGCCCCCATGGACCGAACATCACCTTTCCGGGTTAATTTTTTTTGCACCCCGCGTTGTAAATTTATACCACTGACCAACACTTCAATATGTATAACTTGTACTTGGTGCCTATGTATGCTTGTACTTTGTTCCTGTGTAATTTATTTTTTTTATATATATTTTTTTAATGAATAGTAATAACTTTTTAAAAAATAATGGTGCTGGGACCCGTAGCACCCCAGTAGCCCAATTTTTTTTTTTTTCTTTCCAATCACGCGGTGTCACGTGACACTGGGGGAGGGAGGGGTCTTAAGCTTTATTCTATAAATAATTTTTTAATTATTTATCTTTTTCAGTGTCTGTCCCGCCTGGACAGGCTTGGGTGGGCTTCAAGGCCTATGTCCAGCCTAAGTTGGCACCCAAGCAATGTCCGTTAATCACATCAGAAAGGGAATGTACTTCTTTCAGGCTTTGTAAAGCAAACATTCTTACCACCATTATCCCTCTAATGCTCCAAACGCTAGAAAGGGAATGTACTTCTTGCAGGCTTTGTAAAGCAAACATTCTTGCCACCATTATCCCTCTAATGCCCCCAAACCCTTTTGGGGAGCGTTTGTTTAGAAGGATTCAAGTATAAGATAAAGATAGGATTAATAATTTATTGTTTGATTTAAAATTTTTACACCTAAATTCATCTGGATTATGAATCTTAAATTTATAAAATTGTTCTATCCTATGGAGGGTGGGACACAATTCATAAGATAATTCATCCTATGAGATTAGTTAGTGAAAATATATTTTTGACCATCTACTATTTAATATCTTTTTAAAAATAAAATTGATTTATTAATTTTTTTATTACATTATTTAATAAATTATTTATTAATTTTTTTTACTTAATAAATTTTATTTATTAAATTATTTATTTTAATAATCATATGGTATTAATTATACTTAGTAAAGAAAAATAAAATTTAAAAATCTCAATTACAAATTAAAATAAATTTATGTAATTTTTATTAATATTCTATTTATTTAATTTTTTAAAAGTTCTACTAAAAATATTAAATAAAATTTATAATTCAAATTTAATATTCCTATTATTAAGTAAATAATTCAAAAGGACAAAATAGTCTTTTGAACATTTATCATTCTTGACAAACATAAGATTCAATAGAATAGTCCAATTCAAAAATCTAATTCTATGATTAAACAAACATAAGATACAAATTCAATCCAATCAAATAGTCCGGAAATAATGTATCCTAGGACTAACAGTACGTTGGATTACAAATCCCCTTATCCAATTTGCCCAAACAAACATGCTGTTTGGGTCTTGGGAAGCCTAAAAAAAAAGTCCCCCCCCCAATAATGGTCAAAAGTATTTTCTTTTTTAAACAAAAAAGAGAAAGAAAATCAAAATGACTGAACATTAAATAGTCTGATCATTTTACAACACTGAACATACACTGTTAAACAGAGTTTACATAACAAATTCATACACAACCAAACAGAGTTTTCGAATTCAAACATAGTTTCTAAAACAGTAAGCAAACAAAAATGCCAAACCGAAGTGTCTCCTACACAAAGAAATCATACATGCACTGACATCGACGACCACTTGAAACTCATATATGGTCAAGTGCACAGCGAAGTGTCTCCTGCCATACCGCATCCAAAATGTTAAAAGCCTTGATGAAAAAGAAAAACGAATGAGAACCGATATAATTTACAAAGAAGAGGACTTACAAGTTCCTTCTCAAGTTTGACCGTATCCTCTTTGTAAGAAGCAAGTGTAGCCTGAACATATGCACTGTCCTTCTTGAGCCTTGCAATGTCTTGCTGAATGTGTAAAACTTCAGTCAAATTACTGGAGCTGAACTGCTGTAGAATCTGTAAAACAAAATATAAAATGAGGAGGATTATAGAGCAGGTGATAGAGGTAGTTTTGAGAGTAATATTCAGCAATGTTACCAATTAAAATTATGATTCTATAAAGTTCAGACACTTTTACTGATCAAAATAACAGAATCAAGAACCTTACCATTTCCTCCTTTTCCATCCTGAAACTACCAAAAGAAAGCAAGAAAATTAATCAGAAAACAAAAATAAGAACAATTTTCTTCTACCTAACAAAGTTACAAAATCTCTCTCAAAGAATGAATGATTACTTGTAATTATATCAAGCAATTATAAAGTCTTATTTGTTTAAAGAGGAAATTATACTTGTCTTCCCGATAATTTGCCTCCCATGTCAATTTGGTTCCTATAATTTCATTTGTATCAATTTTGACTCGTAAATTTTCACATTATATCAATTTGGTTCAATTGATAACATCGTTTAAGAAATTGGACAGAAATTAAGGGCTACAAGGTCCATTCAAACGGGAATGAACTATTTTAAATTGGATGTCAACCCCTTAATCACTCTGAAAAAAATGAATTGAGTATTTTGCCCTTCATTTCAGTCAAACTTTTTAATTAACGTTATCAATTGGATTAAACTAACACTACGTGAAAAATTCAAGGGTAAAATTGATGCAATTAGAACTACATGGAACAAATTGACACAAGAGGCAAACTACAAGACTACCAACATTTGCCATTGTTCAAAGAATGTAAATGAAGAGGGAACAAAAACCAATAAACTAGGTTTTCACTTGCGCATACTTATTCTTTGGATCATCTAGATTCATAAATACTAATAAATAAAGATAGTTACATCAGATTAAGAATTAAGTTGACAATTTGTGCTCATCCCAACGTTTTGCACCATGAACATATAATAACATCAAATCAAATCCATGAACTCGAGGAATAATTTGAGTCAGCGCTTAGTGTATATCTTTTTTGCACCAAATCACAAAACAAACCTACAATAATGTCTTCATTAATATCAAAAACCAAATGAATGCTGGTAAAATGAGAACAACCTTAATAAGGGTTCTTTTGTAAAGGCAAACACTATTGCCACCATCACCCCCCATAATGATCCAAAATTCTTTTGTGTCTCGTCAAGCCAGTGGCCACAAAAAAATCTGTTATAAGTTGAGCTTTACCTTGATAATCTAGTGATCTAGGAGTTGTAAAGGTTGAGTCTGGGACAAGGGAATTCATTGCAAATAATGCTTCTATAAAAGTAGACTGCAACTCTTTGAAGATTCTCAAATTTTGAGGTTACCATTATTGAAATGAATCTAATAACAAACATATTTATTTGAGGAAGCATGATTTTATTGGATGGGAAATCTATGATGTGCACCCCTAAAGTGGAAGATATACTTTCTGTGGTGAGCAAAACCTTGTAATACTTTTCTTGATGAGAAAAGTTATGTCATTTTCTGGTTTATGTCACAAAATCTGTGGGGTTGTTATGAAGGGCATACCATATGCACCCTTTTAGGGGTGCACACAGTAGTGTCTCCCTTATTGGAGAACACTTCATAACTTGAATAAAATTTATAGGATATTGTTCAAGTTGAAAAAATAGAAAGGCCTGGAAAAAATTTTGACAATATAAACTTCTATCTGTGTAAACACACTTGTTTGAAGTATTCTTGCAGCTATAATGTATATGACCTTTAAGCAGAAAACAAATCTTTAACAGGTGGTTGGAAGTGGATTTTGTTTTCCATTGTTGAGAAGTCAATTTTGACAAAGTTAGAAGAAAACAATAGGTATCCAGTTTTAAATAATTAAGGTTGTCGGGACTCGGATCAAGAAAGAATAAAGGAAGATTTCATGCTAAAATATAGGAAACATGATGTTTTAATTGAAATAAAAATTTCTATGATATGAACAATATGTCATTCAGTTACAAGAATTAATTTTGATGTGTATTACCTGCTTGGTTCAAGGCTAGATTCCTTAAGTCTAGACTTAATATCTTCTATAGCATAGAGGAAGTGGTTCATTGTTACTTTGACATCCTTCTGGACATGCTTCACCAGTCCCCTCTCCCCTGCATGGACCACAGCATATGAATGTGCACGGTTGACTAGAGATGCAAGGGCAGAGCCACTACAGCCATCCGTCATGCAAGCTGTGCAAACAAACACATGCACAATCTCATTTCATAATGATGAATTGATGTTTCCACTGCACAACATTCTTGTTCAAACAATTTACCAATGTCTTGAAGATTCACATCTTCATCGAGTACAAATGCTTGTCTCATGTTCCTTGTGCTGATGTCCAAAATTTGCAAGCGCCCTCGCTCATCTGGGTACTGTAATTTGACATGTAGTTCGATTCTACCTTCCCTACAAACAAATACGATAAACTAAATTTCTCTTTTTCATTGAGTTAGAAAAATGATAAGTTAATAAATAGCGATTTATATATATTTGTTTGGTTACCCATAAAAGATGTGTATACATAATTTAACTTTTCTTTACTTTGATAAATTCAAATTTTGAACATACCATTCGAGTTCAAAAAATGTGAGATATTGTTGAAAAAGAACAAAGAAATCAGCAAAGAACAACACAAGGGAGGGAATGTTACCTCAGTAGTGCTTCATCGATGAGCTCCTTTCGATTTGTAGTAGCAATAATAAATATGTTGTTCAATACTTTCATGCCATCAATCTGAAAGGCATGCAAATTTTCAAGTATTGCCTAGACAAGGAGAAATAATAAAAGGAACAAATTGAAAAAAGAAATATGAGAGATATAGACCATGGTAAGTAGTTGGTTTACAAGCCTATCATCCATATGGTATTGTCCCATAGCTACCCCTCTTTTCTGCAAAAAACCAAAAACATATTTAAGACATGATTTGCGATATAGATATGGAACCAAAAAATACCATTCTCACTCACTCTTAATGCTTATTATTAATATTCTCATTGTTGTGACCTCTGTCCTTTATTTATGTCGCAAACATGTCCTAAATCGCCTTTCTAAGCCACTCAAGCTTGGTTCATATAGTCTAAAGGGTTCTTCCACCTATTGTCAATCAGTTTTTGTTTGGATGCCTCCAGTATTTTTAACATGGTGTTAGAATTGAGTCTTGAGTAATTTATTGCGGGCCAAGTCTCCACTCCAGGTGTCTTTCTTTGGTTTCTCTCATCTCCACTTGCAGTTGTACCGCATGTTCAAGAAATGTTAAAATTCGGCCTCGTGTTCGAGAAGTTGTCCCAAATTGCCTCTCTAAATCACCAAAGCTTGATTCATATTGTCAAGAGGGCCCCTTCACCTATTACCAATTGATGTTGGGATGGATGCCTCCAATATTCTAACTGTCTACAAGAAGATTGTGCTTAATAAAGAATCTTAGGGCTTGCACAAAACTCTTAAATTTTTTTTTTTTTACCTCCATGAGACTATGTCGCATGTGCAAGAGTGTTCGGGACTTGTCCCACATCACCTCTCTAAGTCACCCAAGCTTAGTTCGTATAGTCTATAGGGCCCTTTCACCTATTACCAATCGATTTTGGGTTAAATGCTTCCAATAATATAACAATATACAACAAGATTGTGCTTAATAAAGAATCCTAGGGATTGCACGAACTCTTTAATTCTTTTTAGTCTAATATTGTTTCATGCTTTATTTTGTTAAGGATCTTTCTTACCTAGTATTAGGAAGAAAATTGAAGTTCTACATGTGGTTGTGTGGGTGATTTGAGGCTACATGAGCTAGCAAAGGAGCTTTCTGGGAAGGAGCTTTCTAGGTGAAAGCAAAGACAGCCTTCGGAAGAGAAAGTGTGAGTGAGTTGTTATAGAGGTCTAAAAGTGAAGAGCCAAAACTATAAGCAAGAGGTGGAGATGGTTAGATCATCTTCATGCATGGAGGTGGAGGCTATATTTATAGATTGATTGGGCTTATATGGGCCAACTCACCTAGTGCCCGGAATGGTGGTCACGCGTGCTTGGATATGAAGCACTCACTTGTCTTTATCATGTTCTAGAGTTGACTTCATGTCGAGATCTCTCTAAGGTTGGTCAAGTGTAGATCCCTCCAACAAGAATAGGGTGCGGCATCTTGACAAATATTCAATGCCAATAAACCAAGTCCAAAATCCCTATGAGCTCATGCGATAGTCATGAGGTTGCTCGGATGCCTCGTAACTGTGGCACCAAACCCAAAGGTGTCCCTATGCCCTTCTATCGATCTAGACTAGCATGAGTGTATTAGAGTGATGGGAAAACAAGTGTAGAATCATATAAGAGATGCACGTTTAGATGCAAACTTGGCTTGCCCAAGGGGGCCCAAGTGGATATGAGAGTGCCTAGGTGAAGAGCCCTTAATCTTTGGAAGGAAGGCCAAGTGCACCCACAAGGCTCTTTGCAGATAGCCTCCTTTAATTTTGATATGAGAGATGCCACATTGTGCAGTGCATAGAGGTTTTGGGATAAAGGGATCACATGCTCAATACCACTATCTTGGTGAAGTTATGAAGTACATGTAGATGTGATGATCACCTAAGGTCAGTTAAATGCTTCCTATATGACAAGTTACTTTTTATGTGCAAAACAATTGAGTGCCTATTGTTTGGGAACCACTTTCTAAAAAAATGGTTTTTGGGTGACCATTACCTTTGGGGACTTCAGATAAGATATAGTGCCCTTCTTACCTGTTATTTCTGAATTCAAGACTTTTAACAATGACCAACCTTTTTCATATAGAATAGCATTTCTATGTTGACTGTCCACACTGATTAAAGCATAGTTTGTATAAGCCAATAAAAAATTTAGAAGTGGATGACAAGGTGAATTGCAAATCATAGGGCATAGAAAATAATGTGAAAACAATGCTGATTAATCTGGATTACACACTCAATGGTGAATGCTTGTCTCAGAAAAGCATATTGATGTAGAATCATGAAACTCAAGCCCTGTATCTTATCTTATTCTCAATGTTTCAAAAGATGAGTAACATTACAATTGGTAAGTCTGCAGTACAGATCACTACTACCAAGAAGGAATAACAAGACATCCCACAAGCAACAAATTGACCAGGTTATGACATGGGAATGGAATGGAGGAACAGAACATATAATACATGTGAATACAAGGAAACCAATATGACGTAAAAGCTTAACAGGGAAAAAAAACTAGAATTATGTAGAAAACCTAGGTCTGATATTGTGAAATTCACATACGTGTAACACAAATTGCAGGTTCCACAACTAACAGCACTAAAGGAGCAAATGTTGTATATGTGCTCACCTTAGCAATCGAATCAATTTCATCAAATATGATGATATGCAGGTCACTTTTAGCTCCTGAAAGAAAAGATTAAAATGATCTCACTATTAAATGCACAATGAAGTGAATTTACAATTATGATATGAACTATGCAACTTTACCATATCTATTTTCATCCTCAATGGCTGCTTTAAAGAGTGACCTTATTTTCCTCTCTAATACACCTTGGAATGCATTTAACACATCTGGTCCATTTATAATCTGCATGAATGAGAGGAGAAAAAGAAGTGTCAGAATAAGATAAACAAGTGGAGAGAGAGAGAGAGAGAGAGAGAGAGAGACCACGGGCTCTTTTGTGTTTAGTAATTTGCAAATGCTTCGTGCTATCAAGGTTTTTCCAGAACCTGGTGGACCATATAGTAGCATGCCTCTTACATGCTTCAAATTCAACCTAGCACAAGAAAGTCAATAGTTAATAACTAAAAGCTAAGAAGCATAGAAACGGACACAAGACACGCTGACACATAAATTTTTAAGAAGTGTAAGACATGACCCGTGGGGGACACACACAAGATATATGATTTTATATATTATGTCAAATATATTTCATTCAAATTTATAATAAAAAAATGCAGCATAACACTAATATCTAAAGTTTAAAAGAGGGATTAGTAATATGTATCCTCTAGGTTATTTTGTTCAAATGTGTATCCACCCAAGTGTCCAAAGCGTATTTTGAGCCTAAAAAATAAAAATAAATAATAGGACACAATAGGACACTTTCCACAAGTATCCCTTCACAACTTTATATTGATTTCAATACACTTGCACTACAATTCTACTACAGCCTACTAATAACCAAGTTAACAATTACTAATCATTCTTTTATAGGAGCTGCTACAGTGTGCACTTTTAAAAAGAGACATACTGTATGCACCCTACCCCAACATACGTAACATAACCATAACATTTTGTGACAAACACCAGAAAATGTGTAACTTTTCTCATCAAAATGATTTGTAACATTTCTCACCAAAAATATTTCGTAATATTTTCAACACACCGTTCATAACATAATCACAACATTCCTAACATATCGACAACGGTTTGTAACTTTCACTTTAGGAGTATACATGATACATTCGCTATTCCTAACTTTTACCACAAAGTAGTTTATGATAGAGAGTGTGACTATGAAGCACGAACACCTCTCCAAGGGCTCCGTACCAGTGTCGGACACGGACACACGGTGGACACGTGTCCGACACGCAGCAGAGAGTGTCCCTTTTTTTTCTTTTTTCTTTTTTTCACATCCGGACACGTTATAGACACTTTCGGGGGGTAATTTCACAATTTACAAAAAAAATTTGGGGTCGATTTGTAAATAAGTAAAAACAGATCAGCCCTAATCTACTTCGATTAGAACAGAAACAGCAGAGAAAGGGTGAGAAAGAGAGGAAAAGAGAGGACCTGATCGATTCGTCGTTCATCGTTCGTCTTCTCTTTTCGTCGGTCGTCAGTCGTCTCTCGCCCTTCGTCGTTAAGGTTCACGCTGCTATTCTTCTTCTTCTTCGATCTTCATTCTTCTTCGTCTCTCGTCGATTGTCAGTCGCTCTCTCTCTCTCTCAGCCTCTAATTTCATTTTATTTTTTCTTTTATTTTATTTTCTCTGATTTTATTTTATTTTTTCTTTTATTCTGATTTTATTTTCTTTTTTCTTTTCTTTTATTTTTTTCTTTTATATTTTGATTTAATTTTTTCTTTTCTATTATTTGAGTATATAATTTTAATAATGTATGTTTATTAATTTTATTATAGGAACCAATTTTTAATTCTGAAACAATGGCTACGGGTGGTAGTTCTAATGATATGTTATGTATTGATGGAATGCAATTTTATATTATTTGTGAATGATATATATGATGTTAGATCAGATAAATGTTTATTTTTTATAATTTTAATAGTGTTATTTTGTATATTTTATTACATTTTAATGATTTTTTTTAATAATTTTATGACATATGATAAATAAAATTAATTATATATATTGAACGTGTCCCCAGCGTGTCGTGTCCCTTATTTTTTGAAAATTTACGTTTTTGCGTGTCCGCATCGTGTCGCGTGTCCGTGCTTCATAAGAGTGTGCCTAGTAGCATTTTCCTTCTTTTATAGCAATACAATATCTATACATTTCAAAACCTCGTACAAACAAACTTTTTGCAAGGAACTACTAACCGGTAATGCTAGTGAGTTTGAAAAAATAATTTAAAAAATTGTCAAAAAAATGAAATATGTGAACTAGAGACCACATCACACAAAGTTTGTATCTGCACCACGCATTTATTTATTTATTTATTAATTGTTTTGTACAATGTTTAAAAAAAAAAAGAAAAGGTAATTATATAATTCTCTTTTGCTAGAACTTTACTCTCTCGAGTAAGGCAGGCAGGCAGCCTCTGTTTTAGGGCAACCGGATGAATATTGATTTGGATTATAATTTGAATGAATATTCGAATTACCAAAGAAATCAGACAACTATACTATATATAATATAAATAAAATTAGAAAAGAAACTCAGAAGTGGTCAGATTACATTATACCTCTTTGCTAGAGAAGGAGGAACCATCCGTGAGCCAAATGCTGACTGCAGTATTTGAGCAACTTGGGAAGTCATACCTCCAATACCAAGTGATATCAGTACTTCGTCCAGTGATTCCATATTGAAGCCTTCCCTAAATATATTTTTAAATGTTTCAGCTCCATGGATTAGGGTACCCTGTGATCAAACATGGCAACAACTTTTAAAATTCACAAATCACATTGATAGATACTAGATAGATACCAGATAGATACATATGGAATCTTCATATATCACTGGTAAGAAATAGATACGTATGGAATCTTCATGTATCACTGGTAACAAAGTAGCTAATAATCATCATATTGGTTGGAGTTTTCAAAATTTATTATAAAAATAAAAAAATAAAAAAAGGGCCAACAGACTCAACCAACGCTCCCAAAGAGGCAAAGATCAGCAAACCATACACTCCTTCACCCAGCCGTTAGGGCACACTGTTGAAACTCAGATCGGACCGTTGGCAGGCAGACGAGGAAGACGGAACGGACGGAGCAATCTTCATCCATTCTATCCTCAAAATCCCCGACGTCCAATCCTTCCGGGTTGACGCCTCCGGCTGAGCACATTTTGCCGCCGCACCCACAGCAGATCCGAACTAGAAGAACACACATCACATTGGGGGAATTTTCTATGGTACGCAAAAATGGTTTTTATGTATCATACATAAATTAATTTTAGCCATTAGATTCAAGTCAGCAGAAATCCAGACCATTCATTGGTAATGATTAAAGTCAAATTCAAAAAACAAGATAGTAGTTTGGTGAAAAACGAGATGATTTTTAGAAAAACAAGTAAACGGTAATTTATATGGAATGTGAACATTATTTGTGAACAATAAACATAATAAGGACTAGTTTGGAAAGACTAAATAAGTGTATTTTTTGACTTTTTATGAAATATGGGTTGGGTTTGGGTTGAGTTTGAAGTGATGTGTTAGAGAGGTGATGTGACTTAAATAAGATGATATGACTTAAATAGGATAGTGACTCTTTGACTTTTTGTCTTTTTTCAATCATGTCAAAATTGGCCAAATAAAAAAGCGTATAAATAAATTTAATTTTATTAAAAATTTATAAAAATAAATTAGTTAGTAAGTTAAATATGTATTATTCACTAATTGTGAAACAAAAATGTGATTTTTCAACTTACCACAATAATTAAGCAAACTTATCACTTATATGACCACACTTAGGTCAAGTTTGGAAAGACTAAGGCCAAGTTTGGCTATTGCCAAAAAAGTGCACTTATTTCATCTTTTTATCTTTTTTGGGTCACATCAATCAACATCTGCTCTCTACTTTTTCTACACATAATACAAAAAAAGTCAAAAAGTGCACTTATTTAGTCTTTCCAAACTAGGCCTAAATAAGTGCACTTTTTGTCTTTTTAGACTAAAAAGTTGAGGTTGAAAATATCAATGTTTGGGTTAACTTTTTGACTTTTTATGGAAAAATGTGTAATAAAAAATTGTAAAAATTAGTTTGTAGGGGAAAATTAGAATTAAGAATTGTTCAGCCGTAATTATTGACTTTTAGTGAATAGTAATGACTTTTTAACTTTTTGAGTAACTTTTTGACTTTTTAACTTTTTTTAAACTACCCAAACTTGACCTTACTATTCTACAAAATTCGCTCATGTATTAGCAAAATTCACCTAACTAACTTTTTAGGTAGTTGGTAAACTAATAGTATTAAATTATAATAAATTTTGAAAACTTCTAAAATAAATATGAAATTTATAAAGTAGAATGTAAAAAAAATGTGAATAATAAATATAAAATTTTACATTTTTTTTTTGAATAATTTGAGTTCCTTAATTTTATTTTATTACTTATAAATTTTGTATACTTTATATAATTTATATGAATTTCATATCAATTTTTTTTTTTTGAAATTGTAATTATTTCACAATTTTTTTTATGAATTTACTGTGCACAATTAGATATCTCTATTTTATTTTGACCTTCTATGATGTTTTTAATTCAATTTTAAGATTTTGTTATAATAACATTTCATCTAATTAAAGAAAAATTATGAGGTTTTACTAAGTCATAAGAAAAATAAAATATGATGGAATAATTAGCAGAGTGTGATTGAGTAGTAAAGTATAGTTTAAATGAGTAATAAATCTAGTATGATAGAAGAGTAAGTCATGTTTAATTGAGTAGTTAGTGGATTTTTTTTTTATTTTTTTATAACTTTAAAACCAATTGTAACATTACTTACCACTTATTATAATAATACTTACAGCTTACTGAGACAATACTTACTATCCATAAACACAATACTTACCATCTATTCTTATTGTACTTACCATTCATTCAGACTTACCATTCGTTTTACTTAGAGCATCTCCAACGGTTCAGTATGGACTCATTAACGGAGCGACTTCTAGATTGCGTCTGAATCCGTTCGAAGCCAAGTACTTCGGATCTCTAGATTCGTGGGTCCGAATCCTTTCGAGTCCGAGTGCCTCGGATCTCTAGGCTTGCCTAATACCCTTTCGAGTTCCGGGCCTGAGTAAGTCTCTAGGTTCGTGGATCCGAACCCTTTCGAGGCTTAGAGCGATTCAATCCGTTTGATGGCGATAAATCTGGGCCCACCGATTCTTGGACTTGCGATAAATTCGGGCCCACTAATCTTGGGCTATTGGGCCTAAATAATTTAGTGGGCTCAAATTAACCCCTCTTACAGACACATACACAACAGAGAGAGTTGCGTTTGGTTTCTGTAAATTCTTCTTCATTTCTCATGGATCTGAACCTGGTAAACTTCAATCACCTCCACTACTCTCTCTCTCTCTCTCTCTCTCTCTCTCTCTATACTATCGTGTTATTTATATCAATGCACGAATTCATGTGATTTCATTTTCTACAAATTCATTGGATATGTATCGATCGGTGATAATTGATGGTAAATTTGGTTATGTATGTCATTTCTTACATATTTCGATCTTCGTTTGTGATTAATTCAACTTTGTATATTACAAATGGTGTTGGTTTTCCACTATGAATAGCTCCAACTGAGGTATACTGTCTTTCTCTCTTTTCCTGTTTTTTTTTTATTTATTGAGAAACCAAAGAGGTGGTCGACCAAGGGGTCAACCGGGTGGTCGACCAGGGGGTCGACCTCCCAGTGTAAAATTTTCACAAAATTTTGCTTGAGGTTGTCATTCGCGAGGATGTCCGGCTGATCGTCTGGTAGGTCCACAAAACAACGGCTATGCACAGTAATTTGCTTAAAGCTGTAACACATCTTCAGTTTGGTGAAATTTTTGGGCAATTCTCATTTTGATATCAGTTTGATGAAACTGTTGGAACCAAAAAAAGTTACTTTTTTTACAAAATTCAAATTTGGTGATGGTTTTGCTTAATCGTTGGAGATGGTCTTACTACTCAATAGTAAGTGAAATCTTATTAAGTAATTATTCGAGTCTAATAGAGTAGTAAGTGGACATTTTAATTTACTTTAAAACCAATTGTGACATTACTTTTCACTTATTATAACAATACTTACAACCTATTAAGATAATACTTACAATCTATAAACATAGTACTTGCTAGTTGTTTTTCATTTTACTTACCACTCATTGTGACTTTACTTACCATTCATTCTACTTATCTCTTAATAATAAGTGAAATCTCATTAAGTAATAAGTTAATTCTAATAAAATAGTAAGTAGACATTTTAATTACTTACAACTAATTATGACATTATTTACCACTTATTATAGCAATACATACAATTCATTGATATAATACTTATTATTCATAAATACAATATTTACCATTAGTTTAATTGCATTAGCCATCCATTGTGACTCTATTTACCATTCGTTCTTGTCACAACCCCACCTCACCCCAGTACTCAGAGATTAGACATCATAACCAATTGATAACTGAGGTTACCAAATGCCATTTCTTAAATTAACAAATTAATAACACATCGGAGTAAAATAAAATGGTATCTAACTAAGTAGTAAGCCAAGTTTAATAGAGTAATAAGTGGAGTCTCATTGAGTAGTAAATGTCATTTAATTGAGTAGTAAGTCAATTCTAATTGTATGTAGGGTTTGATTGAAAAATAAGTCAACTTAATGAAGTAGTAAATCAAGTATCATTGAATAGATAAATAAAAACCTTTGATTAGTTTTTATAAATTCAAATCATTTTAAAAATACCTAACATATCCAAAACAAAATGTTTGATTATTTGATAGAGTAATAAATGGGGCATTATTAAGTAATAAGTGGACTCATATTTAATCATTATCGCTACCAAGATAGATTGTAAAACTCAATGTCGAAATCATACTTATCATTCAAAAATATATAATATTTACTATTTGCTGTGATTTTATTTATCAATCAATAGTAAAGAGAGTTTTATTGAGTAGTAAGTGAGTTTCATTGAATAATAAATCAAGTCTGGTGAAGTAATAAATGGAGTCTGATTGAATAGTAAGTAAAGTATCATTGATTAGTAAGTGATGTATGATTAAGTAATAGTAAAATATCATTAAATAGTCAGCATTTATAAACACAACACTTACAATTGGTTTTGATTCTATTTACCACTAATTGTGACTTTACTTGCCATTTAGTATTTTACATTTTTACAAATTTTAAATACTTACAATTGGTTAGCAATCTACGTACTATATACCTTTAGAACGTGTACCATATACAAGTCATGACATAATCACTTTCAGTTATAACTAAAAACAAAATATAATGGGTCATAATTAAACATCACTTAAGGTATAACCAAAGACTTTTTCGGTTATAATTAAAATAATAATCACAATATATCATATCTAACATCACAATGAGTCATGACCAAATGTAATAACTAAACACCACTTTAGACATAATCAAAAACCTTTTAGTTATAATCAGAATAAAAATTAAAAGAGGTCATAATTAAAAACCACAAGAGATTAGTCATAACTAACACCACAATGTGTCATAATCAACACCTCAATGAATTATAATTAAATATTATAAAGGTCATAACTGGGTATACGGTACAGACCAAAAAAAGTATTTATTATAAAATTTTCCGGTAAACACAAGCATAAATAACAATAAAATATATATTTTAATATTAAAGAAATAACATCATTTTTATTTAACATAATTTTGTCAATTTTATGATATTCATATTTTTTAAATCTTAAAAAACATTAGTGTAACTTTTTTTTTTTGATAGGGGAAATAAACAATCAACATGTAGTTAAAAAAAATTTCAAATTCATGATAAAATTTACAAAATTCAATTATGAAAGTCATGAGTTTTTTTTATAAATATATAAATACTTTTGAAAACTACAACTAATTTGTATATATATATATAATTTAATGAGAAATATTGCATAATAAGGTCACATCACTTTTAGTTCAAAAAAAAAGAAGATAAATTACAAATACACACTCTGAAGTTTGATTAAAATACAAATTATTCCGTGTGATTCTGGAAATTAAGGCCTATTTTGGGAAGTGGGTTAAAAGCCATGTCCCAGCTTTTACCCACTTCCCGCTCTCACAAAAGAACTAAAAAAAAGTTAAAAATTAGCTTTTAACCATCTTCTCAAAACATCCCTACATTTCACCATCCGAAATTTTTAATTTCATAACAAATCGCCCATTTTATTAATAAATTATCAAATTAATTAACAATTTTTAATGATGTTAGAAATATATTTTAATTAATAATTTAGGTAATTTTATTATTGTATAGGAAAGTAATTATGAATTTTATTTTTTTTAATTAATTCTATTAAGGCCTAGTTTGGGAAGACTAAATAAGTGTACTTTTTGACTTTTTATGAAATATGAGTTGGATTTGGGTTGGGTTTGAAGTGATGTATTAGAGAGGTGATGTGACTTAAATAAGATGATGTGACTTAAATAAGATAGTGACTTTTTGACTTTTTGTCTTTTTTTAATCTTCCCAAACTAAGCCTAAATAAAAAATTATAACAAAGAGATATTCGTAATTTTTTAAATCACAAGAAATAATCTATATTTAAAAAAAATCTCATGAATGTATTTATAATTTATCAACCAAATAACGTCACTGCACAATCGGTTACTACCGGTGACCCAAGTTGTTAGTATAGTATTTGACTTTTGAGTATGTACAAAAAGAGTATTGATAGAGACCCTTTTCAATCATTACTTTCACCACTCTTCTTCCACAAACACGTGACGGGCGGTGATCGGAGGAGAAGGAAAATAAAAAATACAAAAAAAAACTGACTAAGGCCTCGTTTGGCAAGTGCCCTTTTTAGCTAAAAAGTTACTAAAAAAATCAAAAAGTCAACAACCCATACCAAAAAGTCAAATATTCCCTTTTCTCTCTACTTTTTGCACATCTTTTCGTAAAAAATCAAAAAGTCATCCCAAACATACTAGTTTTTTTTACATTACATTTTAGCCAAAAAGTCAAAAAGTTACTAAAAAAGCCTGTTTCCAAACGAGGCCTAATAAGAGACAGAGCGAGTCAAGGGAGTGGATTGGGGGAGGGGGTCTAAGTTTTTTCCGTACAAAAAAACCATTTTATGTACTATAGTCTGACCCCACATTGGTAGGGCACATCATTAATAAGGATGATGCGTGTTTCCGGCCATGAGAGATATGATAAGTTGATGTGAGGGTAAAACTGTCATTTGGGTGGCATAAATAACAAAATTGCTTTAGAGCTTTAAAAGAGCACCTCTAAACTTAGTATTAAATTGTCTTCTTCTGGCCATTGTTTTGTCTTTTTCTATTTTTTTTTTTTTTAATTGGTTGCCAGCTCAGTAGAGCTGCTATTAGAGCAGCTCTACTAGAGCTCCCAATCACTGCTGCATAAATAAACGCAGCTTCTGTCTAACGTTGAGCTGGTTTGGGGTGTTCTAAAAAAGTGCACTTTTTGTCTTTTTGGACTAAAAAAGACAAAAAAAAAATATGGAGGTTTGGGTTAACTTTTTGACTTTTTATGAAAAAATGTGTATTAAAAAATTGTATAAAAAAAGTGTGTAAGAGATGATAAGGGAGGAGTGGGCCCCAGCCATACAACCGGCTGTACAACCGGCAGACTCAATTGGAGTTGGAATTATTGGCTAATTTTTGTACAAAGCATTGGACGGTTTTGTTTGGCCCGTGGGGGTCATCACGGGTCCCATTTTAATAATCTGAACCGTTCAATGTGTGTAACTCGTCGAACACTATGTACCTTTAAAAAATCACGTTAATCGGATATCGATAGCTATCTGATCAGATCTATTTATTTTTCAATCATTAACTATAACACCATCCATTTGTTGTACATAGCTGATTTGATCATATAGTTATCGATATCCGATCAATGTGATTTTTTGCAGACATATAGTACTCGACGATTTCTACACATTGAACGGTTTAAATTATCAAAACGGGACCCGTGATGACCCCCATAGGACGAACAACGGTGTGTGTAAAAACCACACCCAATTATTTCTTTTTTCTCCACTGCCGCACACAGCAGCTGCACACACATCAATTCGGTGTGTACTTTTTTTTGAAGAAAATTGATTTTTTAATTTTTTTTTTTGGTGAATGGTGATATCTTTTTGGATTTTGGAGTAACTTTTTGACTTTTTGACTTATTTAGGATAAGCCAAACCAGCCCTAGGAGTTTTGTTCCAATTAAACATAATTTTTTGGGAGACTATCTGATGGTAACACTCATTTGGTGGACATAAATAAACGCAGCTTCCGTATAAAGTAGAGACTTGTTCCAACCAAACACAATTTTTGTGGAGCCTATGGAATTACTTCAGTCCAATTCTATGGCCTTTGACTAAAACTAACGTTATCGAAAATATATATATACACAATAATATAACTTATTGTAAAACTTTTGCTTCAAAATAAAATATAATTAAAAATTAAATTATTTACAATAATGGTTAATGCCATATTATTTGTGTCAAGTTTTATTTTATGAATTTTATATATCAATAAACAATTTCCTCAACAACTAGCAGGTGTATGTCCATCAATATCAATAGCTGTGCATTAAATTTATAAAATATAAAGTTAATTTTGATTTAAAAATATATATGTTATGTATTACTCAAGTGATAAAAGATGAGACTCTTGTATGGTGTACACCCCTCGTGCAGTGTATACCATACACATTCTTATCACAAAATGTATAATTTTATCATAAAATTTCTTAACACCAACTATAACAAATTAGTGTAAAAAAAAATATCCTACCTAAGTCACAAATTTTTGCAGCATTAACCACAAAATTGTGGATATTTTTTAATGCTAATTTGTGACAATATTATATATTTTGTAATAGGATGCGGACCGTAACATTTTTTAAAAAGATGTTTATCAAACCAATTTCTTGGTTCCCATTTAGAGGTGGTTTGGAATGATTTAAATAAGTGTACTTTTTGAATTTTTATGAAATATGGGTTGGGTATGGGTTGAATTTGAAGTGATGTGGTAGAGAGGTGATATGACTTAAATGATGTGACTTAAATAGGATAGTGACTTTTTAATTTTTTGATTTTTTTAAGTTATGACAAATAAGGCCTTACTATTAGCCCTGTTTGGTAAAGCTGTGGGAAAGTGCTTATAGCTTATGCCTAAACAGCTTATAGCTTATAACTTTCAGCTTAAGCTGATTTCCAGCTTATTCTTAAAGCATCTCCTGCCCCACTCAAAGAATAAGCTGATTTCTGACTTCCACAAAGCTATAAGCTATAAGCTATAAGCTAAACCAAATATATCAAAATAACTTAAATTAAGCTGAAAGCTGAAATAAGCTGTAAATAATTTCTGCCAAACAGGCACATTGTATCAATATCATAGAAAGTTTTCATTTTATAATTATATAGATAAGGGAAATGTAGATAAGGGAAATGTTTTGGTGTGCACACCATATGTACTCTTAGGCCTTGTTTGGCGAGTGGTGATTTTAATCAAAAAGTTAAAAAGTTACTAAAAAATTAAAAAAATCAACAATTTATATTAAAAAGTCAAATATTCCATTTTCTTTCTACTTTTTGTACATCTTTTTGTAACAAATTAAAAAGTCATCCCAAACATATTAATTTTTTTTACATCATATTTTAGCTAAAAAATAAAAAAATTATTAAAAAAATATGTTTTCAAATGAGGCCTTAATATAAAATTATATAATTTTGCATGAGTTTGTATTCAATCTACATAATTTTTTGTTACGATCACATATGATATTTAAATACCCAAAAAAATTCTGTATAGATAGATATAGATGTTTACCAAAAAAGAAAAGAAAAGAAAACATAGACATAGATAATATAATATTAAAGAATAAATCAGAGACACGCCACACACGAGCAATACTAAGGCCCCGTTTGGGGACTTACCTTTTTAGTCAATTAGCCAAAAGGTTATTAAATTAGCCAAAAAGCCAACAACTCATACTAAAAAGTCAAAGATTCTCTTTTTTCTCTACTTTTTGCACATCTTTTCGTAATTAGCCAAAAAGTCATCCCAAACATACAAGTTTTTTTTACCTACCTTTTTAACCAAATAGCTAAAAAATTACTAAATTAGCCTGTTCCCAAACGAGACCTAAGAATACAAAAACAAAAAACAAAACAAAAAAACAAAACAAAAAAAAATCTATTATACACTAGTATAAGTATTTGATAAATATTTTAATAAAATATATGGAACGTAGCATTTTCACACACATAACCATTGAGAATGATTGAATGTGAGATTTATTTAGGATTCATCATTACCAGTGATTGTGGTGGGACTTCAACTATCACTTTTGTGCGCTTTCTGATCATCCCCTGCTTTGGGCTTCTCAGAGATTCACTCTCCTCATTCTCACCGAGAGAAATTTCCACAACACTGCATGCATATGAGCTTCCTTTATATGCAAATAGTACCCTCTGATATTCAGTAAAAACCTGCACAGCCAAAAAAGTGCTCACTTTTAGTAAAAGCCAGTGATTCTGCATTAACTAATTACTACTACTAAAAATAAAAAAATTTCCCTCAAACAGCACCTGGTGATAGAATGTTTTTATAAATTTTCTCCCCAGGGTGGAAGCCATTATCTGAAGAAGAATGAAATTTGATCAGTGATAATAACTTAAAAATTTCGCTGTTAAACTAGATTCATTTTAGATGCTGGTTATATATATAGGGACAAATTCAGGACTATAACTTTAGGAGAGTTACTTTATAGTTTAAAAAATTTGGAGGCTACTCTCTATAATTTTGAAATTATCTAAAAAAAATTTGAGAGTGCGAACTCATATAATTTTAAATTATTTTAAAATTTCTAATATAATATATGATATTTTTCAAATTTTTGATAGTGCGGTCCCCCTAGATCCATCATTGTATATATGGAATTGCATACCATTTGAGTTGGACTTGAACTTTCAGGAAGTAATTCTACCATGATTCTCAATACATCCACATCAAACCCATTAGAAGGTGGAGCAAACCTATAAAAATAAAATAAAAACAATTGCAGAATTCATTATATATGGAGCAGAAACACAACACAACAACAGTAGATTGAACTTACACTTGCAAAAGGATGGTGTCTCCCAAAGAAACGTCAAGAGATTTGCAATGCTCTGGATTTAGAGATATGTGGCCCTTTGCTACTTTCTCATCCTCTGTATTCTTTATTAGTTAAGGGGTATACTAGCAACATTACCCAAAATTTAAAACAAAAACAGAGGAAAACTAATCAAACAAAACTTCACTGTTTTAAGGATATTGAATGCTAAGTACATTCTTGCCATTGAGGGTAGCAAGATAGAGCTTCTTCTTCTTCTTCTGGATTATAGTGAGAGGCCATGGAGGTACTCGTCGGAGGCTCACAGCAAATTGGCTCCGATCGTCTGGACAACAGTAACATAAATTGGTGGAACAAAGCTCCGAACTAGTATGCTCTTCAACAACAAATGGAGCACTACTACTCGAAGCCATTGAGGATGAAGAATATGGCCACTGCCCGTTATATACATAATTTTGTTGACACATTGGAATTAACGCGGAAAGGTTGTCACCACGTGGATGGCTCAGATCAGATTTCGATTTTTCCTTCATCTGGATTTATTATTATCTTATTTTTATTGTGTGCGGTAATGGATCGAAGACCGCATGCATGACAGTCGTAGTTGGCAAGTCATATGTGTACCTGAGTATTTCTTTGACAAATCTGAGCCCTTGATCTTCAAAATTGTTAGAATGAAAACAAATCTGAGCCATCCATTTAAAATCGCTAAGTTGGAAGCAAATCTGAGCCACCTTTCTAACATGTTGACGTAGATTCCTCGTCAACCCCAGACCGGGCGGCCAAGATCACATCAGATCATTTGTTTATTCACATTTCTTGCTCCATCTTCTCTAACATTTTCTAATAATATTTATTTCTTTTGAAAAATGTTATATATATATACGATTTAACTCTCACAATTTATTTACAACTAGTAGTTAACACATATGATTTGTGTGTAATTTAAAATATTTATTATATATATGAAAAATTATTGTATGCTATTCAAATAGTAAAGCCTCGTTTGGGAAGTGACTATTTTAGTAGGCTATTTTAGTTTTTGGCTATTTTAAGTAGGCTAGAATTTTTGTGTTTAGGAAGATGATTGGATTTTTTTGTGGTTGGATGTGATGTTTGTGAGAGAAAAAGTGAAATAATTATGAGTTTGATGTGATATTTTGTCTTATTAGCTATTTTAACCTATTTTGTCTTTTTGTGATTTTTAGTCTAAATTTGACTATTTTTTTTCTTCCCAAACACCCCGTAAGAGTTTTTTTTAATAAATCAAAAGTTAAAAGTTCAAGTCTCACTCCTCCTATAGATAATATGACAATATGACAAGAGAGTTGAGTCTAAAATAATTAAATTTGTAATAAATTGGAAGTTAATATATAATTTGTCATGTCATTGTAAATAAAATTTTAAATTTAAAAAAATAAAAAATTTATTTTGTTTTAAAAAATAAACTATTTAAAAAACTAAATTCTTAACTGACCATGTATTGGAGTTGAGAAAAAATAAAATAAAATAAAAAAATCTGAATATAGATGAACTTCTTTGACTTGGTTCGAAGGATAGAGCAATTCGTGTAAACAAAAAAAAGAAGGAATATTCGGTACCCCATGCCATTCAGCCCTTCATTATAAATGGATGGCTTAGATTTGTTACCATTCTAACGATTTTAACATAGATCCCTCGTTAAGCCAACCAGACGCCAAGATCATCTCTGGCCCTCTGGCCAACAACTAACCCCTACCCTACCCACCCCTCGACATTACATCAGACCATCGACATTACATCAGATCATTTGGATTAATAATTTGTAAATTTCATTTAAAAAGCATTTGATTGGGGATATAAGTGAGGGGATTAATTATCTTCTTAGACTAATAGTCCCCTATATGGTAGGACTAACAAATTCATAAGAGGGTGGAGATTAGAAATTGATTGAGGAAATTAGTGAAATTTTAAATAATTTTTAAGCAAAAATTATATTTTTTAGAATAAAAAATAATTATATTATTAAAAAGATACTAAAATTTAAAAAATATTAATACTATTTATAATATTACTAATTTGATGGTATACAAACAAACAACATTTATCTTACATGTCCAATTTAATATTGTCACACTAATAATAATTTTTTCGCTCAATTTACTTTTAGGGTTGGTTTGGCATAATAATACAAAAAGTCAAAAAGTCACTATCCTATTTAAGTCACATCATCTTATTTAAATTACATCACCTCTCTAGCACATCACATCAAACCCAACCTATATAAGCCAATAAATCAAAAAGTACACTTTTTTAGAACATCTCAAACCAACCCTTAATCTCTTTCACTCTATGAGACCAAATAAACATGACCATATGATTCGTGTGCAATTTAAAATATTTATTATATAAGAAAAATTACTGTATGTTACTCAAATTGTAAGATTTTTTTTTAATAAATCGAAAGTTAAAAATTCGAAACTCACTTCTCTTATAAATTATATAATAAGAGAGTTTATAATTAATTAAAAATTAATATATAATTTGTTGTGTTATTATAAATACAACTCAATCTATTCACCATACTCAAATGGTAAGTCTCACTTCTTGGAAAAATTCTTGATATGTGCTATGAGAGTTGGTGGCTTGCACTACACGCATATTCACGTCACAAATTCGTATATATGATCCGTAAGTGTCACGTGGACCCACACACATATTCACAAACAGTGGTGATAGATCCCATTAAAAATAGATCACTAAGCCAGCTCTAATGAGCTGGCAGTCCAAAAAATAAAAAAAATAAAAAAACAAAGAACAAAATATCAAATCAATTAGAGACACAATATTTTTATAACTATTAAAACTCATTATTTTAGTGTTCTCAAACAATTTTCTATTCACAAATCTATTATATTCACAAATTCGCAAGTGTGCCGCCATATTAACAAATCTGTCATATACGATCCGTAGGTGTGCCGCCATATTCACGAATCCCACAAATGTATATAAAAATAAAAATAAAAGTTGACAACTTTAATTTTTAAATTTTAAAAAGAGATTGAATGATATATTAAAATGTGAAATTCACATGTAATGCGATACATATATCTATATATATAGAAATTTTTATTGATAAATTTTATTTATAAGTGTTTTAACTTAAGAAGGTTATGAAGGAATTTTTTAACCCATTTAAACCCATGTATGTATAATTTTATTTCATAAAATCATTTTTTTTGATTTATATTATTTTCTTGGTCACTTATGCCCTTATATTTAATTTTGATACCCTTATAAATATTTTTTGAACGGTTAGCAATTTTATAAGGTGAACATTCATATTTTAAAATCACATTGGTAGGAATGTAAAATTAGCTCGTGGGCGGCCCGAAACCCGCCCACGAACCGGGACAGGCCCGATCCGTTGACAATGTGAATATTCACATTGACATGTTAACATTCACATTAATAGGAGTGTAAAATTGGGACGCGTCCCGTGGTGGCGCGAAACCCGCCCGCGACCCATGGGCAACCCAGGGCGGGCCCGGTCCGGTCCGTTGACAATATGAATATTCACATTGACATGTTAACATTCACATTGATAAGAGTATAAAATTGGCCCGCGGCCCATGGGCGGCCAAAAGCCCGCCCGCCGCCCGGGGCGGGCCCGGCCCGGCCTGTTGACAATGTAAATATTCACATTGACATGTTAATATTCATATTGATAGGAGTGTAAAATTAGCCCGCGCTTTGTGGCTGCCCGAAACTCGCCCACGAACCATGGGCGGGCCGAGGAGGGGCCGGCCCGGCCCGGCCCAGCCTGTTGACAATGTGAATATTCACATTGACATGTTAGCATTCACATTGATAGGAGTGTAAAATTGGCCAGCGGGCCCGACCCGGCCCGTTGACAATGTGAATATCCACATTGACATGTTAACATTCACATTGATAAGAGTGTAAAATTGGCCCGCAGCCCGTGGAGAGCCCGAAGCCCGACCCGTGACAATGTGAATATTCACATTGACATGTTAACATTAATATTGATAGGAGTGTAAAATTTGCCCGCTGCCCGAAATTTGCCCGCGGCCCGGCCCGTTGACAATGTGAATATTCACATTGACAAAAATGCACATTGATAAGAATGTAGAATTGGCCCGCAGCCCGCCCACGGCCCGGGGCAGGCTCGTTTCGGTCCGGAGCCGAGCATGTCCGAGACCCTAGGTTAGGGCCTAGGTCATCACTTTGAAGCTCGGCCCGGCCCATCGGCCCGCTTAAAGCCCATTCAAGGCTCGGTCTGAGACCCAACTCGTCCGAGGCGCAATGTATTTTTTTGTGAAAAATAATAAAATTTTGGTAGAAAAAATTAAAAAGAATTAAAAAAAAATAGCCAGGCCCGCCCAAAGGCTAGGCCCAGGCCCATCGGCCCGACCCGAGGCTCGATCCATCGGCCCGTTCAAAGCCCGAATACCCTTGTGCCCGTTCAAAGCCCGAATACCCTTGTGCCAGGGCTAGAGCCTGAGCCTAATTTTTTGGCCCATGGGCCGGGCCGACCTGGCCCGGGAAAGGCTCGTTTGGGCCCAGGCTCGAGCCTAGCCCAAGACCCTAGGCTAGGGCCTGGGCCATCACTTTGAAGCCCGGCCCGGCCCATCGGCCCGTTAAGGCCCATTCAAGGCTCAGTCTGAGACCCGGCTCGCGGCGAGGCCTAGTGTATTTTTTTGTGGAAAATAATAAAATTTTGATAGAAAAAATTAAAAAGAATTAAAAAAAAATGGCCAGGCCCGCCCAGGGCCGCCCACGGGCCGTGGGCTAGTTTCGGGCAATCACAAGGCACGGGCTAATTTTACACTCCTATCAATGTGAATGTTAACATATCAATGTGAATATTCACATCGTCAACGGGCTGGGCCGGGCCCGCCGTAGGCCGCTGGCCAATTTTTTACTCTTATCAATGTGAATATTAATATGTCAATGTGAATATTCACATTGTCAACAGGTCGGGTCCCGGGCCGCCCACAGGCCGAGGGCGGGTTTTGGACAGCCACGAGGCGCGAGCTGATTTTACACTCCAATCAATGTGAATGTTAACATGTCAATGTGAATATTCACATTGTCAACGGGCCGGACCGGGCCCGCCCCGGGCCGTGGGCAGGCTTTTGGGCGCCCATGAGCCGCGGGCCAATTTTATACTCTTATCAATGTGAATGTTAACATGTCAATGTGAATATTCATATTATCAACGGGCCGGACCGGGCTCGCTCCGAGCCGCCCATGGGCCACGGGAGGGTTTCACGCCGCCACGGGACGCGGGCCAATTTTACACTACTATTAATGTAAATGTTAACATGTCAATGTGAATATTTACATTGTCAATGGGCCGGACCGGGCTCGTCCCGGGCCGTAGGGGGCTTTTGGCCGCCCATGGGCCGCGGGCCAATTTTATACTCTTATCAATGTGAATGTTAACATGTCAATGTGAATATTCATATTGTCAACGGGCCGGACCAGGCTCGCTCTGGGCCACCCATGGGCCGCGGGAGGGTTTCGCGCCGCCACGGGACGCGGGCCAATTTTACACTCCTATTAATGTGAATGTTAACATGTCAACGTGAATATTTACATTGTCAATGGGCCGGGCCCGTCCCGGCCCGACTCGAATTTTTCCGGGCATCCACGAGGATCGACATGGGCAGGGCCCCTACACATTGACGATATGAACATTCACATTGACAGTGTGAATATTCACATTAAGGGTATTTTGGTAATTATGTCACCCATGGGACTTATTGAAATATAAAAAAATAATATAAACTTAAATGGAACATAAGTAGATGAAAAATGTATTTTGGTCTTCTTATCTCAAATAGGACATAATAGAATAGTCAAAAAGAATATAGGTTAGATGGAATAAAGTTTTTAGAAAGTGAATTTATCAAAAAGCTGCCATATATACATATATATATTTTTTCTTATCACATTATTAAAACTTTTTTTAAAATTTTAAAATTAGAACTCTCTTGATTTACAAATTTGTATGAAAAATGTTTCAAAATTCAAAAGCAAGAGCCTTAGTGATGTAACAGTTATGTACGGTCCACCTTAATGTGATATTTTGATTTAAACTTCATTTTACTTTTTTTTATTTTTTATATTTTTATAAAACCTGCCAACTCAATAAAGTTCTGTAGATTATCACTGAATTCGTATATATAATCCGTAAGTGCGCCGGGCGGGACATAGCGTCATCAACACAATTATTATTATTAGATATTATAGTTGAATATGAAAAACTACAAATAGAAAATTACAAGAAGGAAACATCTTTTATTAAATAAACGACTTGGATGATTAATAGAATATATCAAAGTAATCCACGACACGCTTGCTTGGTTTAGTGGAACTTACTAAATTGAAAATTATAAAATATTAGTTTGTGTCCGTATTTAAAGACACTATAAATAAATTGAAATAAAAACGTAATTTATCCTAAAATATACCAAAAATTGAGATAATGACAAATCTAAGGAAGGATAAAATCGTGCGTGCTCCTATTTTTAGTGAAGGAAGAACAAAATTATAAGTGTCTCGTGATACAAAGTGAATTATATCTTGATGCCTACTAAGACAATTGGGATGATCTGCACATTAACTGTAGGAAAAATATATTTAAACTAAATAGTAAATTGTGTGTATTTAATTAAAACGCGACTGGAAATAAAATTTTAAAACTAAATTTCATAATGTAAATTTTAATTTCCAAAACTCGAAAAATAAATGTTTCTGAAAACGAAGGAAGGAAATAAATTTCTTGTTCAAGTCTGAAACTAGAATAAGAACACACACTGAAATAATACATAATCAATTTACATACAAAACAACTTACAGATTATTGCAATATAGAAATGTAGAAAAAAAGACAGTCAAGGCGTGTGTTGGACACACTTTTCTCAAAATCATTACGTTCTCGCTACGGTGCTAAAAAACAGATGGCACCGACCTCCTAAGACGCAACGACTATATCTCAGAATTACAGCACTACAATCTGGGTCTGGTGAACAAACTGAGTTGTATCTCTCTCTTACAGAAAATATAATAATTATATGCAGAAGAGCAATATAGAGAACTGGAGAAAAAACAAATGAGATAATTGGTTGGAGAAGATCTGAATTTATAAGCAAGAATGTGACTGTTTGAATAGGTTTGGAACCTGAAAATAGCCGGAGAGAAGAGAGGTGACTGGAGAAGGAAGGAATGCCACTGCTTAGTTTTGAATTTTAAAATTTGGCTCAAATGTTTGAATTTTACCCATTAGGAATTCAAATTTTCTCGCAAAAATTGTGGGAAAAAAAATAAAAATAAAAAATAAAAAATCAAACAAATTTTGTCCAAAAATTAAAAGTTAGGACCGGACCCAACCCACAACCCGCGCTCGGTTGGGCGGACGGCAGTGCGCGTGTGGTGGTTTTGGGCCAAGCCCACTTTGTCCATAACTCCCCTCCTTACAAAACTTGAGGTGTCCCTTGGGGTCCAACCCAAGTGTGTCCACCTAGAAGTTATATACTCACAGTAACTAAAGTTTCAATGTGGGACAACTAAATTAAGAAAACTCACATTTGACTCTTAAACTTTTCATTTCATGAATTCGAAAAACGACGTCAACTTCTCATTTACTTATAAATAATTTTGATGAATTGTCTTCACCATGTGACTTGTCACACACGGTAAGAAACACGTCACTTTTTTAAACCTATCTCAAAAGACATGTGAATCCCACTCAAATTTATGCTCAAAAGTGACCTAAAAATAAACCTAAGAAAAACCATAATATCCACCATTATCTATCTCATTGAACTGAGCCTAAGGGAAATTATCTGTTTGTAATCCTTGACCCAAAGGACGGCAGCGGGGCAGGTAGGCACGGCACGGTGTCCACGACACTCGCTCGGATTTGTGTTGTATGTTTCTTTTCTTCTTCTTTTTTTCATGGGAGAGAATTTTTTTTTTTTTTAATTGGAGAGAGAGAGCGCTTAAAGTCTTTTTTATTTTTATTTTATTTTTATTGATCAGAGCTTAAATCAAAATTTGTTTTGACTAAACTTAAATCAAAGTTTTGTAGGACAATTTTTACTGTATTTAAATTAATTAAATTCTGTTGTGTACTAAACAACAATCAGAATATAAAGAAATAAAGGAAATGAGAGAATTTGTTTGATTACAAAAATCAAATTCGAAATAAAAATAAAAATAAAAATAAATAAATAAAAACAAATTTTATTTTGTTACGAAAATAAAATTAAAATCTGATTTAAATAAATAATAATAACACTGAAAATAAATTAAATAACTTGATTTAATTTCTTTGAATTATAATCTGATCAAGTCCAGTGTCGTGGCCTTAGGCACGAGTCAGGATTTCCTAAATTTTCCAAAATAAAATATTTAGGTGGCGACTCTAAAATCTGCCAAAGCAGTCCATGTTTGGCGCTTTTGATTCAAAATTGATTTTTCAAAACCAATTCCCAGATTTAGACTATTTGGTGATTTATCAGTCTTACATTGCACTTTGTGAGATTAGATTCAAAACCATGACAGGAGTCCGAACTGTAGTAGCTAGAACTACAATTCGCGTCATCGCACGTGGAGCGGAGTTCGGGCGTTCTACAATGAGATGTTTCGTTCCAAATCGAATGATTAGGTCTATACTTGTATGCTGCGCGCATCACATAATAATTCTAGATTAATAAATCAGAATAAGAACACATGTGTTTTCAAAAACAACATACCATGTTTAGTAGAGGCCGATCCTTTGATCGGGCGAGCGGGGGGTGCTCATTTCAGGACCTTCCCCTCTCGTACCCAAGTTGCCGAGCCGAGAAAACTTTGGTGATGACGGACACGTGGCCTTAGGCATGAGTCAGGGTTTCCTAAATTTCCTAAAACAAAATATTTAGGTGGCGGCTCTGAAGTCTGGCAAAGCAGTCCATGTTTGGCGCTTTTTGATTCACAATTGATTTTTCAAAACCAATTGTCGAATTTAGACTCTTTGGTGATTTATCAGTCTTACATTGCACTTTGTGAGATTAGATTCAGAACTGTGGCAGGAGTCCGAACTATAGTAGCTATGAACCACAATTCGCGCCCCCTCCGAAAGGGGGGCACACGAAGCGAGTTCAGGGCGGTCTACAACTATCATCCGAGGAAGGCCAATGTAGTGGCCGATGCCTTGAGTAGGAAATCGTTTAGCAATATAGCTAGCAATTCTATCCAGGAATGGGAAATGTTGGGTGCCATTGGTGAGTTTGACTTGCATCTTGGTGAGTCCGTTGGGTCGGCTGTTTTTTTTTTTGCAGTTGCACAACCTACACTTGTGAGCCGAGTTATAGAAGCGCAGAAGGGTGATCTTAAGGTAAAAGCCCTCCGGGAGAAGATCTCTAGCGGGAAGGTAGAGAAGGGCTTGAACATATATTCTGACTAGAGTGTTAGATACCATGACCGCCGTTTTGTGCCCGAGTCTTGTCGAGAGGAGGTACTCCAAGAGTTTTACCATTCACTCCTTGTGGTGCATCTGGGAGGCACAAAGATGTATCACGATCTTAGCCGCCAATTTTGGCAGAGGGGAATGAGGAAGGATGTAGCTGTGTTTGTGTTGAGGTGCCTTACTTGTCAACAAGTGAAGGCCAAACATCAGAAGCCAGCGGGTTTGTTGCAACCCTTGCCTATAGCCAAGTGGAAATAGGTGCATATCACGATGGACTTCGTTGTGAGTCTTTCGAGGACTCAACGGGGTAATGACGCCATTTGGGTGGTAGTTGACCGATTAACCAAGTTATCACACTTTGTACCTATGTGCACGAGTGACTTGGTAGATTATCTAGCCAACTTTTATATTAGGACATAGTTTGACTTCACGGGGTCCCTGTGACTATTGTCTCGGATAGAGATCCGCATGTTACGGTTTGGTTGTGGCAGAGCTTGCAGCATGCCTTGGGCACTAGGTTAACTTTTAGTACCGCCTATCATCCTAAGACTGATGGGCAGTCAGAGTGTACTATTCAAATCCTAGAGGATATTCTTCGTGATTGTGTTCTTAACTTTAGGGGTCGTGCGAGAGACACTTGCCTTTAGTGGAGTTTTCCTACAACAACAGTTTCCAATCGAGTATTGGTATGGCACTATTTGAGGCCTTGTACGGCCGACCGTGTAGATCTCCTGTGTATTGGACCGAGGTGGGTGATGCACCTATGATAGGTCCAATGTTAGTCTAGGAAACAACGGAGAATGTTGCACTTATCCGTAAAGGTTGGTTACGGCTCAAAGTCGTTAGAAGAGCTATGCTAACCGTAGGAGGAGACCGTTATCCTTTGAGATGGGAGATCGCCTTCTTGAAGATGTCACCTAGACGGGGTTTGATGAGATTTGGGAAGAGTGGAAAGTTGTCTCCTAGATTTATTGGGCCTTTTGAGATCTTAGAACGGATTAGGGAGGTAGCTTACCATTTGACTTTGCCGCCACAACTTTTCGGAGTTTATAACATGTTTCATATTTGTATACTCTGGAAGTATGAGCCGGATCCATCACACGTGTTCGATTGGACGAAGTTAGAGGTAAAGGAGGATGCCTCGTATGAGGAGAGACCTGTTAGAGTTTTGGATACTTGAGACCAAGTCTTGCGTGGCAAGACGATTCCTTTGGTAAAGGTGTTGTGGCGACACCATGGGGTTGAAGAGGCCACTTGGGAGCGTGAGGCAGAAGTCCGTAAGAAGTATCTGGACCTATTTATTAATGTTTGAATATGTATTGAAAACTTTAGTATGTTACTAGAATATAAACATTGTATATGTTTTGGAAATGTGAATTGTATATTCAGTAATGAGCATATGTTTATCTTGTTAATGAAAATGGATGACCGGTGGATAGGTCATGGTGATGAATTTATATTACTATCATTGTTGTAATTGGTTTAAACTTGATTTTAATGTTTGGTTTAAATTTTGGGGACAAAATTCCTTAAGGGAGGAGGTTATAGCATTTCTGGTTTAGACTCAACTAATTTGATTTTTCGGATCTGGGTTTCATTGTCTTATACCGTTGTTCATGTCTTGTTTCCCCTTACTTCTCTTAGGTTTGGCTATTGGGTTGTGTTGGTGGCATTTAGAACAAGTTGGTAGCTTGGTTTTCAAACTATTGCTATCCTGAATTCTACTTTTTCGCTCGAGCGGCACTTCTTGCACTTGAGCAGTCTTTGTGAACTTCCAGTACTTTTGTAGGTTTGTAGAGATACTGGGAGTTGGCATTTTACGCTTGAGCGGTCTTTGTTGCACTCGAGCGGTGTTGGCTCAAGCAGTCCTTGCTGAGCTCGAGCGGTGGTCTTCTGTCTACAAAACTACTGGGAGTTTGTATTTTACGCTCGAACGACAATTTCTTGTGCTCGAGCGGTCACATCTTTTATGTCTGGATGCTTGAGTGACACTTTTTTGCGCTTGAGTGGTGTGCACGTCTATTAGTTTGTAAAAGTCACTTTTTACATCACTTTTTCATCTCTCTCTCTCTAAACATTTCAAACCCTAAGTTGAGACTCTCTCTCTCTCTCTCTCTCTAAAACTCACATTCTCTCTACAAATACACCTAGATCCGTCGAATTCTTCACTAGTGTCCCTTTGTTAAAAAGGTACAGCTCGGCGAGGGCTTCGTTCTAATCGAAGCAAAGTTGATTTTTGGCTTCTTTGAGTTCTCCACACTTTCTCTCTCATCTTCTAAACTTGACGTAGGGATATTTCCATACTTTTTATGAGTTTTAACTTAGCTATTTGTTATTTCTAAACAATATTGCGATTTTTGAAATTTTGGAACAAACCTAGGGTTTTGTGTAAAAAAATCAAAAGAGGAATTTTTCAAATGGGTCCTTGAAAATGATTGTGATGTTGAAAATAATGTTGAGTCGGGAAGAAATGGTTCATTTTGATACTTGGGATTGATTTTGGAAAGAAAAGGAATTTTACCCTAAATGTCTCAAATGTTGATTTGTATAAATTATGAGATTGATATTAAAATTGTGAAATTGGATTGATGTTGATGAGGATGGTGGAGTTAGATATGTATTGTCACTCACCTCTTGAAAATTTAGAGAGTTTATCTTTATTGATAATTGTTTATCTATTTAGAAATGCCTGTTTTGGGTTATCGGCAGAGGATAGCTATGATTTGTGTAGAAATTGCATGAGGATTAGGAGAATTGAAACTATCTTCTCATTCATTTACATTGAGCATTATCTCACACTTATACATTGGAAATATTTATCATTTTGAGAAAATGAAGTGAATCTTAGAAACATGTGTTGTCTTGTTGAAATAAGTTGGCCTAAGTGTCTATGGTGAAAGTCTTAAAAACCGCGTGTATACATGAGTGCCGATCCTGCGGACGAAATATTCGTAAAATGGCAATAGTAGTGCTTGTATAGCCTACGTTTACATGGGTGCCGATTTACGGTTTCCCACGAACAAAATTTTCGTGATAGGTTGTATTGTTTCTTAGATTCCCAGAGTGTGATTCACTACCCAATTTTCTATTGTAAAGGAAATGATTTATGAATCATGATTTTAACTTTGCATTGCATGGTTTTGGAAAGAAATGTAAAATGTTTTGGCATGAGCATTGCATAATCATTCACCTTATATCTTTGTTAAGATTCCTACACTGTGTTGGATTATTTCTATTGGGCTGTGGCTCACCCTACATGGGAAAAACATTTCAGGTGCTGATGATATGCCTCCACCAAGGCAGTAGCTTGGGAGGACTTTGAGCTAGAGCTTCTTTTGTGTATTTACTGTATTTATTTTTGTACAAGCCAAGGGCTTTAACTATATTGGACTTAAGTCCACTTTTGTTGTAACCAAGCACTATCTTGGAAAGTTGTAAGCCTTTAAGGCATTTATATATATGTTTTACTTTCGTATCTTACCTCTTGTTGCAATATATGCTATAGATTTAGGGTTAGACTTGTGAATCTATATCTGCATATGTCACCCTTTTGTACAAGTAATTGGGATAAATAAAATATAATTATTTCATCATGCGTTGTTATGTAAGTAATATTGTGGATGGTTTATAGCAATTATTTCGGGGCGTTACAACTTGGTATCAGAGCGTACCAGGTTTGAATACTTTGGGTACGTAGGAAGTGGTTCTTACTATAATGGGTTTATCTCGCTTGACAAAGATGTTTGTATGTTTGGTATGCTTTGTGATAACATGTTTATGTAATTATATGGGTATGAGATTTGATTTCTAATATATTGATTGGGTCTACAGGTTTCTAGAAGTCCTATTAGAAGAGCACTTGATCACTGCTATTTCTAATTGGAACTCTGGCAATGTCGCGGAACGATCATTATCCAGGAAGAAAATTCGTATGTGTTTATGTAACTACGTGCTTATGTGAAGTGATTACTGTTGTCTATTGCCTTAGGATGTGAGTAAGTTAGCTTCGGCACATTTGTAAATGTGCTAATCTTTTTTGTTACCTTCATAAGGATGTTAGGATGTGGACGTGGTGGTGGTAGGTGTAGTAGGCCTGGACGGCATGAGGTGCCATTACCAGATGAGATTCTGGCACAAGAAGAAGGGGTTGGTCAGGCAAATGTGGCTGAACCAATTGGTCAGCAGGCCATGGGTACATTGGCCCGTGAAATGGCCGGAGCCTTGCGGGAATATATAGACATTCTCAGGGCTAAGAATCAAGTCTAGGCCCAAGTTGCTGAAGCAGGGTCGTAATTCTTTAAGAGGGAGTTCTTCTGGTCTAATTCAGATGAGTTTTTGGGTGATCCTAGGGAGCCACTGAAGGTGGATGAGTGGTTAGAGCAGATAGTGAAGACGTTTGAGATGCTTGGCATCGAAGATGATGGGTTGAGGGTGACCTTGGCATCTTTCTAGCTGAAGGGAGATGCGGGTCAATGGTGAAAGTATGTGCGTGGGCGCATTGGGGTGACTTGGGAGGCCTTTGTCAACGCTTTCCAGGACAAGTTCTTGCCTCTCACTGCTAGGGAGAAGTTGAGAGATCAGTTTCTGAAGCTCAAGCAGCTTAGCCTGCTAGTAGGCGAGTTTGAGGCAGCTTTCACAAGCCTCTCTAGATTTGCATCGGAACTCGTGGCGACAGAAGAATGCTGTTGTATTGAGTTCGAGAAGAGATTGAGGATCTGGCTTCTTTTCAAAGTAGCTGGGTGAATGATTAGGGACTATGGACGCCTTGTGGAGGCGGCGTCTCATCTTGAGACCGTGATTCAGGCGGAGAAAGAACGAACGAGGGGCTTCAAGAGAAGTCAGGTGGTTCAGGGGGAGAGTTGGGACAATAAAAGGTAGAGGGGTCCCGCCCCACAGTAGTCATAAGCAGCACAGTTTAGATCCACATTTCCTGTGCCGAGTTCGGGTTCCGAGAGAGGTAATAAGGGAGGCTTCTCTTGTTTCAAGTGTGGGCAGTTGGGTCACAAGTCTCTAGCTTGCCCGTAGAGAGGAGGAGGGCAACAGGCTACATTGCCTATGGCTCGTTCTCAGAGCCAGAGTTAGGGGAGATAAATAAATAATAATAACACTGAAAATAAATTAAATAACTTACTTGATTTAATTTCTTTGAATTATAATCTGATCAAGTCCAGTGTTTGACACTGTGTCCTTAAGACAGATTTGTCCTCTCCACGGTGCTTTCAGAATTTGGACGTCTATCTTCCAGGATGAAATGATCTATTACAAACAATAGCAGTACTACAAATTGTTTGCCTTACGAACACACTAAGTGTTTACACTATTTCTTTCAGAAAATAAATGCAGCAAAATGCAGAGATTTATAGCAGAGGATGGAGTACGAAAATTGGAGTTAAATCCAAATGGGAGGCTAGTCTATTTATAGATGTAAAGGTGGTTGAATTGAACAGGTATGAAACCTGTTGGTTTTGAATTCAAACAGATTTGAATCTGTTGGGTTCATAAATTAAACAGATACAAAAACGGGAAGGGCCCTGTTTGGATGTATGTTAAAAACCAGACTAGACTAGTTTATTTTATACAAAATAAAATTAAATTCAAATGTTTTTGGCCCAAAAAGATTAGTATTGGGTTGAACAAGCCCAACCCAACCTCATACCATGCGCCCCAGCCCGCCCGACCGGATGGCGGCGGCGCGCGCGTGGTGATTTTTGGGTCCAATGGGTCTAGCCCATAACCTCTCCCTCTAAAACACTTGGGTACCCCTTGGGGCACACCCCAAGTACCAAACCCAAGCCTTATAAATCCATTCAAAACCTCCTACCAAATCAATGTGGGACAAGCCATTTTACAACCTTAAGGAATTTCCACAAAAACTCTATTTCCATGGAGCATACTTTGGCTTCAATTTCCCATTCACTCAGTAATGGTTTTAAGCAACCAAATATACCACGTGAATCACAACGCGGTATAGAACGCGTTACCACTTTGACCCGCGTAAATCGACGCACGGGGCCCACTTAAAAAGTAGACCAAACTTAAAAAAAAATCTGATTTTATCCAAAATTTTATAACCATTTCCAACAAGTTTGAGAGCTCAAATTTTGATTCTCCAACTCAGGGCAACACCACCACCTGCTTCCTTAAACATCAACATCATTTGTCCCTGGTGCCCTTAAAGAAATGGTTAATTATATTTTTAGTCTCAAAATATGTTATGTGTCAATGTCGTCTTCCATGTATAAAAAGTGCTACAATTTAGTCATCCCAAACTAATTCTATCAATATACTCTGTTAAAATTAAGGATGAATTTGTAATTTTAGAGAGTAAATGATACAAATCATATATTTTGAAGACTAAAAAAGTAATTTTCGTAGTGAATTTTTACCTTAACGATGCATAACATATATTTTTGAAAAGTAAAAGTGCAATTTTTTAAGTGAATTTTCACAAGAAGTCACATATTTTAATAACTAAATGTGTAATTTTGTAAGTGAATTTTTACATTGTTTTTAATGATAGCTATTAACACAATATGCTTGAGGACCAAATTAAAAATATCCAAATTAAAAATATTTTTTTATATATCAAGAATTAAATTAACACAATTTAAATATTATATATTAAAATAACACAAATAACATAATTTAGAGATTAAAAATGCAATTAATCTTACAAAAAATTATTTGTTCCTGCCACCCTCTCCACCTCACTACAACATTTCATTTTAGACAGAGGCTTGTGTTGTTGGGTCCTGTGCACCTTGTTATGAGTTGTATTTGAATAATCTTAATTATTTATTTTATAATTAATACACTAGTCATATAAATAAATAATGTTATCTATTTTTTTTTTATACAAAAATATATATGTTATCTTGTTTGTAGGTGTCTTCATATTGTCAATGTTAATTTTGATCAATTTAACTTTGTTAAAATGAAAATAATTGTAATTATGTCAAAATATAAGATTTTTTCTTTTAAGTCTCAAGGAAGGTCATACGTATGTATGGGATAGGGTGGACAAACGTCGGTCTAGGTTGGGTTCGAGTTAGGCAGACATTACATAATAAGAGATTTTATGTTAATTCAAGCCCGATTGGATTGTAATATTTGGTCTTTATATCTGTCCAAGCCCGATTAAAAAAATAATTATAAATCTCAAGCTCACTCATCGGGCTATATGTTGAAAAAAATTAAAACATTTCTTAATTAAATTTAATCACACATTATATTTTTTAAATAAATATATTGATATCATTATAAATTCAAAGATTTTGTGTATGAATTGAAGGATTTCTTAAATAAATTCAATCATGCATCACCACAAATGTGAGTTTCAATAAAATCAACAAAGATAAAATCTAGATCCTAACAAAAAATATATATTTTAATATGTTATAATTAATTAATTAATTTAATAGATGGTCGAGCTAGGTTGAAAGTATAAATCCCAAGCACATCTCATTAATATTTTGGGTTGAAAATGTTAGTCTAGCCTGATCCTATGGGCTAAAGTAACCTTCCCAAGCCCTAGAAAAAATAGGACTCGATTAGGTGGGTTGAGCGAGCCAACGGGTCGATGTCCATCCCTGGGATTGTATTAACCTTTCTTGAGATTTAAAGAAAATGCAATAAATCTCACAAATTTAGCATAATTACATTAGATTCTCTTAAGGAATGTGCATATCAACTGTTTGATGAAATCATTAAATGACCATTTCAAATTTTTTTTTTCCCCTTTTTTGGTAGGCCCGTTTGAAGTAGGTGGGTTATGAGGTGGTGGGATGGGAGAGGAATGTGTGACAGTGGTTATTGGTGAAGGGTGGCTAGGTGAGAGCTAAGTGGGTGGGATAAGGTACAACTATTTGGTGTGGTTTGAGCGTTGGATATAGTGGCTTTGGCTAGTGGCATGGCAATGGGGCAATGGGGCAATGAGAATTGAGGAATGACTGTTTAGATGTTGGGGCATTGATGAATGGTTGTTGTTTGCTGTTGTTGTTGTGAGAGTTGTGAGAGGTGCTCTATAAAGGTGGCTGTTGTGATGGTATATGCATGTGCGTATCAACTGTTTGAAGAAATGATTATAAGACATGGGTAAATATTGTGTTAGATAATAGAGGAATCTGTTAAGGGTATTTATGGCATTTTAAGAAAATTACATGATGACATAAGCAAAATCTGTTAGTTGACTTAACTATCAACTAATGAAGGGAGGCTTTTGTACTGTGAGTATAAACCTCAGGGAGGGGGATGTATTTTCTAAAATCACAAGGGTACTAATGTATTTGCTTGAAACCTCATGAGATGTAGGTGTAATTTATCTTTCTTTTTATTATTTTGATAATATCAAAAAAAAGAGAAAACAATTATATATTACAAGATTAATTTATACATGTTAAAAAAAATTCAACATGTTTAATAAAAATATTTTTAAAAAAATAAAAGAAAGAAATATTATAGTTGAGGGTCAATTTTGTCATTTAAGTAGCCAATTCGGAGGTTGTCTCAATCTGCCCATTTCTAGCGCACACCTCCCGTGAAATAAAGTTATCCCACATATGGGGAACTATTAATCCGACCTTCGTTTTTCTATCCAAATGTTGGACTAATTATTCCATTGGAGATGGAGTCCAATCCCATGTTCTATGCCACCAAACAAACACCTATATGAATGAATAAATGAGATTATTATCTCTTTTATATTGAAATATATATTTTATAATATTTATTTTTGTATCTTCAAATCATTTATATTAGTTTCGGTCTTTTTAACCCTACTAAAAGAGTTATCAATGCAATTATAACAAAATTAAAATACATTTTCTTCGAACTTCAGGAAGATCTATAGCGATCCTGGTTATCCCTTTACTGTTCTGTTGTATTGCGGACTCGGTTCCGTGAAGTTGGTAGTTGTATCTATCTTGTTGTCTTCCTTTAATTCCGCTTGATTGAGTTTTAGGATGTTTTGGGCAGGGTTGTTACAGGTTGGTTAGGCCTTGGTTTCAATTCCTTGTTGCCCAGTTTTTAGGCGGTCCGCTCGAGCGGGTCTTATTGCGCTCGAGCGGGGTTTACACACTTCCAGTATTTCGTGGACCTGCAAAACTTCTGCAAGTGTGTTTTCTACGCTCGAGCGTGTTGCGCTCGAGCGGTATTGTTGGCGCTCGAGCGGGTAGTCCTTTTTCCTGTAAAGTTCTGGGAGATGAAAATCTGCGCTCGAGCGGACTGGTTTTCACGCTCGAGCGGATGTGTTTTGCTTTTGTTTCTTGGCGCTCGAGCAGTTATCTGTGCGCTCGAGCGGGACCAGATGTTTGCGCTTTACGCTCGAGCGCTCTATTCTACGCTCGAGCGGGTCATGCGTATATGAGTTATCCGCTGGGTCATTTTAAATCACTTTTTCCCTTTTCTTCTCTCTCTTACTTTCCCAAAACCCCCATTGTTGAGCTTCTCACTCTAGAACTCTACCTTCTCTCTAGGTATTGATCTAGTAGGAGTGATTTCCTCACCTTTGGCCTTTACAAAAAGGTTGTTGATCGTCGAGGGCTATCTTTTGATCCGAGAAATTCGTGGTTTGGAGCATTTTCGTTTTCTTCACCTTCTTGGTTGGGAGTCATCTTTTGAGGTAGGGATAACCTACTCCTCACTATGGGTTTTGTCTTTAAATTTTAGTATTTTGAGATGTTAGGGTCGGTTTGGTAATTTTGTGAAAGTTTGGGGCTTTTGTGTAAATTTACAAAAGTTAGGGTTTTAACTATATAAAACCTAGATGCATGTTTGGTATGGAAAAGTGAAATTAATGTTAAAACATTAATGAAAATGGAACCTAAGGGTTGTAATGTTAATTATGAAAAATACCCTAATTACGTTGGTTAATTAATTCGCATAATTAATTATGAGAAATGAGGAATTGATTGGGAAAGATATGGGATTAAAGGGTGTGGTTGGATTATTTATCGCTCACCTAGTTGAAATGTTGATTATATATCCATTGTTGCATTTATTTTCTGTGTAGAAATAACTGCTTTGGGCTATCGGTGGAGGATAGTCTTGATTGTTGTAGACAATGCATGATGATTAGGCAAATTGAAACTAATCACTGGAATTTGTCATTGAGTATGACGGTCGAAAGAATACATTAAATTTATGTATTGTGTGATGATGTGTATAATTATTGTTTATATGCATTGTGTCGTGTTGGAGGAGATAGGGGATGTACTCCACGGTTTAGGGGAAGATAGGGGATGGACCTCTAAACCGGATGTTGTTGGGAGAAGATAGGGGATGGACTCCATAGATAGAGCTCATATGCTTATCTAGTAATGTGTTGACACAGCTCATATGCTTGTCCTTGGAAGCGTGATAGTGCTCTTATGCATATCTATGGAAGTGAGGATATAGCTTGTATGCTTATCTGTTGGTGTGTGATATAGCTAGTATGCTTATCTATTATGAAATGGGAAAGTGTTTAATATGAGTTACTGTCCCATATAAGTTGTTTGGCCAGGTTCTGAGCCATGGTTATAAATTGAGAATTTTAAAGAATTGGAAAATGGACTGTAACATAGACTTGTATGTCATGAAACTGTAAAGTGTTATAAGTGAAAGTATCAGTGTTGGCATTCTATCAACTGCTAATCTTTTAGTCATTGTTCATATTTGGTTTAGTGTATTTCTACTGGGCTGTGGCTCACCCTATATGGGAACATCATTTTCAGGTACATGTAGCATGCCACCTCCAAGGACATAGCTTGGGAGGCTAGAGGCGGACATACTTTTGTTGTCTAATTTCTTTTGATGTATTACATGTAAATTCAAGCCAGGGGCTTAATGTGTAATTGAGTTAGTACTTTCTTTTGTAACCAAGTGTTAACTTGGAAAGCTGTAAGCCCGTAGGGCATTTGCTTTTGTCGTTAACATGTAATACTTTTGTAATGAAGTACTCTGATGAATTGAACATGTGGATCTTTTGTACATAAATGTATGTTTATATTGATGGGTTTAATGTTATTATTTTGAGGGCGTTACAAGATCAATATAATTTACCATATACATGTATATATTGGAGGCAAAACTTATTTCATTTTATATTTTTATTTTTTGCTATATAAAAAAAAAAAAAAGAAAACTTACTTTTGAAGTTTATTTTAATGTATCAATTTGGAGGACACGATTAAGACCTTATTTGGAAATATACTATTTTAGTAATTTTTTAACTGTTTACAAAAAATGTGCAAAATAGTAGAGAGGGTGATATGATAATTTATAATATTTTTTTAACTTTTTAACTAAAATATGTAATTTCGAAATGAGGCCTAAATAGTTTTTATATATTATTTTAAAGTTCCACTTTTGAGGGCATGGTTAGGTCTGAAGGGGATACCAACTTATTTTTTAAGATTATTCTAATGTATCAATTGGGAGGACATGACTAAGAAGTTTATGTAGTTTGATTTAATGTACCGCTTTTGAGGGATGCCAAACTTATTTTTTAAGTTTATTTTAATGTATCAATTGGGAGGACATGACTAAGTAGTTTATATAGTTTGATTTAATGTACCGCTTTTGAGGGCTTCCAAACTTATTTTTTAAGACCAGCGAGGGTGGTGGCCCAGTGGTGAAGGCATTGCCTTCCCACAGCTATGAGTCAAGTTCGACTCTTGGGGGGCGTGAAAATCTTGGATTTTTCAGGAGCTCTCTTCTGAGACCTTGCGCTGTATTCCGATCGAAATATGGCCATGGCTGGAGCGGTTGATGAGCTCTACTGGTGCCTCGGTGGTGAGTCCCTTCCTTTGAGTTGGGTTAAATCAGGCCAGCAACCGGTTACCCCGGGGCCTGGGCCTACGGATGTAGTGATGCCCCCACAGAACATCCTTTTCTCCAAGTTCAAAAAAAAAAAAAAACTTATTTTTTAAGTTTATTTTAATGTATCAATTGGGAGGACATGACTAAGCAATTTATTTTAAGTTTATTTTGATGTACCACTTTTGAGGGCATGATTTGCGTTTTTTTTTCTTCTTTGAACTAGAGGGCATGATGAGGTTATTTAAATATTTGGTAATTTTATTTATATACCACTAATCTTCTTAGTACACATCATTACTTAGTACATATATAAAATAATTTTTTGAGTTTAAAAATATCTTAATTCACTTCTTAACTTTCTATTACTACCCTATCGTAACACACCACTTGTTTGTTTCAATACACACTATTACACACATCAAAAACTCTTCATCTTCACCATTACACACACCAAAAACTCTTAATCTTCAAAATAGAGGCCATCATCATCAATATTGATCTCTATTGTCGCTATTGAACTCTATCACTGGCAGAGGATTTTATTTAGCCTCCATCTTTGCCGGTGTTGAACTCTCGTCATGTCTTGTCTCGTCATTTCAAATCGCTAACGGAGAGTTTCATTCGGCCTTTATTTTTACCGGTGTTGATCTTCATTGTTGGTGTTAAACTCTTGTCATCGTTTCAGATTGTCATTCTCACCCTTGACTCACTTGTGTAGTCAACAACATAATCAATTTAACATTACTATATTGTGTGGGTATAAAATTTCATAAAAAATTTAACCCAAAAAAAAAAAAAAGATTAGTCTTGTTCATGAATACGGAGTTGAACAAACTTAATGTTTTCAAAAAACAAAGAATAAAAGTTTAATTTATTTTAACTGAGCTAAGTTAAAATATTCAATTTTTTATGTATGAACGTTTAATATTTGGTTAATCTTAATAATTTGAACAAAATTATTTTGTACAGTTTGGGGTACACTAAATAATATAAAAATTCAAAAAGTCACTATCCTATTTAAGTCACATTATCTTATTTAAATCACATTACCTCTTTAACATATCACATCAAACCCAACCCATATAAGCTAATAAGTCAAAGAGTGCACTTTTTTAGAACATCTCAAACCAACCCTAAATAATCGAACATTGTGCAAAAATTCAATTATGGTTATCCGAACATATGATGAACAAATTCATCTTCCCAACATACGAATGAGATAAACAAAAAAAACAAAAAGCTAAGTTATAATAACTAACCTTTTTAATGTTCAAATAAACCTTTTCAATATTTATAATCAACAATCTCAGTGTCATGCATGGTGTGCAAATCTTCAAAACTAATTAATTTCAATATTCTTAAACCCTAAATCTTCAAAGGCAATAATGTTTTGAGTTTGGAAAACAAGTATAACAGGAAAGAGACTGAAGTAAACTTATTGATAATAGTAAATGATATCATGAGTGTTGTGTGTTAATGGTGAAGATGATGAAGAAATACAGTATTTATATGTTTAAACCCTAACCCCATAAGTGATGATGGTGTATGAATAGTATTTTGTGTTTTTAAATATATATTTTTTGAATAGATAGAATACACCCTCATATTGTCCTTAATGATCTTTTCATTTAAGAATATCATTAAAATATAAATTTAATTTGTTGATGGTGTGTATTAAGAAAAGTAGTGATGTGCAAATAGAACCGCCCTTAAGTATTATGCACACAACATCAATTTGGGGGTGTGACCTTGTAGTCCGATGATCTCATCATTGCGGACTCGTTCAACTCACATTTGTTAGAAAATTAGTAAGTTTTTTTTTAAAGAAATTGTTGTTGGCTAGAAATAATAGCCAATGGTGAGGTGGCATATATTTAAGATTTATGTAATTTAATAAGTACTTTTTTTTATACAAATTTTATGCCAATCTCATTAGATACTTTGATGAATTTTGACCATGATACTATAAGATGTTCAAAAAGTTTAAGTAGGCAAAGATGAAATACAAAACACTACACATTAGTTGAGATAGAGCACAAGATGGTCGAACTCCAAAAAAAAAAAAAGTGTAAGGCATATTTTCATAGTTCAAATGCATACAAGTATCTTTGATTTTTCCCAGCATCACGTAGAACCACCAAAATAAGTTCTACATGATTTATGTTTGCATCTAATCTCAAACATTGAACAAAACTCAATGTAGAAAAAATACTTGCTGATCAGAGTTCAACATACCACCCATTCTGAGCTTGAAATAGAAATAGTATGCTGCTTTTCTCAATCCGATTGGAGATTTTAAAATTTTCAAAGTCTCATCAATGATTCAAAAATGCAATATGAAGTGAATGGCAAGAGTTCACATACAACATTTGGAACAATTCCTCGCAAACCATTGATATCAATGTAGAGAAGAAGAAATGAATAGCTTGAGTTTACTCAAATATTAAGAACAATTCCTTATGAACCATGTGAAATTGTCAATGTTGAAACTAAAAATTGTATGGAAACGTTGACATTTTGTCTCACACCATTGACATTTTGATATCAATACTGAAACTAAAAAATACATGGGGGCCTTATCTCTTTTGAATACATTGCTAATCATCAAAGTCGTGAGCAAGCTAGTAATACAAATTTACTAAAGAGTAACATTGTCTCAAAGACCAACATAGAATTCACTAATGAAGTGTGCACCATGTATTTGGGTGTCATAGAATGGGCAGGCGCGCGCGCGCACACACACACACACAAAGTTCAAATATAGCACAAAGATGAGGTTTGGCATGCATTTATATGTTTTTAATTTAAGTGGAAATTTTTTTGTTGATTATGTGGTTTTCAACTGGAGTGAAGATTTTATAATTCCCTTGGCTATGGCAACAATTCGTGGCCTCATTGTACCCACTTTTTTTTCTTCTAACTAAATGGTTAATCTGTTCAAATCCCAACTTACCTGGGATTAAAAAACATTGCACAATCAACTGCTTTTTTAAGCATTATACTTCAGGAAAGGAAATGACTTCTATTGATCAAGATGCTGTTGGTATTTTTTCCATAATAATATTAGAAAAATATACAAAATAAAATCAAATAGAAATGCCAAAAAAATTATTTTTTTATTATTAAATAATGAAATATAGAATAAACTACACAACTAAAAATACAAGAATGAACTAGCTCATATCATGAAATTTTTTTTCTTCTAACTAAATGGTTAATCTGTTCAAATCCCAACTTACCTGGGATTAAAAAACATTGCACAATCAACTGCTTTTTTTAAGCATTATACTTCAGGAAAGGAAATGACTTCTATTGATCAAGATGCTGTTGGTATTTTTTCCATAATAATATTAGAAAAATATACAAAATAAAATCAAATAGAAATGCCAAAAAAATTATTTTTTTATTATTAAATAATGAAATATAGAATAAACTACACAACTAAAACTACAAGAATGAACTAGCTTATATCATGAAATATATTACAAGATGGATTCAAATGGATATACAAAATAATATACGAAAAATAGTTTAAATTTAAAATTTTGAAGAATAAAAGACAAGGGATGCAAACCAAAGCCTGTGTAACCACAGTTTCTTTAAAACAGATTCACCACCTTCTTGATGGGTGTTAGGGGTATGCCGGTGTCTGTCTCCCAAGATACGACAATCGAAACTAGCTAAAGCAAAAGCACCTTTTGAATTTTTTCGGCGAATTATACAATGGCAGCACTCTCTCTCTAACAAGAACAAAATAAGGGGCTAGCAAAAAGAAGATAAGAAAAATTTTCTTTGGTGTAAAAACCATCTCCAACTTTATTATTTCAAAACACCATATTCATTTTCCATCTCAAAAATCTCTCTAAAATATGCTACTAAGTTGGAGGAGAAAGACTTTTATTTATACAAATAGTGGGAGTCCCCAGCCATGAAGGCTATCATTATGAGGGCCATCAAATGCCATTAACCAAGGCCATCAGCTTTAGCCATTAGAGCTAGAGTTACAAAGATTAAAAACTCATGACCACTCCATCATCAAAAGAAGAGGGTTTACAAAAAGCCTAAAACTCCCATGTGCTTAATATATATATAAAAAAAAAATCTCAATTAGTACACATTAATGTGTGTTTGAGAGGGGAAAAATTGAGTATACACCTAACCATTGGCATAATGTACAAAGTTGTGGCTACAAGACTTGAACCCATAACCTCAAGGTTATTAGGCCAAGTCTTAACCATTGAACCAATGATGTTTGAATAATTCAAATAGATGGGTCGCAAAATGAATACGGACGTTAGGTCAAAACCCAATCCAAGCCCAATCTCAAACACATGCACAAGTTAAGCTTTCTACAATACAGATAAGTATAAATGTCATTTTTATCTCTTAAATTTTATTACTGATTAATTTTATGATTATTACTACAACACCACTTACACTTTATTTTCTATTAATTTTTGACATGCTCGCTTGTGTCATATTAACAGTAAATATGTCGGAATCATGAGTAGTTTAGGAATAATTCCTAAAGTGACAAAATGTTTTGAGAAATGTGAAGTTTGCAGTAAAGAAAAAATTACCAAGAGGTCTCATAAAAGTGTTAAGAAAAATACCGAATTGCTAGAATTATTTCATACTGATTTGTGTGAGTTTAAAAGCATTTTAACTTGTGGTGGTAACCGATATTTTATCACTTTTATTGATGATTTTTCAAAATATAGAAACGTATATTTATTAAAAAATAAAAGTGATGCTTTTGAGAAATTTAAAGAATTCCTTCTTGAAGTGGAAAATCAATTCGGTAAAAAGATTAAGAGAATTAGAAGTGATAGAAGCCGAGGGTATGAATCTCTTGGATTTAACTCTTTTGTTTAGTCTTTGAGAATTATTTATGAGACTACTCCACCATATTCACCTTCATCTAATGGCGTAGCTGAAAGAAAAAATAGAACGTTAATTGACTTGATGAATGCTATGCTTATTGATTCAGGTGCTCCCTCAAATCTTTGGGGCGAGGCTATTTTGACAGCTTGCCATGTGATAAATAGAGTGCCACACAAAAAGACTAAAATTGTACCTTATGAGTTGTGGCGGAGCATAAACCAAATTTAGGTTATTTGAGGGTTGGGGGTTGTTTAGCTTTTGTGAGGCTTGCACATCCTAAACGACCTAAAGTGGGTGAATGAATTACCACTTGTACTTTTCTTGGGTATGCGTTGCATAGTACAGCTTATAGATTTTTTGATATGGAACATAATATTATTTTTGAATCAGGTGATGCTATTTTTCATGAAAATAAATTTCCTTTCAAATCTAGAAATAGTGGGGGTCAAATAATTTCTGAAAATATTTTATCCATGCCTAGCTCTTCTACTCCATCTCAAGTTTTTCAAGAACAAGAAAATTCTCAAATCTAACCAAGGAGGAGTAAACGAGCTAGAGTTGAAAAAGATTTTGGCCTTCACTATTATCTTTATAATGTGGAAGAAATTCCTCTTACGATGTAAGAAGTTTTATCATCACCTAATGCTATTTCCTGGAGAAAGGCTGTAAATGATGAGATAGATTCACTACTTTCAAATAAAACATGAAAGCTAGTGGATTTACCTCCAGGTTGTAAAACTATTGGGTGTAAATGGATCATTTGTAAAAACCTTAAACCGAATGGAACTATAGATAAATATAAAGCGAGACTTGTCGCTAAAGGTTTTAAGCAACAAGTTGATCTTGATTTCTTTGATACTTTTTCTCCGGTTACTAGAGCTACATCCATTAGACTGTTGATAGCAGTGACTGCAATTCATGATTTAAAAATTCATCAAATAGATGTGAAAACATCATTTTTAAATGGAGATCTAGATGAGGAGATTTACATGGACCAACCTGAGGGCTTTGTAGAGCCTAGCCAAGAAAGCAAGGTGTGCAAGCTAACTAAATCCCTTGATGGTTTAAAACAAGCTCCTAAACAGTGGCATGGGAAATTTGATTCCTGCATACTTGAGAATGGCTATAAGACTAATGAATGTGATAAGTGCATATATTATAAAACTTGTGAGAATGTACACGTGATCATTAGCCTATATGTGGATGATCTACTTATCTTTGAGTCTAATTTGCATATTATAAATGAGACTAAAAATATGCTTAATAGTCATTTTGATATGAAAGATCTTGGTGAAGTCAATTTTATTTTGGGAATTAAAATTACTAAGACTAATGATGGTATTTTTATTGATCAATCGCATTATGTTGAGAAAATTTGACAGAAATATAATTTTCTAGACCGTAAATATGTTGCTACTCCTTTTGATGCAAGCATACATTTATCTTTTGTAACAAATGAAAAAGAAGTAATTAATCAAAAGGAATATGCTAGCATGATTGGTAGTTTGAGACATGCTACTGACTATACTAGACTTGACATTGCATATGCTATTGGAGTACTTAACAAATTTACTACGAGATCATTGGCTAGCCACGGGAAAACTTATGAGATATTTATTTGGTACCAAAAATTATGGTTTGTTTTATAACAAGTATCCTACGGCACTTGAGGGATATAGTGATGTTGATTGGAACACTTTGTCAGGTGATTCTCTATCTATCTCAGGTTTTATTTTTACTTGGGTAGTGGTGCTATATGTTGGAAGTCTAAAAAACAGACTATAATTGCTAATTCTACTATGGAAGCTGAGCTTATAGTATTAGCTTCAGTATGTGAGGAAGCGAAGTGGTTGAGAGATTTGTTACATGAAATTCCTTTTTGGGAAAAACTAATTCCTTTTGTGTTAATTCGTTGTGATAGCACTGCTATTATTAGTAGAGTGAAAAATCATTTTTATAATGGTAAATCTAGACCTATTCGAAGGAAACATAGTAATATGAGATTCTATTTGAGTAATGGCATCATAACTGAGAATTATGTAAAATCTTGTGATAATCTTGCGAATCTGTTAACCAAGGCCTTGGCGAGAGATAGGGTTTGGAATACATCGAAGGGGATGGGTTTGAAGCTTATAAAATCTTAAACCATGTATGAGGACACCTAACTTGGGGACCAGAGATCCTGTAACTAGGTTCAATGGGAAGAACAAATCATATGATGGTTGTAAAAAATGCACTTCTTAATATTTTGTTGTCCATCCTTATGATGTAAGTGCATTTGTCCTGTAATGTTGGAAGGTTGAGTTTTTATACTCTTAATGAAATTCTGTAACTCTTGTTGAGTGGAGTGTATAAATTATAGGAACATCTTTGACAGATTTCACCTATGTGAGCATGGAAGTGGGGCCGCTTTCTATAAGAACAAAGCTTATTCTCAAATATGCCCATGAAAACTGGGATAGACACAAGGCCGTAATGTGCTGGCTATTAAAAGCTCATGTCAACACCTGGATCATTGTGTGTGAGTAATAATACTTTATTTCCCCTAAGTAGTCATAGTTCAAGTCTGAGACCACTACTGACTCTAGAGTAGAGGTTGCTATTTCACTAATGAAGGTTCAATGCAGAGTACACCTTCATGATGCATACTGTCTATCTTTGGTTTGTAATCTCTCTTGTCCTTGTCGATATTAAAATGAGTGGGGGATTGTTGGATCATTTTAATATTTTTTATTTATTTATGTAGTTATTTTTTTGATTTTTTTGGTTTTGTTCATGAATCTTATTTTGTTTGGTGAATGGAGATTCATTGTTTTTTGATGACCTTTTGTCTTGTTCATGAATGGAGATTAATTGGAAGTTCATGGACTTGGTGGTGAGTTGATATTTGGAGACTATCCCTTTTCTCTAGTTTAATGGTCATTATTATTTTTTGGTGTAATATGTAAGGTCCTAGTGGCCTATAAATAGTTCCTCTCATCTACTTTTTTCTACACTAACTATTTTTTATACTTGAGAGATTACTAGCCAAAGAAGGGTGTTTTTTCTTGGTAGAGCTTTGGGTTCACCATCTTGTGTACAGTTGGCCTGGACCATATGACAAGTGGTCAGGCTGTTGTATCCTGGAAGGGACAAGTCATAGTTTCGTGACTGCTGCATCGGTATTTGCATTTTTTCTACCGCAATGGGCTTGATTTCCTTAAAGAAAACGAGATATCCGTGCCTCAGCCTGATCTATTTGTATCTCATTTTTTTTTTTTGCATATTTTATCAATAAAATATAAATTTTTTGGTATTTTCACCAACATGTATGATTAAAGAGATGTGACTTTTGGTTTAAAGCAAAGGGTGTAACCATTGTGTTTAAACAAAAATGTGCGTCTTTTAAATTTAAATCATGGGGTGTAACCATGGATTTAAATCAAAAGATATGACTCTTGGATTTAAAGAGTGTCACTTTTAAATTTAAAGGACACATCCTTTGATCTAAGGGACATAAACCCATGCCTATATAAAGGAAAAATGGGTTGGAAATTGGATAAAAATGATCCATATGAAATCTATAGAATATCTATGGAATTTCTCTCTAATATTCATATTGTTATTTTCCTCTATACTTGGAACATTAGAAAAATCCAAAAGTAATCAGGATCTGATTTCGTTCGTGCATAACGCAGTTAGACATCAGCCTTTAGACTGGGCTTCATTGTATCCTGGAGGCGGATTCGCGGGCAACCCGGTGCATACCATATTTGATAGAATTGGTGGGGGCGAATATCGTCTTAAAGAAAGCGATGTTGTAACGCGCCTTGAAGCAATACTAATTATTTTCTGTTTTATCTCTTTCCATCTTGTTAACCAAATTTGCATCAACAATCTTAAGACGATATTCCTAAAAGATGGAAGCACATTAATGTGTATTTGGAATTATGTATAACAAGTAAGGCTGAATTCAATTTTGTTTATGGTATAAAACGGATTAAGAAATGAGGTATGCCTTTCTATATATGTGCAATTTTATGTTAATGAAAATCAGATTGCCAGATATGAGTTATTTTCTATTATGTTTTTGAAATTAATATTATAGGAATAATTTCATGCCTATATCTGTTGTTTCTTGCTAAGAAAGTGTGTGTTTATAAGTGACACATAATTTTCAAGGAAACTATAATATTCACATGCCATGAAAGAAACTGTTATGAACAAGTTATGTGTTTTAATTATAATTGTTGCTTTCTCTATTGCATGATAAATATAATTTTTGTTGGTATGTGTTTACAATCAATGAGGTGTAATTTAGGAAATAAGATCTTTGTGGATTTTTGTGTTTGGTGACCAGAACTTGAGTCAACTATAATTTCTACCGTGTTTTGCATGTTATTTTTAAAACACATGATTTTTTTGTTTATATCTATTATTAATATGCATGAAACTTTAAGTTTTGCAAGAATTACAGGATATTGTTAATAAGATTTGTTTGAAATTTTTATTAAAACTATTTATATAGGTAGGCTTTTGAAAGGGTAATTTTGGTGAAAATTGGGCCGAGCTATGAGATGGACGTTATGGCCCAAAGTACGAAGGGCTGGGTAAAAAGGCCGTAAAATTACTCCGGCTCAAGAGAGGTAAAAGATTACTCCGGCCCGAGAGAAATGTAAAGTTACTCCGGCCCAGAAGCGACTTGGAGTTTGACCAGTCTCAGAGTTAGTCCGGTCATGGCGTATTGTGGTTAGAACGGTCAGAACCTTGCTACTTGGTAGCTCGGTCTGAACACGCCATGGGTTGAACATGAGAGGACCGAGATAAGGAGGAGTAAAGGGAAGAACCGAACTAAGTATAGTCCGGCCTACTCTGCGGCTCAGCATAGCCAAGATTGCTTCGGTCATGTTGGAGTTCGGCCATGGTAATAACCATCTCACTTGGTTTAAGCAGTGAGGGGGGTGTTGGAGGATAAGGATTATCCTTCAGGAGGTTAAATCCTAGGAGGACTCTGCGTGGAGGAATAGAAGTCCTACTAGGATTGTGCCACACGAAACCTATAAAAGCTCACAAACATCACCTTGGGAGAGGTAACACACAACTTTGCTTTCTGAATATACAGAGCTTTGTCTATTTGTCAAGTTTGCTGACTTAGGCATCGGAGAGGTTTCCGGCACACACCCGCCGGCTAGCTCACGTTTGTGTTTTCAGGTGATAAGGCGACGTCGTACGGAGGAGCGCAGACTTGGTCAACAGGATTATACGAGAAGGTTTATTTCTTTCCCGTACAATTGGCGCCGGTCTGTGGGAAAAATAGACAGGACAGAACCTCTTGATTAAGCTTCTCCTCTTCAGAAACAATGGCGCACATTGAAGAATTGCCACAGTCCGCCATCGACGGACAAACTCCAGATGGGGGCACAAGGCGCGAAGGACTACCTTCTATCCCTTCCATGGTGGACTTGGAGCCCCAATGACATAACTCCAGGAGGGATGCTCAGGGGAGAAGAACTAACAGCCCCCGTCACTCTCGTTCACAAAGTCCTGACAGGCAAAGGCGGAGGATCGATCCTTAAGCCCTGGAAGACCGCGTGAAAGAGCAAGATGAATTGATAAGGAAGATGGCGGCGGACATGGAGGCCTTGAAGCGCCAGATGAAGAAAAAAGAAGTGGCGACAGGAGAGGGGCGCAAAAACAAGGCACCCCCTCGCCACTCAGAAAATCGTAGTAGGAACACCCTCGCAAGGAGAAAGCAGAAGCCTCAGGACAGGCGATACTCAATCCTGGTCTTCCAGAACTCATCACTCCAGGTCTGAGAGGACGAGATCTGAAAGATCATACACTGAAGGAAGCACGCATTGGCCCTCACATTCGCACCAAACCAGATCTAAACAGACGGAGTTACCCAGATCATCCGACTTACGAACCGTGCTCGAAGAAAAGGCACGATGCAAGGAGGATGCCAGGGCACGGGATCCACACAGAGTTTCTGCCTTACAACGGTTGGCTCCTCAGACGCATGGAAGCGTCGAGGTTGGAATGCCAATACCGCGCCCCGCCTACGAACCAACGGACAAAGCATCAGCAAGGCTGCAGACTTCGCCATTTGTTCCGGCGATTGAAAACGCACCCCTACCATCAGGCTTCCTTCAGCCCAAATTCACTACATATGAAGGGAAGACGGACCCCTACTCACACTTGAGCCACTTTCGCCAGGTCATGGCTGTGTATAAACGAAACGAGGCCTTAATGTGTATACTCTTCCCATCTAGCCTTGGCGACCTAGGCTTGACTTGGTTCGAGAAACTTCCAGAGGGCAGCATAGCCTCCTGGGCACAATTGGCAGAGGCGTTCGTAACAAGGTTCCAAACAAACACTAAAACCCCGGTGGAGATCGACCAGCTACTCTCCATCGACATGGGCGATAAAGAGACCGTAAGATCCTACAATAGTCGCTACTGGGAGACATTCAATCAGATTGGGGACTGCCCCACCAATCTCGCCATTGCACAGTATAAAAGAGGCCTTCCAGTCGGGAACAGACTAAGGGACTCGATCACCATGACGCCACCCCTCACCATGGAAGCCCTGATGGAGAGAGTGCATCAGCACATCAGGGTAGAAGAGGATGGCACTCGTGCCAAAGAAAAATCTGGGGCGACCACAGTACCAGAAAAGAAGACCTCAGCAAAGGTTAATACGGTAGATCGACCGAACAGAAACGGACGTGGCAGACGAGATAACGGAGAAGACCCGGATAAAAGATGGTTGAGAATCCGCACTGCCATAACCACGGTGTTCAAGAAACCGATATATCGGATTCTGAGCGAAATAAGAGATGGGTGTTCAAGAAACAGACATATCGGATTCTGAGCGAAATAAGAGATGAGCCTTTCGTCAAGTGGCCAGCCAAGCTGGGAGAAGCACAGAAAGACTACGACGAAAGATCGCGGTGCACCTTCCATAAAGAAAAGGGGTACCGCACTGAGAATTGCACACCGTTGAGACAGCACCTGGAGGAGTTAGTGGCAGCAGGTCACTTGGATAAATACATTGAAGGAGGGACGCAGCCAGCCCCCCAGGACCATAATAACCCCAATGGGATGCCAATCGACGCCCCGCCTCAAGGCATTATCAATGTGATACATGGAGTTCTTGAACCTGAGCGTGTATGCGAGCTCAGGGGATCAATCAAAAAGGCTGAGCACTTTAGAGAGGTGCTAAGTGCCCAACCTGCCATCAAGAAGGGAAAGACAGAGGCAACAAACGTCATGTCCTTTTCGGATAAAGACTTGGAACGAATTTACTACCCTACAATGATGCCCTGGTCGTCACTCTCCGAGTCAAGGATTTTGACGTCAAGCGGATTCTGATTGACCAGGGTAGTTCATGTGAGAATTGCACCCCATTGAGACAACACCTGGAGGAGTTGGTGGCAGCAGGCCACTTGGATAAATACATTGAAGGAGGGACGCAACCAGCCCCCTAGGATCACAATAACCCCAACGGGATGCCAGTCAACGCCCCACCCCAAGGCATTATCAATGTGATACATGGAGTCTTTGAGCCAGAGCGTGTATGCGAGCTCAGAGGATCAATCAAAAAGGCTGAACACTTAAGAGAGGTGCTAAGTGCCCAACCTGCCACCAAGAAGGGGAAGACGGAGGCAACAAACGTCACGTCTTTTTCGGATAAAAACTTAGAACGGATATATTGCCCTCACAATGATGCCCTGGTCGTCATTCTCCGAGTCAAGGATTTTGACGTCAAGCGGATTCTGATTGACCAGGGTAGTTCATGTGAAATCATGTACTACGAAACATTTAAACAACTGAAGCTATAAGACAAAGACTTGGCACCTGCTGTATCACCCCTAATCGGATTCAACTCCATGCCAGAATGGCCCGTTGGCAAAATAATTCTTCCAGTTAGAGCAGGAAGCGTGACGAAACAAGTGGAGTTCTGGGTATTGAAGGTCCCCTCCACTTACAACATCATATTGGGCAGAACATGGCTGCATGCCATGCGATCGGTGGCGTCATCCTACCACCAAGTGATGCGGTTTCCCAACGACACCGGAGTAATAGAAGAAGTCTATGGAGATCAGATCATGTCGAAGCAATGCTTTGTCACGGTAAATGGCAGCCGCGCTGCCAAATGATACATTCATTCGGTGGAAGAACTTGAGAATAATGAGCTATTTGCAGAAGTCGGCAAAGCGGTGGATCAGAAAGCAGTGGAGGACTTGGTAGAGGTAAAAATAGATGAAAAGAACCCGGATAAGTTCTTTTTGCTCGGTTCGTCGCTATCCAGCACTGAGAGATTGGAGGTCTTGGAATTTTTAACCTCTAACATCGAAGTGTTCGCCTGGACACCGTACGACATGCCAGGCATCGATCCAAACTTCATTTGTCACCAACTCAATGTCCACCCATCCGCCAGACCAATCATTTAGCACACTCGTAGATCGGCACTTCACCATGCCGAAATAGTGGCAGAAGAAGTAGGTAACCTGCTGGAGGCAGGAGCAATTAGAGAGGTGCACTACCCAAAATGGATCTCCAACACGGTCGTAGTGCCAAAAAAGAATGGCAAATGGCGTGTCTGCGTCGACTACAAAACAGTCAACAAGGCGTGCCCAAAAGATAGCTTTCCTCTACCACGGATAGATCAACTGGTAGACCTAACGGCGGGGCACAACCGACTTAGCTTTCTGGATGCATACAGAGGCTACCACCAAATCGCCATGCATGAACCAGACCAGGAGGTCACATCCTTTACAACTCCGAGAGGACTATACTGTTACAAGGTCATGCCCTTTGGCCTGAAAAACGCAGGGGCAACATTCCAATGAATGGTCACCAAGATGTTTGAACCATTGTTAGGAAGAACGATGGAGGCTTACATCGACGACATGGTGGTCAAAAGTAAGGATAAAAATGACCATCTAAAGGACCTAGAAGAAATGTTTGATATCCTGAAGAAGCACAAGTTGCGCCTCAACGCATCTAAGTGTGCATTCGGTGTAGGATCTGGCAAATTCTTAGGCTTCCTTGTGACCAACCGAGGTATAGAAGCGAACCCCTCCCAGATCAAAGCAATTCAGGAGTTGGAGAGACCAAACTCAGTAAAAGAAGTACAGCATCTCACCGGCATGGCGGCTGCACTCAACCGATTCATCAGTCGATCGTCAGACAGACTACGACCATTCTTTCAAGCTTTAAAAGCCAACTTCGAATGGGACGAAGAATGCGACCAAGCACTAGAAAGCCTGAAAGAATACATGTCCTCCCCACCATTACTGGTCACCCCAAAACCAGGAGAAGAACTCTTCCTATACCTTGCAATCTCGCAGCACGCAATTAGCGCAGTGTTGGTCCATGCGGAAGGAATTCAACATCTGCTCATCTATTATGTCAGCAAGACATTGCTGGGAGCCGAAACAAGGTATTTGCCACTGGAGAAACTGGCATTAGCCTTAATGATGGCCTCCAGGAAATTGGCACACTACTTTCACGCCCACACTATAGTCGTCCTCACAGCTTTCCCACTAAAAGCTTTGTTTGAGAAGGCGAACTTTTCTGGGCGAATTTTGAAGTGGGCAGTAGAGTTGGGACAATTCGACATCAAGTTCCAATCCAGGACCGCAATAAGAGCCCAATCTTTGGCAGACTTCGTCGCAGAGTTTACTCCTGGAAGTCATCATATCTGCCCAGTCAACCTAACTGACACAACCGAACTAAGGATGGAAGATGACGCCGAAATAGCGCAATCCCTAGCAGAAGGTACTCAGTCAGACTCCAAGGCAGACCAGCCTAAAGGCAGCAAGGAAGAAACAAACTAAGCTTCAACGAACCAAGACTCACCAACAAATAAAGACTTGGTTTAATCAGATAGCGAGGGGCAGACAGCAAGCATGGACCTTGAAGAAAACACTAGCAACGTTCTTGACCCCATGACATCATCCGACCCCTCCACCTGCGGAAAGTTGTTCGTTGGTGAGATGTGGAAGCTCTTTGTGGATGGAGCATCCAATCGGCATGGTGCAAGACTTGGCATAGTCCTCATCTCACCAGACGGTTTGGTTGTGGAGCAAACAATCAATCTTGGATTCCTAGCATCAAACAACGAAGCAGAATATGAAGCACTTCTAGCAGGACTCAAATCAGCATACCATATGAAGGCTACCGAATTAATGGTTTACAGCGACTCACAGCTGGTGGTAAACCAAATTTTTGGCGACTATGAAGCAAAGGATGATAGAATGGCCAAGTACCAAGAATTGGTCAGAACAGAGATCAAGAAGTTTGAAGTAGTAAGGATAGAGCAAATCGGCAGAGAGGAAAATAGTAGAGCAGACGAATTAGCAGGCTTCACCTCAATGGCAGACACCTCCATCCCTCATCCACTACTGATTGACTACCTACCAAGACCAAGCATTGAGGACCCCGAAGCAGAAGAGGTATGTTGCACAGAACTAGGCCTCTCATGGATGGATCCCATCATACTATTCTTGAAAGATGGCGTCTTACCAGAAGAAAAGAAAGAAGCCAACAAAATTAGAGCAAAGTCACAGCGATTTTGGCTCTCCCCATCTTTGGCATTATACAAAAAGTCGTTCTCAGGACCCTATCTAAAGTGTGTCCACCCTAGCAAAGTGGAAGCATTCTTGTACGAGATACACGGAGGGGTGTGCGAAAGCCATCAAGGAGGAAGATCGCTAGCTTTCAGGGCCATTTCACAAAGATACTGGTGGCCATACATGCAGGCAGACTCAGAGAAATATGTGAAGAAGTGTGAGAAATGCCAAAAATTCGCACACCAAATACATCAACCAGCAAGAGAACTCCTACCATTAACCAGCCCATGGCCTTTCGCAATGTGGGGCTTGGACATAGTAGGACCACTTCCAACAGCACCCGGCAACAGAAAGTTCTTTCTCGCAGCAATAGACTACTTCACAAAATGGGTGGAAGTAGAAACATTGGCATCAATCAAAGAAAAAGATGTGAAGAAGTTCATTTGGCAGAATATCATCACTCAGTTTGGCATACCAAATGCCCTAATCTCAGACAACGGCACTCAGTTCGACGGCAGAATCTTCAGAGGCTTTTGTGAAGAGTATAAGATAGAGTTCTACAATTCTACACCGGCATATCCCCAAGCAAATGGTCAGGCAGAAGCATCAAATAAAGTCATCTTGGATGGACTGAAGAAAAGATTAGAGAAGGCAAAAGGCAAGTGGGCGGATGAACTTCCTCATGTTTTATGGGCTTACCGCACCACACCTCAACGATCAACAAGAGAGACACCATTCTCCTTAGCCTACGGAATGGAAGCAGTAATCCCACTGGAAGTTGGCCTCCCCACAATTCGAAGCGAAAATTTCGATCCAGACTTGAATGGAGAAGCCATAGCATTAGAACTCGACCTTACGGAAGAAAGAAGAGAAAAAGCACTAGTCCACATTGCCTCGTATCAACAAGAGTTATCCAGGAAATACAACAAAATGGTGCATCAAAGACAATTCAAGATTGGAGATTGGGTACTGCGCAAAGTGATGGGAAACACCTTGGTACCAGGAGATGGCAAGTTAGGGCCAAACTGGGAAGGTCCTTATAAAGTGGTTGGGTTAGCAGGCAAAGGGGCATACCACCTATAAGACAAGGACGGCAAAGCAATCCCTAGGCCATGGAACACGGCCAGTCTCAAGTTATTTTATTTTTAGCTTTCTTCTTTTCAAACATGTGTAATTTCTTTTTCCTCAATAAAACAATCGATTCTTTTCAGCATGAGTTGTTCTCTGTAAAAGTTAGCTTTAGGTACATTACAAACATTTTATTCTAAGTTGGCTGAAAAAACTAACTTAGAGGTTGGCTGGAATAAACCAACACCCCTCCTAAGCCCAGGATAAGGATCCAGGCTGCAGGACGTTTGGTCAGAATAACCAAACATTTTATTCTGAGTTAGTTGGAAAAACTAACTTAGAGGTTGGCTGGAATAAACCAACACCCCTCCTAAGCCCAGGATAAGGATCCAGGCTGCAGGACGTTTGGTCGGAATAACCAAACATTTTATTCTGAGTTAGCTGGAAAAACTAACTTAGAGGTTGGTTGGAATAAACCAACACCCCTCCTAAGCCCAGGATAAGGATCCAGGCTGCAGGACGTTTGGTCGGAATAACCAAACATTATATCTCATCATGGGGCGATCGTGGTTACACACCTTGCAGGCCGTCCCAAGCACCTATCATCAACTGCTACGTTTCTCAACAGAACACGGCATTGAGCAAATCCGCGGGTCCCAGAAATTGACACAAGCATGTTATCTTCTTGCTGCCAAAACGCCAAAGGAACTGCAAGTAAACTCCATTGAGGTGCCGAATCGGGAGATCCTTGATGACATTGGGTGGCATCAAATGGTTTAAACCAACTCTTTGTACTCTTCAGCCGAAGTAAGGGTATGGCTGAAGAGTGGTTGGCTGGATTAAACCAACTCTTTGTACTCTTCAGCCGAAGTAAGGGTATGGCTGAAGAATGGTTGGCTGGATTAAGCCAACTCTTTATACTCTTCAGCCGAAGTAAGGGTATGGCTGAAGAGTGGTTGGCTGGATTAAACCAACTCTTTGTACTCTTCAGCCGAAGTGAGGGTATGGCTGAAGAGTGGTTGGCTGGATTAAACCAGCTCTTTATACTCTTTAGCCGAAGTAAGCATATGGCTGAAGAGTGGATTGGCTGGCCTTTTGTACTCCTTAGTCAAAGTAATTATGTCGGCTAAAGAGTGGTTGGCTAGTAAGCGTACTTAGATTGACCAGCTAAAACCGAGCTAAAAGTTGGAAGTAAAAAGATCATGGAAAAATCATTACAAGTACAAACGTACAGATCAACCGAAGTAAGAGTTCAAGCGAATTTTCATTCATCAAAAGGCAAATACAAAGGAGGGGCCATAGCCCGGTTACAAAAACAAAAAGTAACAAAGAAGAAAAGTACAAAATCAACTGAAAAGGTCTTCAATTTTGACGTCAATATCAACTTGAACACCGGTTGCAGATGGAAGATCAGTCTCAGTAGCAACTGGTAGAACGATATCAGTCGATGGCTCAACAGTCAGGTCTTCGACCGTTGCCTCCAACCGAGCTGATTGATCGTTGACTTGCTCGTTGACTACCGGAGTAACAGTTTGTTCGTTTTCATCGTCTTCATCATCTGAATCCTGCAGAAATTGTTCTTGGACCGAAGCAGCATATTCCGCTAGTGAGGCTAGAATGAAGTACTGTGGAGCATTGTAGACCTTGGTTTCAGGCCCACAGCCGAGCTGTTCCACAACACTCCTCCAGCCACACTTAAAGAATAAGTCCTTCGCCCCCTCGCACTGCGGAATGTAGAGGCCCTCCGCCTCTTTGAAACCTTGGGCGTTGGCATCACCGACCTTCTTCTTCAGATCGGCTATTTCGGCGTCTTTTTTGCCTTCGAGTTTGGCTAACTCACGTAAGTATTTATCTTTCACCATTACTGCAATTTTTTGTTTTTCAGCTTCAGCCGAGCTAACAAGTCCGGTCAAGCGACCGTTCTCGAACTGTAGCTCGGCTATCTGCTTCTTGGCTTGCTCAAGCTTGGCTGTCTTTGCCTCGGCATCTGCCATGGCATGCCTGGTTGTCTTGCGGAGCTCCAGCACTTTCTTATGTGCAATGTTGTTCTTCTAAATGGCCTGCAAGAGTAGTGACTCTCTTTAGCCGGACTGACAGTTGGGAAAAGTTGGACAGAGAAAAGGGAGAGCCACTTACCAGGATCATTGATTTTGTTGAAGACCGGATGGCCTTCAGCTCGGTGTTTAGTTGCTTGTTGTGGTGCTCCATATCTTTCGGAAGGCAAACACTCTTGGCTAGATTGAAAGCCATCAAGTGATCCTTTTCAGCAACGACCGAGTCAGTCTCCTGGATATTTCGGTCTTGAAAGGTGAGAACTGGAGCCCATTTGGAGGAGTCAGCTCGGTCAGATTGCTCTAGTTGAAGGATGGGTTAAGGACTTGGTGGAGGGATGAATTCGTCCTCATCCACAAGTTGTTGTTCGGTCGGGGTAGATCGGGCGCGCTTAGAGGGGCGTGATGAAGAAGGCTGTTGAGAAGGAAGGGCTACAACGGCAGGTTGCGTTTGACTTGGTGGCGGTACTTCAGGTCTGTTGGTCTCGGTCAAGAGGGCCCTGACTCTATTTCTTTTGGCCATTTCTTCTTTAGCGGTTAGTGGGATTAGTCTGATCTCTGGCAAGGTCGGGTCCGGTTCTGGGGCCTCCTCTAGCAGAAAGTCGGTCACTCTCGCTTTTCGGCGACCGCTGTATCTATAGGTCGGCTCGAATTTTAGCAGCGTGGTCTAACTACGTTTTGGATACCGTAGTACGGCGCGCAAAGTCGCTAAATTCGGGTAGCTGTATAAAGAGTGAAGGTGGACAGAATCTGCGAAAGAAGAACTGTTAGTCCGGCTGAAAGTTTAGAAAACCGAAATATAAAATAGCACGCAAGAAAACCGAAGTAATTATACCGGGCTCTCCTTTTTTCCAATTGATCCTTCAGCCAGGAATCTGGGCTTGGTGGTCCTCAAAGTTCCCAGACACCCAGAAAAAATCGTCGTCGTTTAAATCTTTATCTGGTGTATTCTTTATTATTTTCTCACAACGACGGCGTATTCTAAGATAGTACACCCAGCCGTCTTCCTTCGAACCAATGGAGTATTGGTGAAAGATTTTGGCCAGACCGAGGTTGAGACCGGCTTGGCGGTTCAGTTCGGCTATACCCATTATTATACGGTAGGAATTGGTGGACAGTTGGGTTGGACATAGTCTGGTTTGCCTAAGAAACTCACAAATCAGGGGTTGGACTGGAAATCGTAGTCCGGTTTCAATTATGGACAAAAGGGTGAAGGGGACAAAGCCTTCGTTGCCCCAAGGTATGACATCTTTTTCGGCTAAAATCAGGTGGACATCATCGGGTATATTGTAGTCTTTTCTGAATTTGGCTAGGCCGCCCGGAGTGTCTACTAGATACCTATACTTCCCCATTTATGGTATAAATTACGAATAAATTAGTTCGGTACCAAAATTGTGCTCAGTAGCTCGGTTGAGCGCGCAGAGGAGTGCCTGGGCGACCTAAGTCTGCAAAGTGAACAACAAAGGTGTTAAGCACAGATCATTGGACCGTGCTACAAAATAAAAGTACAAAAGATAGGAGCCCTACTTCGGCTATGTGGATAATACAGATTCTAACTCGGTTTCTGCAAGGTGATTGGTAGCTCGGTTTGAGCAGGGCTTTGTTAGTTCGGGCTTGGCAAGCGTCTGGATATCTCGGTTGTGGAAATGGTTCTGTTTGACCGATTGATCGTCTAGGGGCAGCTTTCTGAGTTTCATCTAAAAAACTAAGAAAGCTGGTTTAGCCCCAAAGGCCTAGATCGGTTGGAGTTCAGGTATCTCAGTATGCTAAGTGCAAAACCTAGTTCGGTTTGTTACTTCGGCTAAGGTTTATGAAGAAGTGGTTTGACTTATTCAAGGCTACTGGTGTAAACATGGAAGTGTAAGTCTGGTTGTAAGCTGACTAGACTTTTACCTAGCTTAAACAGTGTCCTAGTTCGGTTGCATCATGATTCAGGATCAAAAACTAGTTTTCTACAGAATATTTCATATACTCACGTGATCTATGGTGACGTTTTTTCCATAAAAGTACAGAGCGAAGCAAAATGGAAAAATACGTTTTGCAAAAACACAGAACACAAAATACAGAAAGCAAAATACGAAAACAAAGAAAGATGTACAATACTAACCAAATGAGGAAGCAGGAGCTGAAGATGGAGGCAAAAAGCAGCAGTTCACAAACTCTTTCAGAAAGACGAAGAATAATGAAGAACACGAGCTCAGAAGATTGAAGAAGTAGTAGAGGCACAGAGAGGGAGAAGTTGCAAAATATGGCAAAAATGAAGAGGCTCTTTTAGGTAAAGAAAAAAAGGGCGGGACTGTTCAAATTTCACGAAGTACGAAGACGGCGTGACAGCCGTCCTCAGTCAATCAGAGCGTGCCACGTGTCCTTGGAAGGAGAAACGATTCAGTCGCTGTGATTGAAGAGACGTTTTGACCGGACAAGCAGAGCCCAGTATAAAATTAGCTCGGCTGAAAGACTTAAGAGTTTTAGCTCGGCTGGAAAGGCTAAAGGGTTTTTTAGCTCGGCTAGAAAGGCTTAAAAACTTCAGCTTGGCTTACAGACAGGTAATCCCAATCATACTATGCAGATGGAATTAAGGGGCAATTGAGAGGGTAATTTTGGTGAAAATTGGGCCGAGCTATGAGATGGACGTTATGGCCCAAAGTACGAAGGGCTGGGTAAAAAGGCCGTAAAATTACTCCGGCCCAAGAGAGGTAAAAGATTACTCTGGCCCGAGAGAAATGTAAAGTTACTCTGGCCCGGAAGCGACTTGGTGTTTGACCGTCTCAGAGTTAGTCCGGTCATGGCGTATTGTGGTTAGAACGGTCAGAACCTTGCTACTTGGTAGCTCGGTCTGAACACGCCATGGGTTGAACATGAGAGGACCGAGATAAGGAGGAGTAAAGGGAAGAACCGAACTAAGTATAGTCCGGCCTACTCTGCGGCTCAGCACAGCCAAGATTTCTTTGGTCATGTTGGAGTTCGGCCATGGTAATAACCATCTCACTTGGTTTAAGCAGTGAGGGGGGTGTTGGAGGATAAGGATTATCCTTCAGGAGGTTAAATCCTAGGAGGACTCTGCGTGGAGGAATAGAAGTCCTACTAGGATTGTGCCACACGAAACCTATAAAAGCTCACAAACATCACCTTGGGAGAGGTAACACACAACTTTGCTTTCTGAATACACAGAGCTTTGTCTATTTGTCAAGTTTGCTGACTTAGGCATCGGAGAGGTTTCCGGCACACACCCGCCGGCTAGCTCACGTTTGTGTTTTCAGGTGATAAGGCGATGTCGTACGGAGGAGCGCAGACTTGGTCAACAGGATTATACGAGAAGGTTTATTTCTTTCTCGTACAGCTTTATATATGTGTATATATTTGCGTACGGAGGAGCGCAGACTTGGTCAACAGGATTATACGAGAAGGAAACTATTTATATAGGTAGGCTTTATATATGTGTATATATTTGAAAATTGATATGCATGATCTTTTCATAGCTAGAAGTTGGAAAAGGAAAATTGAGAAATTTTTCTTATTTGAAAATTTTGAATATTTTTGTATGATCTTGACTGTTGCTTGTCGTCAAGAATTTATTAAATATATACATGTATATATATGTGTGTGTTTGGGACATTGAAGTTTCCCGATATCTTGGGATGATGGCTTTGTTTTGGCCAAAATCTGTAGTGTGGTTTGTCAAGAGTGATGTAACCCACAATGAAATAATTTGAATCACTCAGATTCACATAAGAGTTTAAGTTCTTCAATAAATCTCGTCGGTTCAATTTCTTGCGAGGTAAAATGTTTTGGCATTATCAAAGGATTTGTAATAATTTTTTATGTGGGTTACTGTACTTCATGCAAAAATAACAATCCATTTGAACATGACAATAACGTTCTGCATCGCCGGACTAGTTATGGGATAAACTATCAACGTGATGGTTCGATTCTGATCAGGTATGTCAGTTATTTGACCAACTTTGGTGTTTAGTTTGTTTGGGCACTGGTTTCTTTTTTATTTAATTATTATTATTATTGGTTCAATGCCCGTAAGATTCATTCCCAGATTCCATGTGGTATAAATCTGATTTGTTTATTGAAATGGGCCCATGAGAAGGACCCATCATAATGGGCATCTTGGGGGCCCAATGTAATGAATTTTTAGTTATTTGGGTCGCTTGGGCCTATATTAGTTAATCAGTTTTGAATAAATGGAAAAGGCCCAAGTCCATTTTAAGCCATAAGATCAAAGTTTGAACTTAAAATCTTGGTTTTCGATTTTAGGAAAAATCCACAAGTATTAGAATATATTTTGTGGAAGTTTCAAGAATGTATCTTAAAATCAAATTATGATTTTAATTATAAAAATTATGTATGATTTTTGATTTGTGAACTCTTGAAACTTGAGAAAATATAGAGTATATATTATATACTTGGTAAATTTTCTTGAGAAAGTATAGAGTATATGTTATATACTTGGTACATTTTCTGAATAAATAAATTAGAATTTATAATTTATGTAACTTGTATTTGAATGAAAATTTTACATTGATTGGTCAATTTATGATTCAAAACAAATACAAGCACAAATCATGAAACTTATGGTATAAGAAAGTATTAATTCTAAATATCTAAAGTATTGATTGTTTAAGTCCCACAATTTAATTTCTCAAAGTTATTGAGAATGGTTAGTTTATATGTTAAAATGGGTATCTGGTTATTTGAAAGGATAGATAGGCGCCTGTTTAAATACTTAGCATTAAAACTATGACTTAGAGTGAATAAAGATTACACTTGGTGAGGGTTTATCTCTTAGAATTGAAGAGATGGTTCTTAGTCTCTTGTAACAAAAGAGATGGAGTGACATGGTATTTTTGTCACGGATTTTTCTTGAATTTTTCAAGATGCAAACTCCTCATTAATATGAGTTGATAGTTATGATAATGATTGTTAGTCCGGACATGTTGATCATGTCATAAACTGTGGTAATACATAGCTAGGTAAGAATTTTATCCACATGACTGTAAATTATCTTAAGAAATACTTGCAAGGGATTTGATGCGAGATCATCAAAGGGATGGGTCTTAAGCCCAAGTAATATATCACTCCTGGTGGAAACTTGACTCAACGCTTGAAGAAACATCAAGTCCTTGAGTTCAATGAGCCCAAGTACACCACATGTCGTGATTACAAGCACTTAAATTTTTATTTTTATAACCATCCCAAGGTATAGAGTGCTTGGGACCTGTAATGAAAAAGAGGAGGTTGAGCTACTTAGCTCTTAATAAGTTTACAATGGAGAGTTAGGGTACTTTAGTTACAGGGGTACTCTCGGTAAACTTACCTACATGAGTGTAGGAGGTGGTGCTGCTTCCTATGAGTCCAAGGGCTTGACTCTAGAGTGCTTATGAAATAGGATATAGACAAAAGGCCAATCCACGTGTTGACTTTTTGAATTACCTGAGGAGAAGAAAATTTGTGTGTGATACGTGTCCGGTTAATCATACAAGATTGCTAGTTCAAAGACAAGTCTACTATGCCATCTTGAATAATTTTGATGTGTTTTCACTAAGTGAATGATTTAAATCGAAAGATATCTTCATTTATGTATAAATTTTCCTAATCTATCCAAGTTCTTACTTTCATATATTTTGAAAATGGAGGGGAGGGGGATTGTTGGAACATTTTCATAATATATTTATGTATATTTAAATATATAATATAGTTATATGTATGATTAAAGATATGTGACTTTTGGATTTAAATCAAAAGGTGTAACCATTGAGTTTACACAAAAAGGTGTGTCTTTTGGATTTAAACTATGGGGCGTAACCATTGGATTTAGATCAAAAGACATGACTCTTGGATTTAAAGGATGTCACTTTTGAATTTAAAGGACACGACCTTTGGTCTAAGGGACATAAACCACGCCTATATAAAGGCAAAATGGGTTGGAAATTGGATAAAAATGATCCATATGAAATCCATAGAATATCTATGGAAACTCTCTCTAGCATTCATATTGTTATTTTCCTCTATACTTGGTTGATAAGAAAAATCCAAAAGTATTCAGAATATGATTTTGTTCATGCATAATGCAGTCATACATCAGTCTTTAGACTAGGCTTCATCGTATCCTGGAGGCGGATTCGCAGGTAACCTATATTCGACAGATTGGAGGGGGCGAACATCGTCTAAAGGAAAACGACATTGTAACGCTCCTTGAAGCAATACTAATTATTTTTTGTTTTATCTCTTTCCATCTCATTAACCAAATTTGCACCAATAGGCTATTTTATATGCTAAGCATTTTATTATTGTAATGTATACATTATATTTTAAACACTTCAATAAAGGCATTTTCAAAATTTGCATCATTATTTAGTTTGAATCCATTTAATCATGTACCTTTTTATTGAAATTGGCTCTATATAAATGTAATCACAAAATCTAGAAGTTAGAAATAAAAAAGAAAACCTGAGGAGAAAAAAAAAACAGAAGCACCAAAAAGCTATCACTATTGGCTAATTCGCAATCAATGAACCATAAGCACATACATTATTTAGGAAGTTGGGATATGTATAGAATTGGTTGTTAAAGACAAAGAATTAGAGATTTATTAAAATTTCAAAATCAACGAGAAAATGAGATATATAGACTAATGTAAAACCATTTGGCACAAAATTCCAAGGCTTGGATAGCCAAATAACATGCCATCAAAAAGATGCAAAATTTTTGAGAAAGATGCAATCTCCGTGTAAGAAGAACAAGAAAAATAAATTTAAAAAATTGCATGCAATCAAAAACTTTTGATTGATAGTGGTACAATAAGGTGGCAATGTGTGTGGAGCTTTGTGTGTGCATGTGCGTGTCTCAAAATCAGAAATGAAAGGCTTCTCCATGCTTAATGATGCTTTTAGTAGGCTAGTATTATTTTTAGAGAGAAAAATATTCAAAGTGAGAAAACAAGAAACCCACCACCACATGTACACTTAAACCATTAGACACCATAATTAAAAGCTTGTTGGAATTTGGACATTTATAGCCATCTATATTTGGTTGGCAATAGTAATTTTATGTATATAACTATTGTTGTTGTAATTGTGAATGCTAAAATGTTTGGTGATTTCATTTGGTTTAATTTTCATATTAAGTTCACTGGTTGTAATTGAATTTGTCGACTCGGTAACTCTATCTCCTTTAAGTCCTTATTGTTTTTGTTGTTATTTGTGCAGATTTGGTGATAGAATGAGCATATCTTCAGTAGCATTACAGAAATCTATTCACGACTAAGGCATCTTAGGGCCTGCTCTTAACAACATGTGATGAAGAAGCAAAAAGAGATTACGAATTTTAAAATCTTGACAATCTGTAACTGACAATTTATCAATTCAGTAAATCATATGTAAACATCCATTGGCATCTCATAATCGCAAAGAATAAGCAACAATGCATATTAACTGTGGGGACATATTTTTTGGATAGCAACACGTGGCCAAGGTGGCATCGAAGTGCCAGCCGAGGTGCCACATGTCCCGGTCATAACGTCAAGGTAATCTCGGCTAGGCCGAGGTTATCTGCAGAGATACCGAAATCCGAGATGAGCGGATAAGTTACAAGAGTCCTATAATGAGGGAGGACTTTAGCTTGGATAAGGATAAAGCTCTTAGGGAGTTTATCTTTATCTATTTGAGAGTCCTGGATAGGCATTGAGCCAGAATCCATTGAAGCTAGGCTTTTACAGGGATCAGGTCAGTGTTGGTTATAAAAGTAAGGCACCCTCGTAGGTCTAAGGTACACTTTTTATTCTAAATAGTGAGTAAAGCACTTTTGCTATCTTTGAGAGGTAACTGACTTGATCGTCGGAGTGCCCCCGGGTGGACGAACCACCACCGGAGTCTTTTTCTTTTTGTGACAAGTCATTTGGACGCAATCTATTCTGCCAGTGTTCTCCAGCTGAGTACTTGTTTGGCAGTGTGATCAGAAAATAGCACACACAATTTGGCGCCATCTGTGGGAAAGAAAGGAGAATAGATGGCCAACGACGGACAAAAAGAAAAGGTCGGAGATGACATCCCTACTGGGAGTGGTAAGTACATTGACCCTAACATGGAGGAGGATAATTGCAACGAAGAAACTCGGGATCAGAATCCCAGAGAGAAAGACGTCGGTAAGGAGGGCAATGTACCAAAGAGGTCAGACCAAGGCGGGTATTATAACGAGGATGACCTCCAGGTATGGAAAGATAGATGCCTGCGGAGGGACGACGAGATGAAGGGAATGACGAACAAATTGGCAGACCTGCAGTCGGTCGTCAACTTTATGATGTAGAACAACGTCACGCAACCAGTGTTCCCGTTACAAGATACACCGATTCTAGCGGCCAAGAATAAAGCCTAGAAGGGAGGCTAGAAAACAGTCCCTACAGTCCCCCAGCACACCAGGACCAAGGTACACTCTCACCGGCCTTCAAGGGAGGTCGTGCGAGGAGGGTCAATGAAGGGGGATTGTCGGAGGACACATCATACCAAGGAAGCTGACCTCAAAGAACATCGGCATGTTCAAGGGAAGGAACTTTGTTTCGACACAACAAATGGAGAGAGGTCTAAGAGGACTTATAACGACACCGAGAGTAGCGCACCAAAAAGGCTTAAATCCATTGATAGCGAGCTCTTGGATGGACCAAGGAGGATCTGAGGGATTACCTCTAGAGGAAGCGACAAGATGCCGAGGTAACGTCACCGGTCAAGCTGAGAACATTGTTCTCGGTTGAATTGGACAAGTTTGAGGCCCCAAAAAGGTTCCACATGCCGAGATTCTAAATATATGACGGTAAGTCAGACCCTAACTTTCACGTCGGCTTGTACCTGAACTCCATGGCACTATACACTGGGAACGAACTGTTGCTTTGCAAGGTGTTCCCCTCATCTTTTGGGGAAATTACATTAGATTGGTTTCATAAGTTGTCGAAAGGAGCTGTGAAAAGTTGGGAAGGCCTAGCCGAGATGTTCGTGGCTAGATTTGTGACAAACAAACTGCAGCCATTGAGGGTGGATGCCCTGATGGCTCTAAGAATTGGCGAGGATGAAAGCCTTAGGGCTTATGCCAAAAGGTACTATGAGGTGTTCAACTGAGTACCAGGATGCAACCAAGAGGTGGTGGTCATGTCTTTTAAGAACAGCCTGAAAGATGATTGCCTGCTTCAAAAATCACTGGCAAAGACATTGCCAAAAAGTATGGGGGAATTTATGGCCAGGATAGAAAAGTATGCCAGGGCTGAGGAGGACACGCCGGGGACAAAGGTGTCGAAACAAGAGAAGAAAAACGGCTCTCCAAAGCGAAGCCTAGGTAATAGTGGGTAGAATAAGCAAGAGACAGGACTGAGGGCTACATAGACAGTCACAACAGTATTCCGAATTCCTGTCTACAAAGTCTTGGAAAGAATCTGGAATCAACCCTATTATAGAGCACCAGAGAAGCTTCCTGGTGAATTTATGGGAAGAAGTCTAGGGAAACACTATGCCTACCATAACGAAGATGGGCATCTAACTCAAGGGTGTAGAGCCCTAAAGGCACATTTGTAAGACCTGGTAAGACAAGGTCATCTAAGGGACCTGGTAGATGAAACCAGGACAAGGGAAGAGCAAGCGAAACTGCCTCAGGCACCGGTAGCACCACCTCCACTAGCAACGCAACAACGAGTAGGTGGACCTCAAGTGATCAATGTGATTCACTCGAAGGTCAATGAGAATGAGATACATGGGAAAACTCAGAAGGTAAAACACTTGCAACATATGTATCAGGTTCGACAGAAGAGACCTAGGGCAGACGAGTGCTGGGGTGGTATCCTTTACTGAAGACGACCTAGAGATGGTGCATCATCCACACAACGATGCCTTGGTAATATCCCTCTAGATTGGAGAGTGCCAGGTAAAGCGAATTCTGATCGACCAGGGCAGCTCTTGTGACATCATGTACGTCAGGTGTTACAAGGAGCTTGGCCTTCACCAATATGATTTGGAACAATCCAATGGCCCAATGGTCGGGTTTAATGGAACGCCGACGTGGCCCTTGGGGGCAGTAAGTTTGGAGGTGCAGGCTGGCACCAAGAAGGTAAAAACTGAATTCAGAATAATTGACACTCCCTCCTTTTACAATGTTATCTTGGGAAGGCCATGGTTGCATGCAATGGGGGCTGTTCCCTCAACATTACACCAGCTGTTGCAGTTCCCAATAGAACATGGAATTGAGGAGGTCAAAGGGGATTAAGTGCATGTAAAAAATTACTCTATGGCAACAATGAAATCCACTTGCAACATACAAGAAGCAGAAGCAGAAGCAGAAGCAGAAGCAGAAGCAGAAGCAGAAGCACAGAGATTGAAGACAGGACATGGAGGTCCTTGAGGACGTCGGCAAGGAACCAGGCGAGAAAAGTGAGGAAGTCCTGAAGAAGATCTTAGTCCAGCAAGGGAATGAAGAACGCTTCTTTCTCCTCGGCTCAGGCTTGGGCGAGGAAGAGGAAAATGAGTTAGAAGCGTTCTTGAGAGCAAACCTTGAGGTGTTTGCTTGGACACCGTACGAGATACCTGGCATTGACCCTGAGGTCACTTGCCATAAATTGAATGTGGACAGGTCGGGTAAACTTGTCATCCAGCGAGCAAGAAGGCCGATGTTGATGCATGTTAAGGCAGTAGAAGAGGAAGTGGATAAACTTCTAGAGGCCAGAGCCATTCGAGAGGTAAATTACCTGACATAGTTATCAAACAAGGTGGTTGTAAAGAAAAAGAATGGGAAGTGGAGGGTCTGCGTGGACTTTACCAGCCTGAACAAGGCTTGTCTCAAAGACAATTTTCCTCTACCCAAGATTGATCAATTAGTGGCTACCACTTCAGGGCATGGAAGGATGAGCTTTCTAGACGCTTACAGAGGGTATCATCAGATAGCCATGTACCCCTCAAATGAGGAGAAGATCGAATTTATCACCTCAAAAGGGCTGTATTGCTATAGAGTGATGCCTTTTGGGTTGAAAAATGCAGGAACAACTTACCAAAGATTGGTGACTAAGATGTTCAGGCATCTAATAGGTAAAACAGTAGAGGTTTACATTGATGACATGGTTGTGAAGACCAAGGAACCTGAGGATCATTTGGCCGACCTAAAGACAGTCTTTGACATCCTAAAGACATTTTGGCTCCGACTTAATGCATTAAAGTGTGCATTTGGAGTTGGATCAGGAAAATTCTTGGGATACTTGGTCACTAGAAAGGGCATTGAGGCAAGCCTGGATCAAATCAAGGCCATTTTGGAGTTAGAGAGCCCAACATCGGCAAAGCAAGTGTAGATATTGATTGGAAGGGCTTCAGCCCTAAACAGATTCATAAGCAGAAGTTCTGATAAATGCAAACCTTTCTTCAGTCTAGTAAAGAAAGCTACAAACTTCTTATGGACAGAGGAGTGCTAAGTCGCCTTGGCTGACTTGAAGAAGTACTTGACCATAGCTCTAGTTCTCTTAAATCCAGTACCTGGAGAGGAGCTGTTCTTATACTTGGCGGTCTCAGAACATGCAGTCAGTGCAGTAATAATCAGGGAGGATAAGGGAGAACAGAGGGCAGTTTGCTACGTGAGTAAAACCCTAGCAGATATAGAGACCAAATACCTACCCTTGGAGAAGTTGACACTAGCTTTAGTAATGGCCTCCGAGAAACTAAATCACTACTTTTAAGCCCACAAGATTGTGGTGTTAACGGAGCATCCTTTGATGTCCCTGTTGCAGCAAGGAGATCTGACAGGTAAGATAGCCAGATGGGCAGTGGTGTTAGGCCAGTATGACCTAGAATTCAGACCCATAACAGCCATCAAAGGCCAAGTTTTGGCCGACTTCATGGCCGAGTTCACACCGGGCATCATCATATATCGGGCTCCGTTTAGCCGAGGTATACAATGTTCAGGAGAACAAGGAGAAACCCAGTTGGGAATAGCCAAACAGAGGAAAGAAGAGAAACTCAGGTCCTGCAGTATTTACGTTGGCGACTCCTTCCAACTGTTTGTTGACGGAAGTTCAAACCGACAAGGAACGGGGGCCGGAGTAGTGCTAGTATCACCGGATGGACAGATGATGGAACAATCCATTCATTTGGGGTTTAAGGCCTCAAACAACGAAGCAGAGTATAAAGCATTGATAGCAAGATTAAAGTTGGCAGCAGCAATAGAAGCCGGCGAGGTAATGGTCTTCTGTGACTCCCAGCTTATCGTCAACCAGGCAATAGATGAATACGCTGCCCGAGATGAAAGGATGGTGGCCTATGTCAAGGAGGTGGGCAGACTGATAGCATTATTCCAAAATTGCCGACAACAGCAAGTTAGCCGAGATAACAACAGCCATGCTGATGCCTTGGCCAACCTAGTAGTGCAATGAAACCAGTAGAGGCAAGGACTATAATGGTTGACTACTTATCAGGTCCAAGTGTAGAACCACTGAACACAGAGCATGAAACAATGTGTGTGGAGATGAGACCAAGATGGATGGATGCAATAATAGTATTCCTTAAAGAGGGAAAACTACCAAATGATCATAAAGAAGCACACAAGATTAGACTGAAGTCGGCAAGATTCAGTCTGACAACAGAAGGGTATCTCTATAGAAGATCTTTTACTAGACCCCTTTTGAGATGTGTACATCCTTCACAAATTGAAGACTTCCTGTATGAGATACATGAAGGAGTATGTGGAAGCCACACTAGGGGCAAGTCACTTGCTCAGAGGGCCATTACTTAGGGGTACTGGTGGCCTTATATGCAAAAAGATGCTAAAGCCTATGTCAGAAAGTGTGAGAAGTGTCAAAGGTTTGCACCCTTAATACACCAACCAGCAGTAGATTTGAACCCAGTGTCCAGCCCTTGGCCATTTGCCCAATAGGGCATGGATCTTATTGGACAACTGCCTCAAGCAATTGGACAAAGGAAGTTCCTGCTAGTGGCAACAGATTACTTCACCAAGTGGGTTAAAGCTGAACCCCTTGCAAAGATTCGGGACATTGATGTAAAAAACTTCATATGGAAGAACATCATCACCGGGTTTGGGATCCTAAGAGCAATAATAGCAGACAATGGTACGCAGTTTGATAGTAAGCTAATCAAGAGCTTCTGTGCAAAGTACAAAATCAAGAACTACTATTCCACTCCAAGCTTCCCTCAAAGCAATGGACAGGCAGAAGCATCCAACAAAACTATATTGGATGGAATCAAGAAGAGGCTAGAAGCAGCAAAGGGAAAGTGGGTGGATGAGTTGCCTAGTGTACTCTGGGCGCATCAGACTATGCCGAGAAGATCAACTGGGGAATCCCCATTTGGCAGCACAAAGGCAGTAATCCTACTGGAGGTTGGCATCCCAGGAATCAGAATCCAGGGAGTAGAGAATGGAACTAATGATGCTTTTTTAGTCCGAAATCTGGACTTATTAGAAGAAAGAAGGGAGAAAGTAGCAATTTAACTGGGGGCATACTAGCAGCAACTTGCCAAGGCTTACAACAAAAAGGTCAACCCACGAGAGTTTCAAATTGGGGACATTGTCCTGAGAAAAGTCGTCGGCAACAAGAAGGATCCCAGAAAGGGAAAGTTTGGCCCAAATTGGGAAGGACCTTATAGAATCATCTCAGTCCTGGGCAATGGGGCATATCGTCTTGAAGACTGAGAAGGTAAAGAATTGCCAAAACCTTGGAATACTTGTAACCTAAAGTTTTTCTATCATTAAGATTTCTTTTTGTTTTTAAGTTTTTCTGTTATTAGCCAAAGTAATTAATAAAATTTTAGCTCAATTTTTGATTCCAAACTTGCGTAAAAGGATTGACCAGTCACTTAGTGATGTTTCTGATTGAAACATGACGAATAACTTGGATTTATGTCACGACCCAAACCCGCCCCTGTGGGTTTAGCACCGTAACCGGCCAGTAATCCGTGGATTACCAAAGGCCTCTGAACAGATTATCAAGTAATAAGGGGCTGCGGAAGCAATAATACAAAATAGACAAGGTTCAATGAGCTGTGATGACGTACACGGGACAGAACATTTCAAAACTTACTTATAGATATATAAACATGCCAGTCCGGATACACAATATTTACAAAATATTTACAGAAGTAAACTTCCCAAGATCTGATTTTACTAACAGTTATAGAGACTAGCATGAAAACAAAAACAGCCTTGGCATTAGACTTCGATCGGAACCTCCTCGGGAGGCACAACGGTTGGCTGACAAAAACAGTACAAAAGGCCATCAACTCTGGCCCTAGTCATGTGCCGGCACACCTACATACATAATATAAACTGTGAGCGAAAGCTCAGTGAATAATAACAGAGTACAGGGGTTATATGAATGATGTCCAGCACAAGTTAGAATCCAGCATTTAAATAAGAGCATAATCAGACTTCAAAACTGAAACAGATTCATATACATTTTCATATTCAGATTTTGTATAAGATCATACGTGGTACACCTATTAGCTATCAGATCAGATTAATCTAGAGACCCACATATATAGTTGGTACCAACGACCACAAAGGTCCATATCTTGCGTGCAAGTAGCCATGGTGTTGTTACCCCCAGGCAAGGGCCACGTGCAGATTGGCCGCGATATTGTTACCCCCGGGCGAGGGCCACATGCAGATTGGCTGTGGTATTGTTACCCCCGGGCGAGAGCCACGTGAACTAAGGGTGCCACAATTACTTTTCAGAAAATTGGACATTCATTCATAATTCGTAAGATAGCATTTCAGAAACAGATCATACAATACCAGTCAGAAAATACTTAAGTTGAACATAACTTTACAGAGTTATTACTCACAGTGGGCTTGGAGACAGACAGACAGAGCAAATCGATCAGACAGGACGTGGCACGTGACCTACATGACACATAACAGATACACACTTGAAACACATGTTCTAATTGTACAACTTATTTCATTGGCTCCTTAGTGGTTTCATAATCTCTTACCCTCCACTAAAGTCTTAAACATGGCCTAGGGATGCCTAGAATGGAATGAGGATGCAAAGATGCACTTTAAGACACTTTTCAAAATTTTGCTGAAACAGGGGTCCCGCTCGAGTGTGGCCTTATACGCTCGAGCGGACATGCAGACAAAAGGAAGCCGCTTGGGCGTGGATTACTCCGCTCGAGCGGACTGCAAGCTACAGTAAAAGTACTGGATGCATGAAATTCACGCTCGATGGGCGCTCGATACCCGCTTGAGCGTGAGACACAAGTCCTCGCTCGAGCGTGCATTACCCCCTCAAGCGGACTGTAAACACAGGCAAAGTACTGGATACACGAAATTCCCGCTCAAGCGTCATTTTCCCTGCTCGAGCGTACTGCATGAACTCAGTGTGTACGCTCGAGCGTGGAGTTCCCCGCTCGAGCGTGAGTCCAAAATCTGGAATTTCCAGATTTGAACCTCAAGCTCAAAACTCAACTACAATGCATCAAATTCGATCATTTTGGGCTAATTTTCTGGAAAACTCTTGTAAACTCATAATATGACATGTTTTGAAGATCAATTTTGTAAAATCAAGCCTAAAGGTAAGTCAATTGAATACAATTTCATCAATACTTTCAAGAACATGATGTGTATGCAACAAGCATGAGCTTAAATGAATTTAAAGCTCCAAACACAAGATCAAATGGGCCAATCCTTTCAAAAACATGAGGAAATCATGAACTAGAACCATAATATGAACATGCATGTGGAAGTTTTCATGAAAACAACCTCAAAACTCAATAATGTACACATGCATGCAAGAATTCCTACTCAATTCAACATTTAGAACCAAAACTTGACTCTAAACTCTAGTTCACCATGAACCATGCAAGAAGTAACTCAAAATCACAATGGAGAAGGTGAATTCTCTACCTTATGTCTTGAATTTCAAGTGTGGGAGCTTAAACATGCAATCCTCCTTCAATTCTCCTGAGTTCTCCAAGCTAATCTCTAGATGAATTCAATTCCTCCCTCACTCCCTCTCTCTCACGGTTTTGTCTTCAAAGTGGCTGAGGAAATGTTGTATGATCAAGTGTAATAAGGCTTCAACATAGTCTTAGGTAGTAGCCCACTCAAGGGCAATTTCGTAAATAATTGGACTAATGTAATTTAACGTTATTTAATCTAATTTAATCGCTCCGAACCAAATTTTAATTAAACCTACCATAAAATTCTATAAATCCTAACTAGCACATAAATCAAGTCAATTTCTGATTCAGACGCCGATAAGGCTTTCAATTTGCAATTTAAAGTCAAAAACATGAACAGATCATTTTATGGCAAACAGATAGAAACACATAAATAATGCAATACACATGCAAATAAATCCCAAATCCTTCCTAAATTACTGTTAAGCATAATTAATCATGAATTAGCATTAATTGGAGGTCGGGGTCATTACAATTTATCATATGGCAGAGTTGAATTATACTTGCATATAATAAAGTTGAATTAAGTTGGCAATGTTTCTGATTGAAACATAACGAATAACTTGGACTTATCATATGGCAGAGTTGAATTATACTTGCATATAATATAGTTGAACTAAGTTGGCGATGTTTCTGATTGAAACATGATGAATAACTTCGACTTATTATATGACAGAGTTGAATTATACTTGCATATAATAGAGTTGAACAAAGTTGGCGATGTTTCTGATTGAAACATGACGAATAACTTAGACTTATTATATGACAGAGTTAAATTATACTTGAATATAATAGAGTTGAACTAAGTTGGCGATGTTTCTGATTGAAATATGACGAATAACTTAGACTTATTACATGGCAGAGTTGAATTATACTTGCATATAATAGAGTTGAACTAAGTTGAATTAAAGCTAGATTTGCTGTATCACAGAATGAAAATTTTAAATACATATCGGTTAGATTAAACAGAGCTCGAGGTTGATAACCTCGGCTAGTCTCTGTTTAAATCTGATCTTGGCGACAAGATCATAGGTACATACTTAATGTGAACTTAGTTGGAAAATAATGCTTGGAAATTGGTTTAAACACTAGTTGAAATTTTAAGAAAAATTTTCAAGTTAAAGTTAAGCCAAGGTTATGTTGATAGGAGTGCTTGCCAAGATCACCATGTTGCTAAGACTTGGAAAATAATGGAAGGCAGAAGTCTTGATAACTGAAAGTGAAGGGGCATGTTTTAGATAAACACTTGTGAAAACTTTCCTACAATGTTTTTCAAATGTTAAGACAAGGCTGAAATAAACATTTAGCAGATATAGCCGAGGTATTTTTCCCCGAGGAGATTGCACAGCTAAGGTGCATTTTGAAGACATACAAAAAAATTCTAAGTATGGAATCACACAAGACAATAAAGGAAAGACAAGCATTCAAACACTTAGTCAAAAACGAAGACTTGCATTCAAAAGGAAACAAAGAACTTCGGCTTACAAACGATTACTTGTTCAGAATACCAAAAAAGGGCACATTGGCCAAATACAAAGCTAACATTGTCTACAAACAAAATATTACAGCTAAGAAGAAAATAGAAAAAGAATACAAGAAAAAACAAAAATATCCTAAGTGTTAGGATTGGCATCATCGGCTGGATTGGCTTCATCGGTTGGGGTTACACTTTTGTCAGCTTGAATCGCAGCATCTATTTCTTGTAAAGTCTTATCTAGACTCTTCTCAGAGCACTAGACCTCGGCCTCGGAAATGGATGGCTTGGGGGAGACGCCCTTGGAGGCCAAGTCATCCTCATTATCCTGAGTCAAATCAATTTGGTCATTGAGGGTGGGAGACTTGGCATCGGTAGCAACCTCCTCCTCCACTTTGTCGATTTCATCGTCATTGGCATCCTCCTAGGGCTCTAGAGGGAAAGGCATCTCGAGTTGGTTGATGTCTCGCAGGTCAAAGTCTAGAGGAACAGCCAACTTAGTGAGGGTCGCCGTCCAACCAAGGTAGTAACCTCGGTTACAAGCCAGGTTGACTTGTTGCCTGTATTGGTCACGGACGGCGGCCTGTCCCTCTTCAAAGGCCTTTTCATCGGCCGCCTTCACCTCGGCCTCTTTATTAGCAAGGGCCTCCTGAAGCTTGGCCTCCATATCGGCCACTTTTATATTGGCGGCTTCAAGGTCGGCCCTTGCAACCTTGGCTTCGTGTTTTGCCTCATTAGCCCTTTCCTTAGCCAAACTTTGAGTGGTCTTGGCATCCTTGGCTTGGTCCATGAGGGCGCGGTTGCTGGTCTCTGCTTTATTAAGGGAGGATAGGAGCTTAGCTGCTTCTTTTGTTTTTTTCGCCAAGTCCTTCCTCATCATCTCGGTCTTTGTGGCGTAGGAGTGAGCGTGTTGGATGGCCTACAAGGAAGTAACATAAGTTAGCAAAATTTCACTGAGCGTGGAAAGATTGTCAAAATGGATGGCAAAATACCTACCAGAACTGAATGCTACATCATGAAGGCAAAGTCTTCATATTCATGAAGCTCAGCCATACGGTTCATGTCCTCGGGCAGAAGAACTGCCATGGACAGGGCCGCGCTGACCTCAAGATTGACAGCACTGTCACCAGCGGTAAGGGGTCTGTCGTTGAGCATAATCTTGGGCGTCCAGACCGTACCTCGGGGATAGCTGCTGCCCTCTTGAGGGTCTGACCTCGGCTTCTTAGCAGGTGGGCCCTCGGAATCTGGGTCCTTGGAATCTGGGTCCTCGGCGGGACACTTTTCGACAGAGGTGGCGCTCTTTTCAACCTCGGCTAACTTGGAGATAGGAATTGTGTCCTCAGAATCAATCTGAGTCACTGTAGCCTTTGCCTTGGCCTTCTTCATGCGTTTTGGCTTAGGGGTTGGTTGAGGGGAGGAAGAAGATTGGACATTGACAACGCCGGGAAGGTTGGCGAGCAAGTCTTCGACAACTGCAGGTTTTTAGCCCATCTCGTCGGCAGTAGCGGCGATTGTGACCCTTGTACCAAAGTGAATTGTTGGTAGAGCTGTTGGTGGATTTGTTGGGTTGAAAGATGACGCCTCAGCACTTTAGCATCTTCGGCTTCGAGTCCTGCCTGCTGGTGCTTGCAGTGGAGCTCGACGTCGGCGTTGGCGTTGAGAAGGTGGAATCAGCTGTGGAGCTGAGATTGATTGTTGTTCTGCTGGGGTAGAGATTGATCCCTAATCTGGCCGAGATGACGAGGTTGTGGCAGGAGTGGTAGTAGAAGGGGGGACTTACTCTTCTTCGGAATGTCGGACAAAGTTGGTTTGTATGTTGGGATGAAATTCAGAAGGAAAGGAGCCTTGTGCTGATTAATAGGCAAGTCCAGTAACTTCTTAAAATCTTTACTGGGAAAGAAGTTTTTGCAGAAGTCCTTTGGGGGATGAGGAAGAGCTGCAAAGACAAAACGAGCAGACATTAGCATATACAAAAGTATCAAAATATAAAGACTTTAGAACGAGAAAAAGTGACACTTGGCTCTTACCATCCCCCTCTCTGAATACTGTTCGACTTAAAGGGTACAGATGAAGGTCATCATCTGGTGGGAACTCCCAGTTACCTGAGACGATGAAATAATCATCTCCAGCACCCTTGTTGGAATCAGGGAGGTCGGCGATGAGTTTGTATTCGGTCGACCTCGGCATTAAATAATAAATGTAGCCTTTTTTTGACTTAAGGCCACACATGGTATAGTAGTACTGGATGTCGGCTAGGGTAATCCTAGCGTTCTCTTTTTTGGCTAAGGCAATTATGCCGTTGCTAACTCGGAAAGAGTTGATGGCTATTTACATCGGGTTAAGCTAATAGTAGTGAAGGATTTAGAGGAAGAGGATGTCAAGGGGAAACCTGAGCTCGCACTCAATGAAGGCTACTACTGGAAAGGGCATGGAATTGTCTTTGGGCATGATTGAGTCCTTCTCTCCAGCCAGCTGTAGACACCCCATTTTTGACCGACCTTAAGATTCAGACGTCATCGTTTGTGCACTCGGTGATTACGCGTGTTTGTGCTCGTTTTGAGTTTTCGGGGGCTTTCGGCTGAGCACCTTGTCTCAGGACCTCTTAACTCTCTTCTTCTTGATTTGTTTTTGGGCCATACCTTGGTGCCTTTGCCTGGAGGGAGAGAGAGGCCTGTAGGCCACTTTTTGTAGCTGTAGGCTACTTTTTCCTCTTGTAGGCCACTTGCGGTGGCCCGTAGGCTAGTTTCGGGAGCTTTCAATTGAGCGTCTTGTCCCGGGGCCTCTTGGATCTCTTCCTTTTGGTTTGTTTTTGTGCCATACCTTGTTCCCCCTTTGCCTAGAGGGAGGGGAGGGGCTGTCGGCCACTTTTGGTGGCTATAGACCACTTTTTCCTCTTGTATGCCACTTGAGGTGGCCGATGGCCATTTTCTTGCTTTTGCAGATATTTTTATTGCCAGCTGTGCTAGCTGTTGGGCACATAAGGCATTGCAACAAGCTTCAAGCTTGTCAAACAAGCTTGAGGCTTGGAATTCTATCAGAGGGGAGCTCTCTCTCCCTTTCAAGGTTTAGAAATTTTTAGATAGCTAAAATATCCATCTCTCACTAGAATTCTCCCCCTCTCTCTCTCTCTCTATATATATTTGTGCTATATTGACTCAAAAGTGTTTTTCTTCATACTTTTGCACACAAACACCTAGTCAAACACCACCATCATTGAGCTGAGGTTCTTGGAGGTCCTACTTGGGTTCTAAAAAAGCTGGTTTTTGCCTTAGAAGTTGCTGTTTTGTTGTGGTTCTTCAAGGGTGAGTAGTTACCCTCTTTAGGCTTTGTTTTGCTTAAGTATTTGGCCATTCTTGCATGCTCTTTTAGGCCTTACTCTCAACTACAAAAACTTTTGTTTTTAAGTGTTTAAGATGGTTGTTTGAGGCCTTGTTTGAGTTAGGGGTGGTCTACCCCATTTTGTGGCTTATTTTGCTTTGCTTTGTGTTATCTTTTAAGGTCTTTGAGATCACCTTTGTTTGGCCTTTTTACCACTGAATTCCAGAGGAATTTCAGTGGTGGAAAGTGGGTTTTGAGACCCAAAATGGATCGGGGTGGTCCCCCTCTTTTGTGCTTTGTTTGCATGTGTTGTTGGCTTAACACTTTAGCATGTTTTTCTACCCTCTTGAGGCTCTATCTTAGCATGTTTTAGGCCTTATTTTTCCATGTTATAACTCTGTTTTGAGTTGGTTTGGCCTCTTGTTGTTTGCTTTTTGCACTTGTAGTGTAAACTTGTTCACTAGCCTAACATGCTTCATGAGTTAGCTTGTTATTCTAGCATGTATTGGCTTCACTCCAGCATGCTTTTGGTGTTATTTTGGCATGTTTTAACTCTAATTTTAGTTGGTGGGGTCACCTCTTGCTTGGTCTTTGTACTTGTAGTTCAATCCTCCTTGTTGGCCTAACATGCATTATGCTTTATGCCTCTCCTTCTAGCTTGTGCTAGCTCTATCTTAGCATGTTTTTTTCCACTGATTTGCCATGTCATAACTCTATTTTTGATTGGTTTGGTTGCCTCTTGCATGCCTCTTGCACTTGTAGTGCAATTTTGTTCACTAGCCTAGTGTATTTGGTGTTTTAGCCTATTGATCTAGCATGTGTATGCTATACTCCAGCACTTTTTTGGCTATGTTTTAGCATGCTTTAGGTATGATTTGAGTGGTTTTGGTCATGCATGCTTGGCTTTGCATAGCTATAGTGCATTTGACTTTGCTAGTCTTGCACTTTGAGACCTCTAGCATGTCATATTTGAGCTTTTTGCATGGCATGGCCTCATTTGGCATGTTATTTCAGACCATATACCTCTGCCATATTCTTGCATTTATCGCCCTTTCGTTGTGTTTGAGGGTTGAGCCTTATGCTTCACTTTTAAGCCAACTTGCATGCATGCTTGTCTAAGCTTTTGAGCTTCCATCTTAGCATGTTTTGGTCTAATTAAACCCTGTCCAAAGCTGGTTTAGTCATTTGTGCCATGTATTTCATGCCTCTTGTGTAGTGCCCTTCACTAGCCTTATGCTTTGGGCCTTCTACCATGCCTTACTTGTGATGTTTATTTGATATGGCATCATTAAACACCTAATTTTAGGGCATATGTCAATGTCACACTCTCACATATTCCACTATTTCATTGCTCTTAAGAGTTGTGCTTTGATGCCTTGCTTGCGAGCCATAACTTGAGCATGCTTTTCTTGCTTCTTATGCTTAAGTTTCATCACATTTCAGCCATTGTTTGGGGTTGCTACAGCTCTGTTTTGGGCTAGATTGATCCATTAAGCTTTGTATAGCATGATCTTAGTGTTGTGTCCTTCACTTGTTTTAATGCTTAGGTCTCTAAACATGTTATGCTTGTATTGCTAGCATGCTTTGAAGTCTTGTGCATGCCATTTAGGCACTAATAGATTAGCATGCTGTTTGCATAGCATGTTGTTTGCATGTGTGATGCATTGCATGTGTGATGCATTGCATGTGTTTGGATTGGACGTTAATCCAAACACGGGAAACGAGGGATGCTTCATACTTGAAGTGATGAAATGTGCCTCATTTCTTAGTCGCCGTCCCCCTTGATTGTGCATGATAGGGTGGAGGCCTCTTGAGTCTTGTGTGTTACTTGTGCATTCATAAACTTGTACAAACTTGGCTTCTCGGCCATCGTGCATTGCGATGCTCGGTTGGTGGCCCAAGAGTCGAGTACCACATTCCTTTGAGCTTGAGAAATGATAAGGAGACTGGTTGTACACACATACACTGTAAATGCCTTGCTTTGCCTTTGTTAAACTCTGTTTGCAGCAAAATGGAAGTGTGCAGAAGCAACTGGCTGACCGGCTAGAGGAAGTGGCTTACAGCCTCCTTAAGTGGCCGACAAGTGGCCTACAGCCTCCCCTGGTGGCCGACAGTCCACCAGCTTGAAGATGGTTCAAAGTTCTTCTGGTTCTGGAGCAGAAACAACCTGAAGATTTGTTTGGTGTTCAGAATCAAAGCAAATGCAAACAGAGGCAACCGGTGGCAAGGCGACGGGATTTCGGGAGGAAGCAACTGAGCATGCATGCATTCCTCGCGCCGAGGCTCCTTTTAACTGCTTTGCTTAGATGGTTAACTCATTGATTCTGTACTTAAATAGTTAATGCGCTTAGCTATTCATTTGTGTTTGTAATTAGTTAACTAGTTAGTTAGTTAGTTATGATTTGTAATAGTTAGCTTAATTAGCGTAGCTAGTTAGCTTTCATTTCATTTGAACCCTCCGTCGAGAGGGCAGATGTTGTAATAAGTGTGCGTGTGTGTGTGAATGTCTTCCAACTCCACGTCTTTCTCCCTTTTATTTACCAGCTTTTGATGGTTAGTTTTAGGGCATGTTTCAATTAGTATACTTATGCTTTGCATGCGTGCATCATTCATTCATATTGCATGCACCAGGCTCGCCGCATCATTCAAACTGCATTGAATTTCAATACTTACTTGAATACGTGTTTCAAAGCATGTTACTGAGTGTTGCATTCATATGCCATCTTAGAATAGCCGAGCCTATTTAGCTGCATTTTGCGTGTGTTGCATTAGGCATCTTAACATAGCTAGGATCATGCATTGATTTCTAACTAGTTTTCTTTCTTTGGCTCGGAGTACACTGTAAGTGTTTACATTTTAGCATACTGCATGAGATGTGTATGTTGCCATTTTAGCATGCTTGCCATGAGGCTAATTGCTTAACTGCTATAACTGCTATAACTGGATGAATGCCTGTGGATGAAGGCTTTATTGTTCGAATTAGGACAATTCATCAAAATGTGCGTTTTAAGCCCACTTTGCGGAGTGGCAAATCAGGTTGTTTTAAGCCCACTTGAGGGTGGCAAATCCGCGGTTTAGCCTACTTACGAGTAGCATTTTCAAACTATTTTCGAAAACAAACATGAATTGTTTTGTTCCAATTCTCGCGATTTAGTCTATACTTGTATGCCGTATGCATCACATAGTAAGGTTAGCTAATAAACCGGAATAAGAACACATGTGTTTTAAAAAACAACATATCATGTTAGTAGAGGCCGATCCTTTGATCGGGCGAGCAGGGGTGCTCATTTTAGGACCTTCCCCTCTCGTACCCAAGTTCCCGAGCCGAGGCAACTTTGGTGATGACGGACACGTGGCCTTAGGCACGAGTCAGGGTTTCCTAAATTTTCCAAAATAAAATATTTAGGTGGCGACTCTGAAATTTGGAAAAACAGTCCATGTTTGGCGCTTTTTGATTAAAATCGATTTTCCAAAACGATTTGCCGGATTTAGACTCTTTGGTGATTTATCAGTCTTACATTGCACTTTGTGAGATTAGATTCAGAACCGTGACATGAGTCCGAACTATAGTAGCTAGAACCCAATTCATGCCCTCGCGCGCTGAGAGAGTTCGGACGGTCTACACCAGCCTAAGGTGGACGTCGGCGGGGATGGAGAACTCCTGCCTAAAGTGTTCAAGCTTCTCTGGGGTGTCTACCCTCCACCTAAACATTCCCATAATGTCGGCTAAGTGGGGAGGGTGTTGGATTTCAGAAGGAAGTGGTTTGTTAAGGTTTAAAGGACTTCGGCAAAACCTAAACGAATGCTGGAGCAAGAGTTTTGAGGATCTAAAGGGAATTTGTTTCAATTTTCCCTAAAGTTTGTAAGTTCTAGAACAAGTCCCAAACCTAAGACTACAGAAACAAGGATTGAATGCAAGAATCTGGAGAACACAACAAGAAAACAGAGAAGAATAGAGATTTAGACTCAAGAAAACCGGAAGGGGTTCAAGAACATTGCATAAAATTTAAATGTGCACAAAACAAGAACAGTAACAAGCTATCAAGAACGTCAAAGTGAATGGACAACATATGTGTATGTGTGTGTATACAAGCAACAGATTGAACAAAATCAGAAGTATGAAACAGATGACGAATGAGGGAATTTAACACACAAGTGAACCATTTAAAAGCATGACCAGATTTACAGTGGCAGTATACAAGCATGAACAGTTTGAAGCGAAACAAGAAATTGAAATAAGAGGAATAGTGGTTTACCGAGGAAAATGAGGCCGGTGTGAGGTACGCTGGTGTTAGACGGTGGCAATGAGTAAAGACGTGTAGCAAAAGCCGCGCTGGAGGGGAAGAGTGAAAGTGGTTGTAGAAAGCTTCGCAAAAACAGCAATGGAGGATTTGAGAGAGAAGGTTAGAGAGAGAAAGTTTGAACGAAAACGAAGATGCAAAAGTGAAACGGCAAAAAAAGAGGGAAGGAATTTTGTCAAAAACACGAAAGGGCGGCAAACCACAATGAATGTGCCTTGGACGATGTGCCTGTTAGGTGGCGCACGCAAATGTGACGCGACTTGATGGCGCGTGTCAGGTACGGTTCGATAGGGAAAGAAAGAACGTGTGGCAAAAACGGTTGAAATACCGTATGTGACAGCTTATACGCGTGTTGAAACTCTTGAGTTCTTGATTTAATGGAGCAAAGACCTCGACCAGGGGCATGATCTCAGCTAAACAACTTGAACAAAACTTGGTTATTGGTTCTAAAGCATTTGAGAAAACAGACTACAAGTCTTAGTCATGAGGAGCCGACTAATGATGACCTCGGTAACAAATGATAGAGCAAATTTAGCTGACGTGCTATGGGTTCAAATGCTATAGGCTCCATCACCTCAGGATGCCGAGGTAATAGAACCTAGGGGTTAGTTGTGGGAACATATTTTTTGGATAGCAACACGTGGCCAAGGTGGCACTGAAGTGCCAGCCGAGGTGCCACGTGTCCCGGTCATGGCACCGAGGTAATCTCGGCTAGGCCGAGGTTATTTGCGGAGATACCAAAATCTGAGATGAGCGGATAAGTTACAAGAGTCCTACAATAAGGGAGGACTTCAGCCTGGATAAGGATAAAGCTCTTAGGGAGTTTATCTTTATCTATTTGAGAGTCCTGGATAGGCATTGAGCCAGAATCCATTGAAGCTGGGCTTTTACAGGGATTAGGTCAGTGTTGGTTATAAAAGGAAGGCACCCTCGTGGGTCTAAGGTATGCTTTTCATTCTGAATAGTGAGTAAAGCACTTTTGCTATCTTTGAGAGATAACTAACTTGATTGTCGGAGTGCCCCCGGGTGGACGAACCACCGCCGGAGTCTTTTTCTTTCTGTGACAGGTCGTTTGGACGCAATCTATTCTGCCAGTGTTCTCCAACTGAGTACCTGCTTGGCAGTGTAGTCAGAAAACAACACACACATTAACAAAATAAGTTGTCTCTCATAGGAATATTGTTAAGCATATGGTGTATAAGTTATATAATAACAAACACCATAAGAATACACGACCATATAAAAGGCAACGTGGATACAAATCCCAAGAAAACCAAAATACAGTCCTAATTAGTAAATTTCCTATGTTAATTCACATACAACTCACAAAAAACAAAAGAAAGAAAAATAAAATAAAAACTTACTGAAGTTGTGAATTCATTATAATGTTTTGGTACTTTTACCATCAAATAATAAGTAGGATTTGAATTATTGAGACCCATTAATTTGTTGGTTTATAAATTGGGTTTGGCTTAATCAGACAGCTAGTCAGGCATTTTGTTAAGCATATAATGTGCATAATTTGTCTATTACAATAACAAACACCAATAAATACAAATCAGGTATCCATATCCCAATATAAGACAAACAAACAAGCAGAAGATTACACACCAAAAACATATAGAGCTGGATACAAAATACCTATATCTTCATCTCTGCAGCATGGTGACGATGATGACGAAGCGAGGAGAGCTAGTGTAAGCGTTGTACCTCTAGTGATTTTCTCTCTTAATAGGCGACGGTGAGAGCAGTGGTTGATGATTTCGTTCAAATAGGACACACCGAATAAGAAATTTCTAGGAGGGAGAGATGGTGGCCTCTGGTTGGTTGGCCGATTGGGAGATGAAGTAGGTCACTACAACCATGTGGACAGGACAATGAGACCATCTTATCTCTTCACAAAGAGAGTTTCTTTTCTAGCACATGGGATCAACCTTCAATCTTCAAATGATGCGAACAAGATAGCCACCTGGTTCAACTAATATTCTCTTTGCACAAGAAGGGAGAAATGGACAATAACATAGCATAGCATTAGATTCAAGGGTAAATTACACTGACACCCCCTAAGTTTCTGTTTAATACAGATTTTCCCCTCACATTTGAAAAATTACATTTACCCCCTGTCAGATTAAAATAATGTATTTGCCCCTTAACTTTTATGCATATAAAATAATATAGAGATTTTATTCATGTCATTTCAAAGAAAATAACAATCATCTTCTTTGATTTAATTCACACAAAAAGTTGAGTTTCTTTATTTTTATTTTATATTTTGTATTTTTTTAATATTTTAAGTAATTTATTTTTTATTTTGCAGATACACCTAATCTAGTGTGGGGGTCGAATATTGGAATACGTAAATAGGCCAAATAATTGGACCTGGAGACTCGAAGTATATATATCGCATTCGGCCCCGTCTTACACATTTAAATCCTGCCTTATTCGGCTGGATAGTGTAGACACCCCATTTTTGACCGTCCTCAAGACTTGGACGTCACCATTTGAACACTCGGTGATTATCCATGTCTGCGTTCGTCTTAAGTTCCCGGAAGCCTTGGCAGCTGTAACCAGTCCGCGAGGGACCCCGCTACAGTTCGGACTCGATTTGTGTCATGGTTCTTAATCTTGAACCAAAGAGTCCAAATCCGTCAAATCGTTTTGAGAAACAGATTTTTGAAAAGAAGTGCCAAACATGGACTGCTTTGCCAGATACAGAGTCGCCACCTAAATATTTTTTAATGGGAAAATTTAGGAAACCCTGACTCGGTGCCGAAGGCCACATGTCCGTCATCACCGGAGTTGTCTCGGCTCGGGAGCTTGGGTACGATCGGGGAAGGTCAGCTATGAGCACCCCCTTTCGCCCGGTCCGAAGACCGGCCTCTACTAACCGTGATATCCAATTTTGAAAACGCTATGTGTTCTTAAACCAATTATTAGCCTAGAATTACTATGTTATGCGCGCAGCAAACAAGTATAGACTAGATTGCCTAATTTGGAAATAAGCATTGCATATCCGTTTGTTTTGGAAAATGTTTTGGATTTGCTACTCGCAAGTA
>NW_021025639.1:2190605-2297168 GCF_004153795.1 Camellia sinensis | reverse complement strand
GGGCGGCATTTGGTATATTTTGGATGTGGCGTCTGGCACGCATTTTTGAGCATCTGTGAACGCTAGCTTTGTAAATTCTGGCTTGGGTATCGAGTCAGTCTTTTGTTTTGAGTCTGTCTCTTTGTCTTGAGTCAGTCTTTTTGCTTAAGGGTCTGTCTTGTTGTAGCAAGTCAGTCCCCTTTGTACAGAATACTAGGTGATTCCGGGGTTGTTGCCTCGAACACTGTTTTGTCTTGTAATTACCCGTTTTTATTTTTTGAGTCTGTTTCTGCCGAGGGGCCAGTTATACCAACAAATCTGAATGAAACAGCTGTGGCTATCTCATTTTCATGCTTGCTTTCAGTGTAAGTTAGTTGTGCTAGAGGATTTGAATGGGCTGATAGTACATCTCGTCTGCTCTCCTGCGCGCCAAACTCATTGCATTAGCCTAAGTTTTTCAAAAACCCCTTTTGAACACTGCGGTGATAAAAACAAAGAGGAAGGAATTCCCCGGATTTTGCAAAATTTTGATCATTTTGAGAGAAAGAGAGGCATGCTCGTCAGTGCTAGTACTGGGAAGGACCCTGGCTTGATCCAGATTGGTTCCACACTATCTTCAGCGCGAGCGATTTGTCGCTTTCTTAAAAACTTTCAAAAATGAATGTTTTGTGCGGCCCTGTAAAGACCTGTGTGGAATCGCTCTTGAGATTGTGCAGCCTAGGATCGCTCTCAGCCTTAAGATTCAACCCGTCCGTTTCGAACCTTGAACCCGTTCAGAAAGTTCAACGGTCAAACGTCATGTAAGGTCTATATGGCCAGATCAGAAGCAGCCCTCGAACAAGAGGCACCAAAGTCGAATAAAAAAGAGTAGATCTCAGCAGAAGAAGCTCGTGGAGTAGCCATGATGGATTCTCCTACAAATCATTGCAACAGCCGTTCTCCTAGATACAGAGAGGCTTCAACTTCAAAAACCATTTGTCATGGACTTGTTACACTTTTACCCTTTGAGAGGCTCGCTGGGCCGAAAACCCGGAAGGGCGACCCAGGCAAAAGTTAGAGCAAGAGAAAAATACAAAAAAAAAAAAAGCAAAAAATGCAAAAAGAAAAAAAAGAAAAGAAAAAGAAAGAAAAAAGAGATGCAAAAAAAAGAAGAAGAAGAGAATGAAAAGATACAAAAAAAGAGAGAAGAAAATGAAAAAAAGCTCGCAAGGTCGAAAACCCGCATCGGGCACCTTGGCAAAAGTTAGAGCCTGAAAAGTGAAGGTTAAAATACCCGAGTGTACCTTAACCGGAACTACGTAAGGCTTGATTCCCATGTTTGGGATACGTAGGCAACTTCATTCTGAAGTCCAGCCCCCAATGCTTTCATAGCGTCTCGGTCCATACAATGGTTCCGATTTCATCCCAAAGTCCAGTCGCCAACACCTTCAAAGTGACTGTGTCCATATATTGGTTTTGACCATCTTCGTCTTCTTTGTATCCGAGAAAGTTCGGTCATGATCATCACTAATGAGGACTGTTTACAATATACTGCGGCATCATCCAAACAAGGGGCAACTTTCCGTTGCCGTGCAGCGTCCTTCAAGCCAGGGGCAATTTTCCATTGCCTCTGATCCGAGGTTGCGCATCTCAAAGAATAAGTTCCATGCTCGTTGAGCATCGACTGTTTGCAATATAGTTTTTGAGAATTTTTACCGAGGCTGACTATTTTCTTGAAAATTATTTCATTTTCCCAAAACTGGACCATTTTCTTGGACCCAAAAAGGAAAATTTTCAGTGCTTACAGCCTGACTTGCATGGCTTTCAAATCAAAAATCGAACAAGTACGTTAATCTGACTTTCATCTTGATCAAAACTGTTTTAGTAGAAAACCAAAACGAAAAAAATGGTCAAAATGATGAACTAGGGGCACAGTTGAGTCAGGCGTTCTGTCTTTCCCCCGTCGTCAACATACTTGCTAGGAGGGCACTCTACCCACCAGAAGAAATAGCTGTGAGCTAACGGCATCGGGCATGAACCCGCAACTTCCTATCACCTTGGGGCGGGACGAAAAATGAGAGAATAAAGAATAGAGAGGTGTAAGTTGAGACAAAAAGCGAGACAAAGGGTTTTGAGAGAAAAACCGAGCTTGAGTGCCAGAGTGATGTGAGAATCACAAATGAGAAAAGGGTGGGAAACAATACCCAGAGAAACTGGCTCATCGTGATCTGAGGTCCCCCATCTTCGTTAACGCGTCTGTATGTCGTGTCTTTTGTTTCGTTTACCTCAACCTTTGTTTTAGGTCTCTTCCGAGCGTGTCTCATTGTGTTTAGGTCATGTACCCTTTTGTTTGAGTCCTCCCCACTGTGTTCAGTTGTAGGCTCGATACCCCGGTTGAAAATCCGTTTTAATTTAAAAAATCGTTTATGCTCAGAGTGCTGTGCCATTCCCTACATCTCTGCGAAGCAAAAGAACAAAAAATTGGGGCATCTGAGCGTGTTTCAACTCCAGCTGGTTTCACCTACGTAGTCCGTCTTGTCAGATTGGGCTGTTTGTTCAAGATTTGTTGTGTGCAAAATGAACCAAATGCTGTGTTACGGGTTGTATGCAGATTAATCCCCAGTAGAGTAAGGGCTGTGTGTCCAGAATCAGGCAGTGGGTTGCTTGGGTTATTTTGCTGTTGGCTGTTTAGTTATCTGATTATTACAATGCAAGTGTTCAATTTTCAGACAACCAATCAATTTCATTTACATTGAGGTGTAATATGGTGTGATGCAATGCAAAGTATGAAATATAAAGATATACGGATGTAAACACTTTTTCAGATAAAAAGCCTGTTTCATTTCATCATCTTTTCGAGTACACAAGTTTTGGAAACAAAAATCTGCCTGCGGCAGTACAAAGTATCCTAACTACCAACAAAAGGGAAAAGTACAGGAAAGAAGAAAAACAACAAAAATCTGTATCCATGTCAAGCGGCTCCGAGGTCTATCGGTCTGCCCTAGTCCTCTTCCTGGACGAAGGTCCAGGAGCATCATCAGCATCGTCATCAGAGCCTGAGCTAGTGCCGCCTTCGGTCTCCTCCTCCGATGACTCCGCCTCCGACTCTGCCTTCGCTTCCGACTCCGACTCCTCGTCATCATCATCAGGGACTGGAGCCCGCGAACTACTCCCGACATGAGTGCGCCCTGCCTTGGTGCGGGAGAATACTCTGCCTTCCTCATGTCTCCCTCGGGCGGGGACGGAAGGTCCAGCTGGAGCACCTCCTACAACGGGAATCTGGAAGGGAGGCTGAAAAAGTACATAAAAGGCAAATGCATCAGTATACTGTGGACAGTTTATCAGTGCAGAATGCAGTGTATGAGTATAATAATAATAATAATAATAATAATAATAATAATAATAATAATAATAATAATAATAATAATAATAATAATAATAATAATAATAATAATAATAATAATAATAATAATAATAATAATAATAATAATAATAATAATAATAATAATAATAATAATAATAATAATAATAATAATAATAATAATAATAATAATAATAATAATAATAATAATAATAATAATAATAATAATAATAATAATAATAATAATAATAATAATAATAATAATAATAATAATAATAATAATAATAATAATAATAATAATAATAATAATAATAATAATAATAATAATAATAATAATAATAATAATAATAATAATAATAATAATAATAATAATAATAATAATAATAATAATAATAATAATAATAATAATAATAATAATAATAATAATAATAATAATAATAATAATAATAATAATAATAATAATAATAATAATAATAATAATAATAATAATAATAATAATAATAATAATAATAATAATAATAATAATAATAATAATAATAATAATAATAATAATAATAATAATAATAATAATAATAATAATAATAATAATAATAATAATAATAATAATAATAATAATAATAATAATAATAATAATAATAATAATAATAATAATAATAATAATAATAATAATAATAATAATAATAATAATAATAATAATAATAATAATAATAATAATAATAATAATAATAATAATAATAATAATAATAATAATAATAATAATAATAATAATAATAATAATAATAATAATAATAATAATAATAATAATAATAATAATAATAATAATAATAATAATAATAATAATAATAATAATAATAATAATAATAATAATAATAATAATAATAATAATAATAATAATAATAATAATAATAATAATAATAATAATAATAATAATAATAATAATAATAATAATAATAATAATAATAATAATAATAATAATAATAATAATAATAATAATAATAATAATAATAATAATAATAATAATAATAATAATAATAATAATAATAATAATAATAATAATAATAATAATAATAATAATAATAATAATAATAATAATAATAATAATAATAATAATAATAATAATAATAATAATAATAATAATAATAATAATAATAATAATAATAATAATAATAATAATAATAATAATAATAATAATAATAATAATAATAATAATAATAATAATAATAATAATAATAATAATAATAATAATAATAATAATAATAATAATAATAATAATAATAATAATAATAATAATAATAATAATAATAATAATAATAATAATAATAATAATAATAATAATAATAATAATAATAATAATAATAATAATAATAATAATAATAATAATAATAATAATAATAATAATAATAATAATAATAATAATAATAATAATAATAATAATAATAATAATAATAATAATAATAATAATAATAATAATAATAATAATAATAATAATAATAATAATAATAATAATAATAATAATAATAATAATAATAATAATAATAATAATAATAATAATAATAATAATAATAATAATAATAATAATAATAATAATAATAATAATAATAATAATAATAATAATAATAATAATAATAATAATAATAATAATAATAATAATAATAATAATAATAATAATAATAATAATAATAATAATAATAATAATAATAATAATAATAATAATAATAATAATAATAATAATAATAATAATAATAATAATAATAATAATAATAATAATAATAATAATAATAATAATAATAATAATAATAATAATAATAATAATAATAATAATAATAATAATAATAATAATAATAATAATAATAATAATAATAATAATAATAATAATAATAATAATAATAATAATAATAATAATAATAATAATAATAATAATAATAATAATAATAATAATAATAATAATAATAATAATAATAATAATAATAATAATAATAATAATAATAATAATAATAATAATAATAATAATAATAATAATAATAATAATAATAATAATAATAATAATAATAATAATAATAATAATAATAATAATAATAATAATAATAATAATAATAATAATAATAATAATAATAATAATAATAATAATAATAATAATAATAATAATAATAATAATAATAATAATAATAATAATAATAATAATAATAATAATAATAATAATAATAATAATAATAATAATAATAATAATAATAATAATAATAATAATAATAATAATAATAATAATAATAATAATAATAATAATAATAATAATAATAATAATAATAATAATAATAATAATAATAATAATAATAATAATAATAATAATAATAATAATAATAATAATAATAATAATAATAATAATAATAATAATAATAATAATAATAATAATAATAATAATAATAATAATAATAATAATAATAATAATAATAATAATAATAATAATAATAATAATAATAATAATAATAATAATAATAATAATAATAATAATAATAATAATAATAATAATAATAATAATAATAATAATAATAATAATAATAATAATAATAATAATAATAATAATAATAATAATAATAATAATAATAATAATAATAATAATAATAATAATAATAATAATAATAATAATAATAATAATAATAATAATAATAATAATAATAATAATAATAATAATAATAATAATAATAATAATAATAATAATAATAATAATAATAATAATAATAATAATAATAATAATAATAATAATAATAATAATAATAATAATAATAATAATAATAATAATAATAATAATAATAATAATAATAATAATAATAATAATAATAATAATAATAATAATAATAATAATAATAATAATAATAATAATAATAATAATAATAATAATAATAATAATAATAATAATAATAATAATAATAATAATAATAATAATAATAATAATAATAATAATAATAATAATAATAATAATAATAATAATAATAATAATAATAATAATAATAATAATAATAATAATAATAATAATAATAATAATAATAATAATAATAATAATAATAATAATAATAATAATAATAATAATAATAATAATAATAATAATAATAATAATAATAATAATAATAATAATAATAATAATAATAATAATAATAATAATAATAATAATAATAATAATAATAATAATAATAATAATAATAATAATAATAATAATAATAATAATAATAATAATAATAATAATAATAATAATAATAATAATAATAATAATAATAATAATAATAATAATAATAATAATAATAATAATAATAATAATAATAATAATAATAATAATAATAATAATAATAATAATAATAATAATAATAATAATAATAATAATAATAATAATAATAATAATAATAATAATAATAATAATAATAATAATAATAATAATAATAATAATAATAATAATAATAATAATAATAATAATAATAATAATAATAATAATAATAATAATAATAATAATAATAATAATAATAATAATAATAATAATAATAATAATAATAATAATAATAATAATAATAATAATAATAATAATAATAATAATAATAATAATAATAATAATAATAATAATAATAATAATAATAATAATAATAATAATAATAATAATAATAATAATAATAATAATAATAATAATAATAATAATAATAATAATAATAATAATAATAATAATAATAATAATAATAATAATAATAATAATAATAATAATAATAATAATAATAATAATAATAATAATAATAATAATAATAATAATAATAATAATAATAATAATAATAATAATAATAATAATAATAATAATAATAATAATAATAATAATAATAATAATAATAATAATAATAATAATAATAATAATAATAATAATAATAATAATAATAATAATAATAATAATAATAATAATAATAATAATAATAATAATAATAATAATAATAATAATAATAATAATAATAATAATAATAATAATAATAATAATAATAATAATAATAATAATAATAATAATAATAATAATAATAATAATAATAATAATAATAATAATAATAATAATAATAATAATAATAATAATAATAATAATAATAATAATAATAATAATAATAATAATAATAATAATAATAATAATAATAATAATAATAATAATAATAATAATAATAATAATAATAATAATAATAATAATAATAATAATAATAATAATAATAATAATAATAATAATAATAATAATAATAATAATAATAATAATAATAATAATAATAATAATAATAATAATAATAATAATAATAATAATAATAATAATAATAATAATAATAATAATAATAATAATAATAATAATAATAATAATAATAATAATAATAATAATAATAATAATAATAATAATAATAATAATAATAATAATAATAATAATAATAATAATAATAATAATAATAATAATAATAATAATAATAATAATAATAATAATAATAATAATAATAATAATAATAATAATAATAATAATAATAATAATAATAATAATAATAATAATAATAATAATAATAATAATAATAATAATAATAATAATAATAATAATAATAATAATAATAATAATAATAATAATAATAATAATAATAATAATAATAATAATAATAATAATAATAATAATAATAATAATAATAATAATAATAATAATAATAATAATAATAATAATAATAATAATAATAATAATAATAATAATAATAATAATAATAATAATAATAATAATAATAATAATAATAATAATAATAATAATAATAATAATAATAATAATAATAATAATAATAATAATAATAATAATAATAATAATAATAATAATAATAATAATAATAATAATAATAATAATAATAATAATAATAATAATAATAATAATAATAATAATAATAATAATAATAATAATAATAATAATAATAATAATAATAATAATAATAATAATAATAATAATAATAATAATAATAATAATAATAATAATAATAATAATAATAATAATAATAATAATAATAATAATAATAATAATAATAATAATAATAATAATAATAATAATAATAATAATAATAATAATAATAATAATAATAATAATAATAATAATAATAATAATAATAATAATAATAATAATAATAATAATAATAATAATAATAATAATAATAATAATAATAATAATAATAATAATAATAATAATAATAATAATAATAATAATAATAATAATAATAATAATAATAATAATAATAATAATAATAATAATAATAATAATAATAATAATAATAATAATAATAATAATAATAATAATAATAATAATAATAATAATAATAATAATAATAATAATAATAATAATAATAATAATAATAATAATAATAATAATAATAATAATAATAATAATAATAATAATAATAATAATAATAATAATAATAATAATAATAATAATAATAATAATAATAATAATAATAATAATAATAATAATAATAATAATAATAATAATAATAATAATAATAATAATAATAATAATAATAATAATAATAATAATAATAATAATAATAATAATAATAATAATAATAATAATAATAATAATAATAATAATAATAATAATAATAATAATAATAATAATAATAATAATAATAATAATAATAATAATAATAATAATAATAATAATAATAATAATAATAAATTCTTTAATAATAATAATAATAATAATAATAATAATAATAATTGTTTTATCATTTCTATTTAATTTATTTGATATATTTTTCATGTATTATTATGAAAAAATACCAACAATCTTAAAACAGATTTATTATAAATAGTATTGATAAAACAATTTAGTTTTTGTTATAATTTTATTCTAGTGACTCTTGGAATTAAAATTAATTTAATTACCTGAATTTGAGTTGTTTGTTTTAAGTAATTTATTCATGTAATTTATTTTATATTAATTAGTTGTTATTGCATGAGTGATTTAATTGTTAGTGCATGATTTACTAAGTATTGATAAGATAAAGTAAGAATTTTATTTCTTAAGATTCGTACTAATTTATTTGATTTGTTTCTTATTTGTTTTCTACAGGTTTACCTAAACGCGAAAGGAGGATGTATAATATGAACAAATAAAACAAATTGGAATTAGTAAATGGGACTACTAATTTTTGTTTTGAACAGAGAAACCTAAGCATGGAAGAGAATTTTGGATATTTAGATTTTTGGACATATTTGTGAATTTAATTATTCACTTTATAGTTCAGGTTAATTTCAGATTTATTCCGTATGTTGTTTTGAAAGTTTGGTAAAAATTTCGATTTAATTTGATTAATTAAATTCTGAAAAAAAAATAAAGATTTGGATTTTTTTTTGTTTTGAGAATTTCAAGAGATTCGGCTAGTCGAGAGGTTTCTAACGGTATAAAAATCTCTAAGCAGGTTTGTTTTGGGAGAAAATTTAGCAAAATAGTTTCGGTTTTTCTAATATAATATTTATGTTGCATTATAAGGTGGATGGGTTCTAAGAGAGCATTAGTGCATGGTGAAATATTTTGCATTATAATGTCTTTACTTTATATTCATTCTATTAATTAATTGTTGTATTGGTTGTGAGTTTTTCTATATCTTGATGTGTATAATCAAGTGAATTACTCCAAACATTATTGTGTATTGTAGGAATTTAACTCTATTGTTTATAAGACTATTTGTTCATAGTTAGATGGTTGGAATGCCAGTGTTATGACCACAATAGTCTTATATATGTAATTATTTCATAGTTATAAAACTCATGACATTCTTATAACTGCAATACATCTATAGCTGCTTGAATTACATAATGTGAATGATAGTTTAAATTAGTTATATAATATGCATTATATGAGTTATTGGTTTAGTAACTTGTGGAGAGGTAGTTTGGAAATACTCTTCTAATCCAATGTGACGCTCGAGGTCCTCAGTTAGTCACCTGAAACAGAATGAACACTCCGATCGGGGTTGCCGGAATTAGCACTCCGATCGGGTTTGCCGGAATTAGCACTCCGACGGATAAGTCAGTGTATAATCTCTCGGTTACTTCTCTTTTAAGTTAGATGTCTTTGTTCTCACGTACCTCTCTTTGGCTTATGCACCTCTATTTATATTCCTCCCCTTGGGCCTTAGGTTTTCGGGCCCACCTTTGGTCCATTGCACGAATTTTTAATTGCTTATAAGTTTTGTAAACTTTGTTTGTTTTAACCTAGTTTATCCCCTGGAAAACTTAATTTTAAATTTGTTTCTCATGGACTAGGAGTAAACATACTCTTGAAAGTTTTGTCTAAGGTTAATTGGGTCTTAAGTGGGACCGGTGTGACCTCTCTAGTCTTTCTGGAAACTTTCTTGACCATGTTCGATTCTAGAGTAAGTGGTGAGATCAATTTTGAATTAAATTTCAGACTTTGAAATTTTCTAGTGTTAAGTTTAGTTTCTGAAAAAACAGAATAGTGAAATTGTGTTGTGGTTTTTTAGAAATGGCTTCAAAATGTGACAACAGGAAATGTTGTTCCACCTGAAAACCTTAAACCTTAGGAGGTTCTTAAAGGAAGATCAAGAGAGATCAAGTGTGATTAAAGGAAATCATAAGATTGCATGATGATATCTTTGAATTTATCAGAGGCAAGTAGTATGTTATCCTTGTGTCAATTATAGCATGTATGATTACTATGTGACTTTGCTTGAAGAGCAAAGATGAGACAACCCGTTAGGGTGGTGAATGTATTTTTTGAATTTTTATAATTCTAAAAATATTCTTGAATTGGTGGCTCCTACTAAGTGTAAGATCATTGATCACAGAGATAGAAAATTGGTGGTTTGTAGGAGGTGTTAGACCGCTGGCAACACAGTTATGAGATTGTGGCTCCTAGTAGTAAATAGATTAGTGATCATATGTTAAGACATGATGGTTTTCAGTAGTAAAAGAGTCTACTGATCATATGTCAAGACATGATGATTCCTAGTAATGATATGGTTTACTGATCCTATGTCAAGACGTTGTGTTTCCTAGTAGTAGAGTGAATACTGATCACATGTCAAAACATTGTGATTCCTGGTAGTGAAAAGTCTACTGATCACATGCTAAGAAATTAGTGATTCCTAGTGATAAGACTACTGGCCATGTTATGAAGTTCCGAATAGTAGACTACTAAACACTAGATTTGTGTTTCCTAATAGTAAGGCTATTGGCTTCAGAGTGACAGGTTGGACCAAATTTATTTGATGCCTTGAATTTGGAAAAGACTTAATTTGGTTGATGACGGTTTGGAAATGTGTTTTCTGTGATATGATTATGAGAGTCTCATAATTATTGTGACACAAGAAATTGTTTAAAGACCTTGCATGAATTTTTGGAAAGGCTGACAGCCTTTGTATAAATTCTATAATGTGGGGGTGTCATGCAAAAGGTGGCAATACCTAAACCCAAGTAGGTAGGATAGCCTTAAAATCTATTGACTTGGTATTCAACAGTTATGCACAATATAATAGTGCATATCAATTTTTTGTGTGGACAAATTTGATATTCAGATTTACACAAGAATATTATCATGAAATTAAGGAAGTGATTTTCATGAGAAAAAAGATGAGCCTAGAAGATGTTAATATGCTAGGACTTTAAAGTTCTTCTATCTAAATCTTCTTCAACCTATATGGTGGTTAGTGAGGCTAAAAGCTTCTTTGATGTTGTGATTTCTCTAGAAAATTTAGCTTTATCTTGCATAGGTAGTAAGCCTTGGGATACAAGTGAATCAAAGCCAATGAGATAGGCTTGCTATCAAAGGATACCGGCAAAGAGAATGCCTGGATTACTTTGAGACGTGATCACCAGTTATAGTGAGTGTGATCGCAATTGTGCGACATATGAAAATACATCAAGATGGATGTTTAGATAGCTTTCCTATATGAAGATTTAGTTGAATAAATCTTTAAGGTTTGAATACTTGAGAAGATATTTAATACTACCAAGTGGATGTTGCATTCTAAGTTTGATATGAAAGATATGGGCCTTGCAAATGTGATTACCAAAACATCTGGTAGTATTATACTTTCTCAGTCTTATTATGTTGATAAGATACTTGAGAAATTTAGTAAATCAGATACAAGTGTTTCGAGGACACTGGTTAACTTGAGCCTACATTTGGATGAGAATAATAGTGAGAGTGTATTTCAACTAGAATATTCTCAGGTTATTGGAAGTTTAAAATATCTGATGAGGTGTACAAGACCATATATAGCCTACTCAGTAAACAAGCTAAGTGTAGACACCTCATTTTTGACCGCCCGCAAGACTTGTGCGCTTTGTCCTGTACACTCGATGATGAAAATAGTATTGTGCATGATTCGCCTTCTCAACCAAGGTTGGGCGCTCAAAACAATCTCAAACCTTTCATAGCTACACTAATTGAATCCTTGAATTTTATTTTTGAACCTTGTGCTGCCCTACACTGAGCTTAAAACAGAGAAACAGGGGAACACTTGTGGTCCCGGCCGTGCCTCATTGAGGGCTGGCCGTGGCCATTTGGGGCCGGTCGTGCCTCGATGGCGATAGATACTGTTTTGGGCTGGAGCCTGCCAGCTGTCCATTTTTGGAGATATTTCTCACTTGTTTTGCTCAAATTCTATAAAAATGAGGTTATACCTCTGTTTTGAGGGTTTAACAATTTAAAAAGAGCCTATACACACATTGAGAGCTCCTTTTTCTTGTGCAAGTCATATTTAAACAAGCTTGTCACCCTTAAGCCATCTCCATACTCCATACACACCCTCAAACCTTAACCTTGGAACCTTGGTTGAACCTTAAGGAGTACAACTCAAGCTTGAGAGTGTGTTCAGATTGCGTTGTATCAACAACCAAGGCTTACTCCATTTGAGAGGTATAAGCTTGTAACTCTTTCTTTTGCTTTCATTTTCTACCCATTTCTTGTGTCTTTGTATTGTTTTGATCCTAGTTCAAGTGTTGAAACTTGGGTTTGAATAGCTACCAAAAGGTAGAGAGAGTTAACATTCTTTCTTACACCTTCACCTATATCTCAAACCCTTGTTTCTACACTCTTTTCTTTGACCTTTCAAATTGATTTTCAGAGTTCAAAAGAGGCTAAAAATCATGTTTTGAGATTTCAAAGGTGGAAGAGTTAGCCACCCCTCCTTATTCTCGCTTACTAGCCTTATTTTCTTTCCTTGTTGTTTAGCTTTTTTGGGCTCTTTTCATGCACTTTGAGCCACTATTTTCCACCTATTAGGGGTTGTTTTAGGGCTATCCTAATTTATTTAATTAGTTCATGCTTTGATTAGTTCACTTGTTGTATCATAAGTTCGCATATATAGCTTGTTGCATGTTATTCTTGGCCTCTCCTTGTTTAATTTCCATGTTAAGAGCCTCATTTTAATAAGCAACTTACCATTCATTTCTTTCATTTGAGAGTTGTTTCAACCAGTTGATGGTTGTTCAAAATATGAGTTAGAGATCTATGCTTAATGACTTAATCTCTACGGAGGTTCATCGCCAACGGCATAGTCTCTCTTTCATGTTGAGAATCATTTCCCGTTTGACATGCTTCTCATTTAGTGGACGTAATCTTTACAGGACTTAACCATTATCTTGGACAAATGGACTAAAGAATGGAAAGGTCTAAAAAATTATTAAAATGAACCAACCCACATAAAGAAAATAAGTCCTATTGCTTGGATTCGGCCGGACGTTATGTCGAGTCTATTGTGTCAAGGGTCGTCTTACATCAATTCATGATGTTTTGATGAACCTTGAAGCGTTTCTACCTCCCTCTTTGAGCTTACTCCATGATAGGAGGGAGGGGTGGTTATTGATTCATTGCATTCATTAATTTTTGTCCAAAATCATGTCCTAACACATCAAGCAATCAATTTGCTCATTGATGGTTTTGGAAATGAATTCATTCTTCTCTTGAGGCTTTCCATGATAGAGAAGAGTAGAAGGGACAAACAGAGTTCAGTATAACTCTGTCTGCACTGTTTTCACTTCAGAGCACAAAAACAGGGCTTTTCACAAAATAGGGCACGACCGACCTTATCTGGGCTTGGTCGGGCCTCATTTGGGGCTGGTTGGGCTCACTTGTTTGGTCAGTAACATGTTTTGCAGAAAATAGAGGGCAATGGCTGAAGGTAAAACAAAATGGTTTGGGCAAACAGAGTAGTTTCTGGACGCTGCGCATGCGAGCATTGTGCATCCTTGTTTGATGATTGATCATTAATTATTATTATTGTACTTAATTAATATTATTGTAGCCATTGTTCATTTGTAATTGTTATAGCTAGTTAACTTTGATAGCTAGTTCTTTTTTTTGGTATTCATTAGAATTTGTAATAAGTAGTTAGCTTAGCTTAATTCATTCATTCGGTTTTGTAATAATTAGTTTATTTGGACACTCAAACATTCATTTGGACCCTATTGCATGAGGGAAAAACTTGTAATAATGTGTATGTCTTCTAATCCCACGTCTTTCTCCCTTTTATTTACTCGCTTATGATGGATAGAATAGAACATCATGTTTTTTTTAGCATTTCACATGTTTGCATCCACTTGTCTTGCATGCATCGAGGCTTGGTTCATCATTCTAACAAGCATTGCTGTTTATTACTTCGTTGAATACATGTTTAAAACTGCATGCTTCCAAATTGATTCGCATGTCATAATTAGTAGCCGAGTTAATTGCATTATTGCATGTGTTGCATTAGTCATGTTGCATTAATTAAGGGCATGCATGTTTTCTAACTCTTTTGTTTCTTTTGGCTTGCCTTGGAGTACGAGGTGAGCATTTTTGTGTTTTAGCATATCGTATGCGTGTGATTGTTGCCATGTTTAGCATGCTTGCTATGAGACTAAGTGCTTAATTGGTATACTTGCTTGAATGCATGTGGATGAAGGCTAATTGCTTGAATTGAAATAAATTTAAGTAATGTACATATGAGATCACTTTTTCAAGTGGTATATATTCGAAACCATTTTCAAAACAAACATGAAATCAAAGTGTTCCAATTTTTACAAGTTAGTCTATACTTGTGTGCAACACATAGTAATGTTAGCCTAATAAACAGAACAAGAGCATATAATGTAAATAAGATTCACATCATGATTAGTAGAGGCCAATCTTTGATTAGGCGAGTGTGGTGCTCAATTCATGACCTTCTCCTCTTGTACCTAAGTTCTCGAGCTAAGACAATCTTGGTGATGACGGACATGTGGCCTTTGGCACGAGTCATGAGCTTCCTAAATTTTTCAAAAATATTTAGGTGGCGACTCTGTATCTGGTAAAGTAGTCCATTTTTAGCATTTTGATTCAAAATCGATTTTCTAAAAGATTTGTCAGATTTGGACTCTTTTGTGTTTATCTATTTCACATTGCACTTATGGAATCAGATTCGGAACCACGGGAGTCCAAACTATAGGGCTATCGTATCCGAAAGAAGCACGAGAAGTCAAGCTACAGTTTCTGGCGACTCTGCTGGGGAGATTAGAGAACTTGAATTGGAATTTATTATGTGAAATTTTATCTACACTTATATGTTCTTTGCATTGCATTCGTATTGGTGCGCTTAAGTCACTGTGTTTGCTATCTACTATTCCTGGATGGTTTGCCGGAGGCTTGCCCACAATCTTGCCAAAAGGCGGACTGGTCATGGGCTCTGCCATGATGTGAACACAACCCTTGGATGTGGACTACCGCTGTACTGTTTGATCCTCCTTTCACTTCTCGGTATTAGGTGTGAGAGGTATATTAGATAGTCTTGCCGAGACACCCTTTTTGACCATTTGGCCTAGTTACATATAGAAAAGCTATAGTGGCTGATCCAAGCTAAGACAGGATGCTCACCTAAAATACAGGATTGTGCGAAACCGCTTAATTGAAATAGTGAAACCTAGTTCATGACAAAACTAGGACAGGGTAACCTTACCCCCGTGTTTTAGCTCTCTCTTAACTGGTATATGCTTTACAGTGAAACTGTATAGGAATGTGCATAGCGGTTGCAAAGTTGGTATCTGTTTTGGGGCATAATTCAGTGTGGAGTACAGTCCTACAGCTTTGATCATGTCTGTGTTGATAACATCTTAGCTGAGGTGCTGTGCGGTTTTTGATTACTACTCTTTTGCTTTATTTCTTTTGAGAGGTAGTTTAAAACCAAAGCTTCAGAAAGTTCGGATATCCCTCAAGTAGTATGGACTTGAGTCAGAAGACTTTGTAAAGCCGGGGATCTTGTTCAGGGACAACCCGTGTTTACCTCACTCCCACTGGTTACAAGACGAAGGAGAATTAGGCAGAATTCACCTGTTTAGTTTTTACAGCAGTCACCCTTCAGCTCACCTGTGTCCAGTCTGGTTCCGGAACGGTCATTTACTTCTAGCCGATCACGAGATCAATCACTTATTCCAATGGTACAATATCCCCCAGCTAGTGTGGAAGAACTGATACACCATCTGCAACAGATAGTTGAAACCCTACAGCAGTATGCGACCGTCAGGCTGAGGTCATGGCCCGTCAGACAGAGGTTATAACTAGGCTACGACAATAGCAACCACAGCCAGCTGTGGCCTTTGCATCCCATGCACCTACTGCGACTATCCCAGCACCAGGAGTCATCGCTCATACTGCCCATGTTCAAGAAAATCAGGGCAATCCAGCAGAGCCAATCCTAACACAAGCCTCCAAAACCCCTATTTATCAGACTAAGGCTCCGTTCGAATTCGAAGTTGACCCAACTGCACTCAAGGTCAATAAACTGGAAAAGTTATTCAAGAGAGCACAAGAGGTTAACTCCATTTCGGACATAGAGGATGTAGACATCCCATTTTTGACCGTTCTCAAGACTTGGTTGTGCTTGCAGGTACATCCAGTAACAAGTTTGGTTGTTCGCTGAACATTCGAACTTTGCAGCGAGACGTCACAGGTTTGAGCTTTCCAAACCCTGTTTCATTTCTGCCCCATCTTTGGACCATGCTCTAGTCCCTTCCTATTGCTTGTTTTAGTGCACTGCCAGCCATGATCCAGGGCTGCCGGCCATGGTCTAAGCCCTGCCGGCCATCAATGAGGCACTGTCGGCCACCACTGATGGCCGGCCGGCCACCATGTTTCAACAGATATTATTTTAGATCTTTTGGCCAGCTGTGGCTCACTCAACCATCCTCCATACACGTGTATGAAGGGATAGAGGCAGGTTGAAACGTGTCAAGAAAGCTTGTGCTTGCATTGCTCTATATAAGGGGAGCTCCCTCTCCCTATCTGAGGGTTCACAAAATTTTAGAGACAAAATATCTCTCTCTGCCTTTCTCTTTCTCTCTCTCTCTCTATATATATATTGTGCTCAATAGTGTCTCAAAGTGTGTTTTCTCTTCACTTTTGCACTACAACACCTAGTAAAGCACCATCACTTTGTTGCTGAGGTACTTGAGGGTCTTGTTTGGACTCAAAAGGCTGGTTTTAGCTCAAAGAAAGGTCTGCTTTGCTGCTGTTTTTCAAGGGTGAGTGTATTCCCCTTTTAAGCTTATCTTTGTATGCCATCTTAGCCACCTTTGCATGCTGTTTTAGGCTTGGCTTTCAACTACACAAAGTTTTTTTTTTTTAGTGTTTAAAATGATTGTTTGAGGCCTTGTGGGAGTTGGGGGTGTTTCACCCCCTTATATGCCTTATTTGTTAAGCTTTGGAGCCATTCCTTGAAGCTTTTGTAGTGACCTTTGCATGGCCTTTCTACCACTGAAACTCCGAGGAATTTCAGTGGTGGAAAGGCGTTTTTGAGGTCCAAAATGAGAGGGGGTGGTCTCCTCTTCTCTTGTCTTGCTTCCTTCCCTTGTTGGTTTCATACTTGAGCATGCTTTTTTACTTCTTTTAAGTTGAGTCCAAGCATGTTTTTGTGACTTTTTGGACCTACCATTACTCTGTTTTTGGTTGATTTGGTCATTGGTTGCTTGCATCTTATACCTCTAGTGCAATCATGCTTGTTGGCCTAACATGCTTCATGTTTTAGTTCATCATTCTAGCATGTGTTAGCTTTGCTCTAGCACATTTTTGCCACTGATTTAACATGCTTGATGTCTATTTTAAGTGGTCTTGGTCATAAATGCTTAGCTTTGTATAGCTATAGTGTAGTTGGGCTTTACTAGCTTTGTGTTGGAGGTCCCTAGCATGCTTTGAATGTGATGATTGCATGCTTTAGCCTCATTTCTTACAAGATTTCAATGCGTATAGTGTAGTCACACTCTCACATGTTCTACTCTTTCAATGCTTTTGAGAGATGTGCCTTGTGCCTTGTTTGTAAGCCAATACGTATGCATGTTTGTCTAAGCTTTTGGGCTATTATTTCAGCATATTTTGGCCTTTGATTTGGCATGATTGAGCTCTGTCCAGAGCTGATTTGGTTGTTTAGGCCATGTATTGCATGCTTATTGTATAGTGCTCTTTACTAGCCTTATGCTTTAGGGCCTCTTGCATGCTATACTTGTGATGCTTTTATGATATGGCATCATTTAATATATAATTTTAGAGCATATAGCCTTGTTATACTCTCATGTTTATCACTCTTTAATTGTGTTTGAGAGTTGAGCATTGTGCCTTGTTTGTGGCCTAACATGTATGCATGTTTGTCTAGTCCTTTGAGCTTCAATTCCAGCATGCATAGGCCTTTGTTTTGGCATGCATGAGGTCTGTTTGGGGCTGGTTTAGTCCATTGAGCATTGTATTGCATGCCTCTTGCACTTCACTAGTTTTGATGCCTTAGCCTTTAAACATGCCATGTATGCGTTGCTTGCATGATAGAGTCTCATGCATGTCATCTTAACATGTCAAGATTAACATGATTGTTTGCATAACATGTTGTTTGTGTGCATTGCATTGTGTTCAACCAGGCGTTATGTTGAACACGAGGTGGATTGATTCACTTCATACTCAAAGTGATGAAAGTGAGTCAATCCCCTTTGTCTCCATTGCCTTTGACCTCTCATGATAAGGCTATGGTCTTAGAGTCTTGTTTGCATTGCATTCATTGAATGTGTACAAGATTGGATCTTTGGCCAACATGCATTACATGCTTGATTGATGGTCTTGGATCCAATGATGCCTCTCCATTGATGTTTTGAAGTGATATGGAGTGGCACAGTACATACATGCCCTAGGGAGACCCTCCATTTCCTCTCTTTTGTGCTCTGTTGCAGAATGGTGTCACAGCACACCAATGGCTGGCAGTGCCACATTGATGGCTGGCACCCTCCCATCCTTGGCCGGCAGCCACCTTTCATGGCCGGCAGGCCACTGGTGCACTCCCCAGCATGGTTTTGGTAAGATCCAGCAACAAGTTCTCAAGGACACCCTACAAACAGAGCCTCAAGAGAGCAACCAGAGAGCTTTTCGGGGCGGAAACCGAGCATGCATTCTCTTCTTCCTCGAACAGAGCTGGCGCAGCTTTGTTTTATGCTTACTTGTTAGTTAGCATTGAATTTGTAATTAATTGATTAATTTGTTAATTAGTTAAATGATGTAATAATTAGTAAATAGATTGCTTATTATTCAATTTGGTTGTGTAATAATTAATCTAATTAGATTATTAGATTAGTTGCTAGCTTAGCTTAGATGTAGCTTAGCTTTTATTCGGACCCTCCGTTGAGAGGGTGTATTGTTGTAATAAGGGTGTGTGTGTGTGTGCATGTCTTCCAACCCCCATTTCTTTCTCCTTTTTACTTATTAGCCTTTGATGGTTAGTTTAGGGCATATTTCAATTAGCATCCTTATGGTTCCATGCGTGCATTATTCATTCGTATTGCATGCACCAGGCTCGGCCCATCATTTAAATTGCATTGTATTTCAATTCCTATTTGAATACATATATCGAAATGTTGCATTCATATGCCATCTTAGATAGCCGAGCCTATTTAGTTGCATTTTTGCATGTGTTGCATTAGGCATCTTAGCATAGTTAGGATCATGTATGATTTATAACTAGTTTTCTATTTTGGCTCGGAGTACACTGTAAGTGTTTATGCTTTAGCATCCTTGCATGTGTGTAAGTGATTGCCATGACAGCATGCTTGCCATGAGGCTATTTGCTTAAGTGTTTAACTGCATGAATGGCTGTGGATGAAGGCTTCATTACTTGAATTGGAACAATTCATTGATTGCTAGTTTTAAGCCCACTTTGCGGAGTGGCACATCATGTTTTAAGCCCACTCGAGGGTGGCAAAATCCGCGCTTTAGCCTACTTGCGAGTAGCACTTTCAAACCATTTTCAAAAACAAACACGAGATGTTTTGTTCCAACTTGAGCGATTGAGTCTATACTTGTACGCTATGCGCATCACATAGTAATTCTAGATTAATAATCGGAATAAAAACACATGTGTTTTCAAAACAACATATCATATTAGTAGAGGCCGATCTTTGATTGGACAAGCGGGGGTGCTTATCTCAGGACCTTCCCCTCTCATACCCAAGTTCCCGAGCCGAGGCAACTTTGGTGATGACGGACACGTGGTTTTAGGCACGAATTAGGGTTTCTTAAATTTTCCAAAATAAAATATTTAGGTGGCGACTTTGAAATCTGGCAAAGCAGTCCATGTTTGGCGCTTTTTGATTAAAACCGATTTTCCAAAACGATTTGTCGGATTTGGACTCTTTGGTGATTTATCAGTCTTACATTGCAATTTGTGAGATTAGATTCAGAACCGTGATAGAAGTCTAAACTGTAGTAGCTATGAACCCAAATCCGCGCCCTCTTCGAAAAGGGGGGCGCGCGAAGCGAGTTCGGGCAGTCTACAGAGGACAGGTACACTGATTTGCAGTTACATTATTGGATCGGTTTAAAATGCCACACATTAACCGTTTGACGGTTCTAGAGATCCGATGGTTCACCTACGACTATTTTCGGATATCTTGCGGCCGATGGGCTTGACTAGACTACAGAAGCTGTCTTTCTTTGGTTGCACCATGTCGGGTGTAACGACCATTTGGAGTGCTAAGTTGGAAGATTTTGTCAAACAGAATTGGGAGGAGATAGCCGAGGCCTTCATTGCGTAGTACTCGTAAAATACTCAAATCGAGGTCACAATTTGTGATCTCGAGGCAACACGCCAAGAGTTGAAAGAAGGTTTCTCTGAGTTAGTGACGAGATGGAGGGCTAAAGCCTCAATGATGACCACTTAACCTTTGAAAAAAGATCAGATAGGAATGGTTGTCCGGAATCTGCGTGGCAAGCTGTTGCAAAAGATGATTGGTCTACCTCTGTTTACATTTACAGAACTCCATGAAATAGGGGTGCAAATTGAAGATGCCATGAAGCAGGGGTTTATTACAGATGAGAAAGAGCCGGCGAAAAGGCCGTTTGTTCGCAGTTCCAATGCTGCCAGTAGTAGCATAGCTGCGAGGCCGTCAAACGTAAGTGTTGTCACCACAACCAAGACGGCTGACCCCTTTGCCAACACAAACTCACAAACATCATCCAACCCTATCCGACCCTAGAGGACTTTTAACCAACTTTACATGACTCTGTCCAAAGCCATGCAGGTGCTAGTTAAGAAAGGGCACCTAAAATCATTAGAACCTTGCCCACTTCCCCACCCTCTTCCGCTTAAACATAATCCCGCAAAATACTGTGTTTTTCACCAGCAGCATGGTCATGACACCAACTAGTGCTACCGTTTACGTCATCAGATTCAAGATCTCATTGACAACAAAGTGATCGCTCCACCTTGGAAGTCGAACGTAACCACAACACCACTCCGAGCCCATAATCAAGTCCCCCCACCTCGAAACCTTAACCTTATCCATACATTGGCTACCTCTTACGACCCCAGTATATATTTTACTCATTCTCACCTACCAAAACTGACGTTGTTCATTCTGAAAGGCGCAGACTTGTGCATGATGGACATGTCCAAACCTCAACCCAAGCTTGTGGTGATGAGACTTACAATGAAAGGGGAGTCGACCTTAGATGAAGGTACTAGTCTGTTGCTAGAGTGTCCTGAGGACTTATCTGACAGGGTGTATGATCCAAGTTGCTATATTGTGTCAATTGGTCAAATCAAGCCTGAATTGGTGCTGCCAACCTTGGTAGACACCAATGTAGTCAGGGAAGATAGCCTGAGCCAAGGGTTGGATGATTTGGCCGACCTCAAAGAGGATTTGGACAACTTGTAATTCTTCGATGAGCATGATCAAAGAGATGTATAGATCGGATGGGTTGATCGATAATACCGGATAGCTGAGTGATGAGCTAGACAAAGAATAAGAAATTGGGGTAAAACCAGAGGGAAAGGAAACAGAGATAACTGTGGTTGCACCTGGAACTAAAGTCGTGCCTGAAGCCGTGCCTATGAGTAAAGCCATGACTAAGCAAGAATGAGAGCTGAAACAATTCCAATATGAAAGGATAAAAGAAATCTGGAGAAAGATAGCACTGCGGCAGGACAATGAGAAGGGAAAAACAAAGGCTGAGCCAACTGCTGATAATGTTCAAAGAATGGGAGAACCCAAATGGGAGCCTAGTGACAGAAAAAGTATTCCAAGGGAACTCAGGTGACTTTTGGACGCAGAACCGAGAGTTGCTGTGGAAGAAGAGTGGTATGATAATGGAGGGTGTGATGTGAACATGCTCCAAGTAGAACCGAATAATTGTCCAGTTATGGCTAATGGTGAGTGGTGGGATGACAATGATTTGCATCTGGCCTATACCGACGAAGATTGGGGAGATTGCATTCCGGACAATATGTGGTATGTTGAAGAGATAGACCATCTTACCCACAATGGGCAATATTTTAAGCCGCCGCATATGGATTAAGCAGAGGCGTCTGGAAAAGACAGAGGCCGAGAAACAGAAGGAGAAACAACTAGAAGAAGAGGCAGTATTGAAACAGCTCAAGAAAATCCAAGCTGACATCTCAATCTGGGGTCTTCTCATGGCCAGGATGTTGAGTTCCATGTTCTAGATCTGCCGGCCACCTTTAATCTACTGCTAGGGAGGCCCTGGTTACATCAGGTGAAAGATGTCTCCTCCGTCCTCCACCAAATGCTGAAATACCCTAACGGGAAAGGAGTGGCGATTGTCTTCGGGAATTCATCCATCCATCCCTCGCCAAAGGTGACTACACCAGTGCTAGAGATCGTTCATGGTGAGAAGGATGTATTCCTCTCAGGGTTTACTCTGGCTGAGGCCCGGGTAATGCAGACCATTTTATAAGGGCATGTATGTCAGCACCTAATCAATCTATTTCATGAACAAACTGATGCATGTGCCAGGAATGGGGCTAGGAAGAAGTGGCCGAAAAGGCGTTACGGCATCAACAGATGTGCTACACAATCCGCATACCTTTAGGCTAGGATGTGTACCCACCAAAAAGGATTGGGTCAAGAAAAAAGAAGAGATGGCAGGCAGAGCTAGAGCCAAGTAGGCTGGGAGAAGCTTGTTCACAGGCCAATTCAAGGAACGTTGAATGGCCACTTTGTTTGGGAGCGTAAAGACTTCCTCTTTTGTGGCTTTCCCGAGCCCTGGATGAATTCCGCGAAGTAGCGTGTCCTTGACTTTGAAATCTTCTTTGACTTGCAGCTGCAAGATAGTGATATCGAGGAAAAGGCTGAGCCAAGTACTAAGGTCGCGCAAAGCATGAAAAGTGACTCGGACAACTGTGAGCTTGGAGTAGGGGCAGCACTGGCATGTCTTCTTACAGATCCTCCGGCCAACTCAGAGAGCTTGGGGGATAACCTTACCATCTCCATGATCGGGGAGGAATTGGGTGTGGACCCATCTGGCAACATTTTGAATGCATCTGAGGCACCATCTCTCATCTGGCAGCTCGAAGAGGGCTACCTATCTAGTTCTGAGTCAGGTGATGAGCTAGAATCTGATTCCACAGAGTTTGTGGAGTCGGAATCAAATTTCGGTTCTTCTGAGTCCGAGTCTGGTATTCCTGGGAGTGATAACCCGGATGCCAAGGTCTTGTCCAGGTTCTCTTTTTCTTTTGCTTTTAAGTCAGTTGTAACCGAAGAGCTAGAGGAACTGGACTTTATCAATGAGAATGCTGCTGATTCTGAGTATTTCTCCGCGCCGCTTGTTTATTGTATTGACCAAGATTTTCAGAATTTTAATGAAAACGAAGAGGAAGGAATTCCTCTAGTTTTGAAAAACTTGATTAATCGAAAGGATGAGAGGTTTGCAAAATTTGTGCTGATGTAATCATTGCTATTAATGTGGGTACTGAGAAGGATCCACATCTGGTCCAGATCGGATCCACGTTGTCTTCTGAGGAGCGCGAGCGCTTAGTCGCTTTACTAAAAGATTTCAAAGATGTTTTCGTGTGGTCCTATGAAGACATACCTAGAATCGATCCTGAGATTGTACAGCATCATATCCCTCTTGACCCCGAGGTCCGACCCATCAAACAAAAATCGCAAAGAATTCGTCTGAATTGGGCGTTGAAAATCAAAGAAGAGGTCACCAAGCAGATTGAAGCAGATTTCTTGTTAGTATCTGAATATCCGACTTGGTTGCCCAATATCGTCCCAACGTCGAAAAAGGATGGTAGAATCCTGGTGTGTGTGGACTTCAGAGATTTAAACCAAGCCAGTCCGAAGGACGACTTCCCTCTGCCGCACATCGATGAATTAGTGGACTTCACTGCGGGTAATGCATTGCTATCCTTCATGGATGGGTTTTTCGGGTATAACCAGATTCTAATGGCGCCTGAGGACAGAGAGAAAACTGCGTTTAGTACGCTGTAGGGTACCTACTACTATCGGGTTATGACCTTTGGGCCGAAGAATGCCAGGGCTACCTATCAAGGGGCTATAACCACTATTCTGCATGATAATCCACAAAGAGGTCGAGGTGTATGTAGACAACATGATGTCAAGTCCAAAGAAAGAGAGGGCCACTATACCGCCTTGATGAAATTCTTTCAATGGATCAGAGAATACAGACTGAGGTTGAATCCGCAGAAATGTACTTTTGGCGTAACAGTAGAGAAAATGCTGGGCTTTTTGATCATACAGAGGGGAATTGAAGTAGATCCTTCCAAAATCAAGGCCATCTTAGAAATGCCACCACCAAGGACCGAAAAGGAGGTACGTGGCTTTCTGGGTAAAGTGCAATTCATAAGATGGTTTATTGCCAAATTAACCTTGACTTGTGAACTACTATTTGGTCTCCTGAAAAAAGAAAAGAAATTTCGGTGGGATGATTGATGTCAGTTTGCCTTTGAACAGGTTAAGCAGTACCTCCAAAATCCGCCTGTGTTGTAGCCACCAGAGCCAGGGAAGCCTTTGATTTTGTACTTATCAGTAACAGACACAACCATGGGATGCATGCTCGCTCAGGAATCTGAAGATAGGGTAGAGAAAGTCATCTACTACTTAAGTAAGAAAATGCAAGACTACGAGACCTGCTACACTCCTTTGGAGAAAGCTTGCCTAGCCTTGGTATGGGCTACCAGGAAGTTGAGGCACTACTTGTTAGCTCACTCTGTAATCCTGGTTTCGAGATTAGATCCCATCAAATATCTCTTTGAGAAACCAGTGCTTACGGGTAGGTTGGCTCGTTGGTTGCTTATTCTCTTCGAATTTGATCTCAAATATGTCACCCGTAAGTCAGTTAAAGGAAGAGCTGTAGCGGAGTTCCTGGCAGACCACCCAGTAGAAGGAGATGAGGCAGTGAAATATTTGTTCCCAGATGAAGACGTTTTGCGAGTCGAAGAGGAAACTTGGATGATGTACTTTGACAGAGCGTCCAATCAGTACGGTTATGAGATAGGTGTGTTGCTGATAGCACCCGATGACTTCCATATACCTTTAGCCTTCAAACTCCGGTTTAAGGTGTCCAACAATGAAGCAGAATATGAAGCGTTTATTGCTGGTTTAGAAGCTTCCCTAGAACTAGGGGCAATACGGTTAGATGTTATCGGAGACTCGAACTTGGTTGTTTCTTAAGCAAACGGAGACTGAAAAGTCAAAGAAGAGAAGATGAAGGTTTACCATCAAACCCTGGATATTCTGATTCCTAGGTTTGAAAAACTGACTTTCATGCATCTATTAAGAGAGAATAATAGGTTCACTGATACTTTAGTAACTCTATCTTCTATGGTAGACATCCCATTTGGAGTCCGGATGTGTCCGATTATCATCGAACAGAAATGCACGCTGACTTATGAAACCATTGCCGCGATAGATGAAATGCAAAACAAAAACCCTTGGTATTACGATATTTGCAACTTCTTAGAAAAGGAGATGTATCCACCAGGGGCAAATGCCAAGGACAAATGGCGAATATGGCGTATGGCCATCCAATATATCATCTGCGGGGGTAAGCTGTATAAAAGAGGTTATCTGGGAATGCATAAGCTGTGTGTGGAAGAAGAGGAATTGAAACGCCTTATGGAGGCTATCCACGGTGGAGAATGTGGGGCACACATGAATGGTGTAATGTTAGCCCGGAAGATCCTCATACAAGGCTATTATTGGTCCACCATGGAGGAGGATTGTATTGGTTTTGTGTAGCGATGCCATAAATGTCAAATCCATGCTAATCGCATGAATATTCCACTGTCAAAATTCTGCAACATGACTTCACCAGCGCCTTTCTCAATTTGGGAAATCGATGTTATCGATGCTGTTTTGCCAAAAGGATCGAATGGACATGAATATATCTTGGTGGCGATTGATTATTTTATAAAGTAGGTCGAAGCTTAGTCCTATGCCGTGTTGAAGGCATCGCATATGGCCAAATTTATTAGAAACAATATCATCTGCTAGTACGGAGTTTCGAACGAGATCATATCAGATAACGGCTCCCACTTCAAGAAAGAGGTGATAGACTTGTTAGAGAAATACAACGTGGCTTTTCATAAGTCATCCATATACAGGCCACAATCCAATGGAGTTGTTGAAGCCGCCAATAAGAATATCAAGAACATGTTGCAGAAGATAGTTGAAACCTACAAGGACTGGTCGGATAAACTGCCATCACACTTTAGGGCTATAGAACCTCGATCCGGACGTCTACAGGGGCAACCCCTTATTCTCTCGTCTATGAGATGGAAGTCGTTTTTCTAATTGAAATTGAAGTCCTATCGCTGCGAGTTATGGTTGAATGTCAGATAGCGGAGACGGACTGGCAATAGAGCAGATTTGAGGAGTTAATACTATTTGATGAGAGGAGGCTAAAGGCATTGTATCATGTTCAAGGCTACTAGCGCAGAATTGCCAGGGCTTTTAACAAGAAAGTTAAGTCCAAGAATCTCAAAGAGGGAGACATAGTGCTGAAAGACAACAGAGCTCCTATCCATGACCCTAGGGGCAACTTTAAACCCAATTGGACTGGTCCTTACATTATCAAAGCTATCTAGTCAAGAGAGGTAGTTATTCTTATGGACCTAGATGGCCTGGTATTTTCACAACCGATCAATATGGACAAGTTAAAAAAATATTACCCTTGAGAGGCTCATTAGTGTAGACCGCCACAGAGAACTCCCCGGCTCCGCGCGCGAGGGTGCGAAATCCGTTTTGTTCTAGGCTACTATAGTTCGGACTCGTGTCACGGTTCTGAATCTAATCTCACAAAGTGCAATGTGAGACCGATAAATCACCAAAGAGTCCAAATCCGGCAAATCGTTTTGGAAAACTGATTTTAATAAAGAAGTGCCAAACATGGACTGCTTTGCCAGATATAGAGTCGCCACCTAAATATTTTATTTTGGAGTAAATTTAGGAAACCTTGACTCGTGCCTAAAGCCATGTGTCCGTCATCACCAAAGTTGCCTCAGCTCGGGAACTTGGGTACGAGAGGGGAAGGTCATGCAATGAGCACCCCCGCTCGCCCTGATCAAAAGATCGGCTTTTACTAACATGATATTTTGTTTTTGAAAACACATGTGTTCTTATTCCGATTATTAACCTAGAATTACTATGTGATGCACACAACATACAAGTATAGACTAGATCGCCTAATTTGGAAAAAAACATTGCATGTTCGTTTGTGAAAAAATAATTGAAGTTTGCTACTCGCAAGTAGGCTAAATCAGGGATTTGATGAATTGTTCAAATTCAAGCAATCCAACCTTCACCCACAGGCATTCAGGCAGTTAAACACTAAAGTAGTTAGCCTCATGGTAAGCATGCTTTCATGGCAACATTAACACACATGCAGTATGCTAAAGCATAAACACTCACAGTGTACTCCGAGCCAAAACATAGAACTAGTTAGAAATCATGCATGATCCTAGTCCATGTTAAGATGGCTAATGCAACACATGCAAAAGTACAATTAAGATAGGCTTGGCTATTCTAAGATGTCATGTGAAATGCAACTATTGATACATATATTCAAATTGGAATTGAAATACAATGCAGTTTATATGATGCGCTGAGCCCAGTGTATGCAAAACAGATGAATGAATGCACGCATGCGAAGCATAAGGATGCTAATCGAAACATGCCCTAAAACTAACCATCGTAAGCAGTAAGTAAAAGGGAGAAAGAAATGGGGATTGGAAGACATGCATCATACACACGCACGCTTATTACAACAGTTGGCCCTCTCGATGGAGGGTCCGAATAAGAAGCTAACTAGCTAATCTAAGCTAATGAAACTAATTATTACATCACAAAATTGAATAACTAGCTACAACTAATTATTACAACACAAATTGAATAGCTAAGCACATTAGCTAATTAAGTAAAAAACCAAAGCGCAAACTAGCTAAGCAAATTAGCTAAGTAAAGTAGTAAAGAAATGTCCTCAGAAGAAGAAGAATGCACGCATGCTCGGTCGCCTCGTTCAAAAATCCGTCGCGATGCCCCAACTTGCCTCTGTTTGCAATTGTTCTCAAAACTTTGCACCAAGCTCCAGATAGCTTCCAACTCACCTTGGGGACCTATAGGAGCATGGCCGACCACCTAGGGGTGTTGCCAGCCACTGGCCGACCACTTTCTATTGCTGCAGACCAGAAAAAGTGGTCAGCTAGTTAGTTTTTTTGGTTGGCTGACCAGTTGTTGTTGCACTTCTCTTGTTTGTTGCAACAGAGAGCAAGAAAGGGCATGGCAAAGTATTTGCAAGATATGTGTGCATAACTACCCTCCCTATCATTTCGTAAGCTCAAGGGAGTGTGGTTCTCGACCCTCGGGCCACCAATCACGCATCTCAATGCATGATGGCCAAGAAGTCAAATTGCACAATTCAATGTAAAATGAATGCACACATAAACACATAAAGCCTTGAACTCTATCATGTATGATCAAGAGCGTAGAATTGAGGCACATTTCATCACTTCAAGTATAAAATGTCCCTTGCTTCTCGTGTTTGGACTAACACCTAATCCAAACGAATGCAAAGCAACTCAAGCATGCAAACATGCAATGCAACTTAAGCATGCAAACATGTAATGCAAGGCATGCAAAACACAATGCAACTACATGGCATACACAATGCAAAGAACAACATGGCAATATTCAATGCAGTGTAACATAAGCATGCACAATGCAAAGTTCAACATGGCATACTCAATGCAATGAACTTGGTCAACTTAACAAAGCTAATGACATGCAAACAATGCTAATGCATACACAATGCAAGGCACCATAAGCATGCAACAATATGATACAATGTGACAACATTCACATAACATGTTCGATGGACTTAAACCAAAATGGACAGACCTCAGTCATGCCCAAATCAGTAGCCATAATGCTAAAACTAAGGCATGAAGATCAAGACAAACATGCTCAATGCAATGGCCCATCAACTAGGCATAAGAGCACAACTCTCAAGAGTGCTCAAAGAGTGACAAATGTGGAAGTGTGACAACACCACATGCTCTCAAATAAGGTATGAAATGATGCCAAATCATTCAAACAACACAAGCAAAGCATGCAAGGGTCCTTAAGCATTAAAGTTAGCAAAGAGGACTACTCTAGAGACATGCAATACATGGCACAAGCACATGAACCAATCATGGACAGAGCTCAAATAGGTCTAAACAAAGACCAAATCATGCTAAGATGGGGGCTTAAAGGCCTAGGCAAGATGTCATACATGCTAGGCCACAAACAAAGCAACAATGCACAACCCTTGAACCACAATTAAAGAGTGATATGCATGAGAATATGACAATGTTACATGCTCTGAAATTAAGTATTAAATGATGCCAAATCATTCAAATAGCTCAAAGATAGCATGCAAGAGACATCAAAACACAAAGCTAACATAGGCATTTGTACTATAGCTATGCAATACATGAAGCATATGGCAAAAGGCAATCCAAAACAGTCCTAGAACATGTCAAAATGAGTCTAAAACATGCATGTAAGGAAGCCAAACCAAGCTAGCATGATGGGCATAAGGCATGATGCATACAAGGCCAAAAGGGAGGATTACACTATACCTATCAAGAACAAGCATGAGATGACTTAACCAACAAAAATCAGAGTTATATCATGGCAAAATAACCCCAAAAACACACTAAAATGATAGCTCGCAAGCTTAGGCATGAAGGCATATGCAATGGCTCATGTTTAAGGCATAAAGGACCAACCCTTCAAAGCATTGAAAGAGTGACAAATGCAAGTGCATGAACATGAAACATGGACTGAAATCACCTTACAAATGCTGCCAAATCATTCAAATAGGCCAAGCAATGCATTCTAGTGGACTTGATACACAAAGCTAACAAGCTAGAATGCACTATAGTTATACAAAACATGGCATACATGACCAAAACAACACAAATCAGAGCTAGATCATGCTAAAACATGGACAAAAGTTTCTTAGAGTCAAGCCAAAAGCATGCTAGAATGATAGTCTAAAGCATGGTACACATTACGCTAGTTCATGGAATACACTACAAGTGCATGGAGCATGCATGGGGCTATTAAAACAAACCTTAATAGAGGTATATGATGGCAATACAACACCAAGAACATGCTGAGATGGACTCAAAACAAGCTAGAATGACATGGTACTTCATGAAGCATACAAAGCTAGTTTATGAGGATTACACTACAAGTGTATTATGCATGCAAGGGATGACAAAACCAAGTCAAAATAGTGGTATGCCATGCTGAAATAAGGCCTAAAATAGGCTAAGATGTGGCCAACACAAGCTTAACAAACATGCTCAAACATGAGACAAATGAAGCAAGCTTACAAGACACAAGGAGAGGGGATGACCCTCTCCTATTTGGGACCTCAAAACACCATTTCCACCACTGAAATTCCTCTGAGTTTCAGTGGTGTGAAGGCCAAAACAAGGTGGTCCCAATAGCTTAAAAAGATGGCACAAGAACAAGGCCAAACAAGGCACAAGAGAGGGTAGACCACCCCCAACACCAAAGAGACTTCAAACAAACATGTTAAAGACTGAAAAATAGAACTTTTTGTAGTTTAAAGTCAAGGCAAAAACATCATGCAAATAGGTTCAAAAGCTTAAACCAAAACAAGGGTTAAAGGGCTAATTGACTCACCCTTGAAGAACACCTTTGAAGCTAACACTCCAGCAGCTTTTTCTAACTAAAACCAGTCCAAAAACTCCAAAAAAAACCTCAAGAAGCCTCAGCAACAAAATGATGGTGTTTGAGTGTGTGTTTGTGTGTTAAAGTGTGATAAAACTACACTTTTAAAGCACAAATATGAAGCAAAGAGCAAGATAGAGACAAATGTGTATCTATATCTCTCAAACACAAAAATCTGAACCTAGAGGAGGAGGGGGGAGGTTCTCTCTTATAGAGAACAAGCAACAAGCTTGTTGGACAAGCTTTAGGCTTAAAGCCATCCCTCCATACACGTGTATGGAGGATGGCTTCTGTGCCCTCTAGCTGGCATAGCTGGCTCTAAAATATCTCTAAAAAGGTGATGAAAAGCTGCCGACCACTTGAAGTGGTCGACCGGCTACTTCTATTGGTCGGCTGACCAGTGGAAGGGGTCTCCCAGGAGAGAAAGTGGTCGTCCATGGTGGGAGATGGTCAGCAGCATGAAAGCAAGGCAATGGTGTGGTGGCCGACCAGAAAAGGTGGCCTAAAGACCAAGAACACCAATTGGCCGACCAGAAGATTGGCTGGCGGGGAGGAAGGTGGTCTCCAAGGGAAAGAACTGGTCTCCCACCCTTTTACCACCTTCCAAACAAGGAAAACAAGGTTTGTACCAAAAATAAACCAAAAAGGATGCAAGACGAGAGTCCGGGAGGCAAGGCGCGCAGCCGGGAGCCTCGAAAACTAGTTTACGGGCATCAAAAGTGGTCTCCCGGACTACAGTGTCCCTCTAGGCAGAGGCAACAAGGCATGGTCCGAAAACCAAGCCAAACGGAGAACGTTAAGCGGTCTCGAGACAAGGCGCGCGACCGAAGGCTCTGAAAATTGAAAACTAGTCTCCAAGCAGGAAAAGTGGTCTACGGCCACAAAGAGGTGGTCTACAAGACCTCTCCCTCCCTCCAGGGAAGAGAAAGAAGGCTTGGTCCACAAACCGAGCCAAAGCACAAAAAGTTCAAAGGCTCGGAGGCAAGGCACTCAGCCAAAAACTCCGGAAACTCGAACGAGCACGACATGCACTATCACTGAGCACTCAATCGATGACGTCTGAGTCTTAAGGTCGGTCAAAAATGGAGTGTCTACAATTAGGCCAAAAACCTGAAAGGGTGACCTAGGCAAAAGTTAGAGCATGAAAAATTAGAAACAAAGAAAAACTGAGCTCACTAGGTTGAAAACACTAAAGGGTGACTTTGGCAAAAGTTAGAGTGCAAAAGGAGAGAGTTAATACTCGAGTGAATCTGAACCGAATTACGTAAGGCCTAATTCCCATCTTTGGGATACATAGGCAACTTCATCCTGAAGTTCGACCGTAACTATTTCCAACTCAACTGTTCTGTCCGTTTGTCTGATCAGGTCATCTTTGTTTATCATCTGTTAGTTTGGTTATGATCTTCATTTTGGGAAGAAAAACTGGTTACAAAGTAGAGTGGTAGTGGTATGCAATCAGGGGAAGTTATAATCTTTTGATTCGAAATTGTACATCTTGAGGGTTTGATTCCTGTGTGTGTCAGGTAGTGATCATTTTCAAAAATTGTTTTGAAATTTTTTAATAAAAGTTGATTTTTCTCAAAATTTATCTTACAACTTAGACCTTTTTTAGACCAAAAGGAAATTTTTAGTGCTCACTATCTTAATTCCATTGATTTCAACACAAATGCATTCTCCAATTCTCCGATACAAATCAAAGTTACTTTTACATCATAAAACTTGAAAAGAAAGGTCAAAGCAATAGACTAGGGGCATAGGCGAGTCAGGTGCTCCTGCGTCCTCTACTCGTGCTTATGGAAGCCTCTGTAGCCAAAGTTGGCCCGACTTATGCCTCTTCAAGTGTCGGGCACAGCTCTTGAAATCTGAAGCGGAATACATGTGTAACCGGGTTCCAGCACTAAACAGTAGCATGGAGAAATGGAAAGCAAAACGAAGTATGGCTCAAAGGAAAAAGAGCGTTTAGGTCGAAACTACAAAAGTTTACCTTTTCTGAGCCGCCCAAATTCGCAATCCAATCTCGGAGCCTAGTGTTGAGCACACCCTCCATCTTAAGAGCCAAACATCAAAGATTTGCTATTCTGCCAGGAAAATAGCTTGGAAGCACCTTTTATGGACTTTGAGAAGGAGCTATGCATGACAGCTGGATTCCACTGACCGACATCATTTTTGGGGCCGGCCATGCCTCATTAGGACCCGGCTGGGTCTAAATGATGGCCCAGATTAGAACAGTTGCGTCAGAGGCTGGTCTCTTGTCTTGCTATACTTTGGTTGTATTTTGAGTTTTGTTTTGTTTGTATCAGGTGTTGCTTAGTATTTTTAGGTCATGTTCATTTTGTTTTGATGTTATCGGGTTGTATTTTACTTTTTGTCCGGTGGAAGGTTATTATCCGATTCAAGAAGGAATTCAAAAGTAAGCATCCACAGTTGCAAAGTCTTGTACAAAATTGTTATGCAATGGTTATGCCATCTGTCACATTTTATGTAAGAGGAATCATCCAAAACTCTTTTATATACACACTAGCGGGTCCAACCCCGATCATTGTTTTTACAAACCAAAAACAAAAGAAAAGTCTTCAAAAACAAAAACAGAGAGTCTAACTACAAAGCAAAAGAAAAGGCAAAAGAGCTACTCAGCACTCTATCTTCGTTCTCTTTCTCCTCGGCTGCAAAGGAGGGGTGTCATTATTGTCACTGGAACTACTAGATCGCACGTCAACCTCCTTCTCCTCCTCCTCGGAGGTTGTGTACTCAGCAAAAGACTCCTCAGAAGGTAATCGTTGCCTCGCTCGGCCTCTCCCCAGGTTAACCTGTCCTCTACCTTTCACCGCACCTCGTCTCCTCCTCTTCCCAACTAGAGGAGGCCATGTAGGTGCAGCTAGCGCCGGCTTAAGCTGAAATGAGTACAAAAATGAGTGTAGATGTTCAAAGAGATTCAGTTAAATTGTGTATAGGTATCAGAATGGATGCAACGTAATTATGAACAAGATTGCAATACCTCAATCCCATGGGTGGCCAGAGCAGTCTACCTCCTCCGCACCATCATGAGCAGTCGGTCGATCGTCCGGAGAAGGTCATCAGCATACGCCGCAAATACCTATGAAAGAAAGAGAATTTAGTACAGTATACAGAAATAATTGAGTACAGTGATTAAGCACAGTGAACAAGAATGAAATGGTACAGTAGATGGAAATAATAAAGTGTACAGTGGATAGGAGCATAAAGAAGAGTGTACTTGCTTGATGCCAGGAGCAATCACCAATCTGCGATCCCTCTCCTTAATATGCTCCAGAGGGATTTGCTCCAGCACCCCATCTAGTCACATGTATACAACCTCAGTCAGAATCGCGGGAAGCCCGAGAATGGGAGCAATGGTAAGAGCACCTCTAGTAGCAGCAACAGCAACCTCTAGAATAACGCGAGCCATGCCTTGGGTAAGAGGTGCTATCACGCGGGTCTGCAAGAAAGTGGTAAAGTCATCGGGCTCATGATGTCGGTCACCATCCTCTCCCAACATCAGGAAGTCAATCTGAAGACCTTCATGAAGCTCATCAACTACCCTCATGCTTGGAGGAGGAGGATGTGGAATGTCACAGTCAGCGATGCCTAGCGTCTGTTGGATGGACCTCTCTCCTAAGTAATATGCCCAGTTGAAAGGGCCCTTAAACAGAATCTGCATGGTGGAGACATGCCATGCAGCAACATAGGTCATTCTTAATGCTTGGGGGATGCCGCCCAAGGATGCTAGTCAAGCTGTGAGTAAAAGATGCAAGTTAAGTGTTGGACATCAAGGAAGCAGCAATACAGGAAACAACAGTATGGACACAACAATATGGAATCAGTGGAAATAATACGGGAAATAATAAGATGAAGACAAAGACTAGTATTTTGTTACCTGATCTGCGGTGATGGTGTCAAAAAAGTGGCGAAAGTAGGGGAAATCTCAATCTACGCGGTAAAGCCGACAGCATCAACCAGCGTGCGAACCTTCACAAGAAGTCTCAAATACCAGTGTCGAGGGGCCGGATATGGATCCATAATTGCCAATCCTCGTGGCTATCACCTATCACATGGACATCTTATCAGTATTCGCAATGTATTGAAAGGAAGATTTGTTTACAAGTTTCAAGTATATATTTCCAAGTATGTTTAAACAATAAGGGGAAGTTGCTTATGTGGGTGCATTGGCAGACAAGTGTTTCGCAGGCTCTCGCAGCAGAATGTCCTCGTCGATCCCTGGAATGAGTCCCTCAAATCTCATGATGCCGTCAAGGGTCAAAGCATGTGTGTGGATCTGGTAAGTGGCCGTGTCAAAATGCCTATCAACCAATGGAAGTAACTCCAGCTCAAGTACAGGCGAAAGGATATCCTCAGGCTCGATGTCATCACCAAGGACAGCACCGATACCCACCATAGGGTCAGAAATGGGAACCTCGTCACTAGACAATCAAGAGTTATGAAGGATAAAAGTGAGAAAAATGTGAAAAAGTGAGTGGGTGAGTGAAATTGAGTGTAAATCCCCCAAATTCCAAACCCTAGGAGAGAGAAAAGTGAATATCAAGCAGGAAAAAGGGAAAAAAGAGGATAAGTATGTAAGAAATCAAGCAAAACCAAGAGAAATCACAAAACTCAACGAAATCGATTCTTGTTCGGTTCAAAATATAGGGAAGTGAGTGAGTTTTAAGAAAACAAATTAGCGAGAGTTTGTGGGTTTTGCGAAAATAGGGTAATCTAGATAGAGGGTGAGGCTTAGAGGGAGGAGGGGAGGGAGTTTCGGCTTTGGGTGTGGATGGAAATGAGGTTTGGGTTTGATTTAAAACAACCACAGTTGTACTTTTACCGATTTGCCCCTGATCGCCATTGAGGCCCGGTCGTGCTCCAATGGACCCGGTCGTGCCTCATTTAAGCCTGGTTGGCCCTAAGTGCAGGAACAGTTCAGTTGTTCTGCTGTTTTCATGTTTGGGCGGCCTCATTTTGAATTTGGTTTGGCTAGAAAAAAATAGAGTAGAAAAAGGAAAAAACAGAGAGCAAAAGGAGCAAAAAAAGAAGGAAAAAAAGAAAAAGAGAAGGAAATAAAAAAATAATAAGAAAACAAAGAAAATGGAAAGAAAGAAAAATAGAAAGGAGAGGAAAAGAATTTTTTTCTCGTTCTTGTTTTATTGCGCCTTTGTAATTTTTTTCGTATGGTGTTGTATTCAATTAAGCTCATTTTCAAAACTTTTGCAAAATGGGTTCCAAATTGATCATTTCGAGTATCACTTCGATTATTTTGATGTTATGTACCTTTGTTTAGTCTGTTACAATGTATCGTGTTCAATTTGTTCACGTGATTCGCTTTTACACTTTGTACCTTGATTTTGAGTCGTCTTGGTAAGCTTTATTTTCGAAGTCTTCTAGTCTTGTTGTGTCGAGTTCTGAGTTTTGTTTGCTTTTTCGTTGATTTAATTCCTGCTTTCGCATGAGACGCGCTTGGAGTTATTTTTCTCGGTTAAAAACATCAGGTCGCCTGATGTTCACGCCACTTTTCCTTCTTTCGCATGAGACATGCTTGGAGTTGTTTTGCTCGGTTAAAAAGATCAGGTGCGCCTGATGTTCACACCACTTTTCCTCCTTTCGCGTGAGATGTGCTTGGAGTTGTTTTGCTCGGTTAAAAAGATCAGGTGCGCCTGATGTTCACACCACTTTTCCTCCTTTCGCGTGAGATGTGCTTGGAGTTGTTTTGCTCGGTTAAAAAGATCAGGTGCGCCTGATGTTCACACCACTTTTCCTCCTTTCGCGTGAGATGTGCTTGGAGTTGTTTTGCTCGGTTAAAAACATCAGGTGCGCCTGATGTTCACACTACCTTTCCTTCTTTCGCGTGAGACGCGTTAGGTCGTTAGTTAATCGGTTAAAAACATTTGGTGCACTTGTTGTTCACACCACCTTTCCTCCTTTTCGTGTGAGATGCGTTAGGTTGTTGTTTGCTCGGTTTAAAACATTAAGTGCGCCTGATGTTCACACCACCTTTCCTCGTTTCGCATGGGATGCGTTAGGTTGTTGTTTTCTCGAATAAAAATGACAGGTGCGTCTGTTGTTCACACCACCCTTCCTCCTTTCGCGTGAGACGCGCTCGGAGTTGTTTTTCTTGGTTAAAAACAACAGGTGCTCCTGTTGTTTACACCACCCTTCCTCCTTTTGCGTGAGACGGGCTCGGAGTTGTTTCACACCACATTTTAGCCTTGCATTTTCTAACATCCTTTCTACGTGAGTGTGGACTCGCTTTTTTCAACGCCCCGCCTTTCGGAAAGGGTTTGAAAAGAAGGCCTCACAGTTCGAATTCCCGCAGTTCTGAATCTAGTCTCACAAGTGCAATGTGAAATTGATAAACACCAAAAGTCCAAATCCGGCAAACCTTTTTTGGAAAATCGATTTTAAATCAAATAATGCCAAAATTGGACTGCTTTGCCAGATACAGAGTCACCATCTAAATATTTTATTTTTTTGGAGAAATTTAGGAAACCCTGACTCGTGCCAAAGGCCAAGTGTCCGTCATCACCAAAGTTGCCTCGGCTCAGAAACTTGGGTACGAGAGGGGAAGGTCCTGAAATGAGCACCCCCGCTTGCCCGATCAAAGATCGGCTTCTACTAATCATGATATGAAATTTTATAAACATTATGTGTTCTTATTCCATTTATTAAACTAGCTTTACTATGTGACGCACACAAGTAAGTATAGACTAGTCGCAAGACTTGGAACGAATTCAACTCATGTTTGTTTTCGAAAATGGTTTGAACTTGCCACCTTCAAGTGGGCTTAAAAGATACAGATTTGCCACCAAAGCATGATTTTACCACAACAAAGTGGGCTTAAAACTTACATTCGTTGAATCATTCCAATTCAAACAACAAGCTTTCATCCACAGGCATTCATGCAGTTTAGCATTTAAACACATAACCTCTTGGCAATCATGTGAAACATGGCAATATGGCAATCACACTCGTGCAAGTATGCTAAAGCGCAAAAACTCACCGAGTACTCCGAGCCAAAATGGAAAATAGTTAGGAAAATGCATAATCCTAACTATACAAGATATCTAATGCAACATATGCAATATGCAATTAATAGGCTTGGCTACTAATATGGCATATGAATTGATTTGATAACATACGATTAAAACACGTATTCAAATAAGATATTGAAATTGCAATGCAGTTTGAATGATGCGTCGAGCCTCGGTGCATGCAATACAAAATGAATGGATATAAATATGCAAGCATAAGGTATGCTAATTGAAAATGTCCCCAATCTAACCATCAAAAGCGATTAAGTAAAAGGGAGAAAGACGTGGGGTTGGAAAACGTACACACACGCACGCACACTTATTAGAACATTATGCCATCGCAAAGGAGGGTCTGAATGAATGAGCTAACTAACTAACTAACTACGCTAATTAAGCTAACTATTACAAATTAAATAAATAACTAGCTAAACTAATCGACTAATTATTACAACACTCCAATTAACTAGCTACCTAAGCTAATTAAATATAACTACTTCAAATAATTAGCAACAACTAATTAGACTAATTAGAATATAACCACAAAATTCATTATGCTAATGAAACAATTGAATGCATTTGATACAAGCACGACGGAAGATGGATGGAGGTTGCATACACATCACTTGAAAGACATTCTGTCTGCCCAGATTCCCTCTGTTCCTCCTTCAGCCATTGCCTCTGTTTCTGCAGAATTGCCTTATTGACCAAACACCAAGGGCCGGCCATGCATTGGTTTTGGGTACAGTTCTGTTCTTGTGCTCTGAGGTGAAACAGGGCAGATAGAGCATTTTTCAAGCTCTGTTTGCCCTTCCTCCCTTCTCTGTCGTAGGAAGGCCTCAAGAGAAGAATGGAATCATTTCTAAAGACATCAATAAGTAATTGATTACTTGATGCTTTAGGACATGATTTTGGACAAAATCAATAAATGAAATTCAAATGACCACCCTTCCCTTTTTGTCATGAAATGGACTCAAAAAGGGAAGTTAAGACACTTCAAGAACATCAAAACGCCATGGATTGACGCATGATGACACTTGACACAAGAAGCTTGGCATAACGTCCGCCCAAGTTCAAGATTTTCAAGCCATTTTCTCTAAGTGTATTGAACCAAATTTTAAGCCAATTTGCTTTAGTCATATCCATTCATTAGCCCATTTGTCCATGGTGAAGTTAAGTCCTCTAATCAAGAAATAATGTCAAATGAGAGGTTTCTCTAAAACATGAGAAAAGGCTACACCATTGATAATGAATCTCCTAAGAGATTAAGCCATTAAGTGTAGGCCATTCTTACATGTTTTGAGCAACCTCGATCGGTTGAAGTCATTCTCCAAATACGAGTGATAGATGATTGGTTGATTAGTTAGAGTGAGACACTTAACAAGGAAATAAAGGAAAGAAAGTATTACAACAGGCTGTGTAGGCCAACTTGTGAGACAATACATGAACTAACCAAAGCATGAAATAATTTTAAGGGCCATGGAATCACCAAAACAGCCCCTAAAAGGGTAAAAACAGTGGCCAAATAACACATTAAAAGCTTAACAATGAAGAAGAGAATCAAAACTAGTGAACAAAGGTAAGGAGGGGATGGTTAACCCCTCCATTTTTGAAGCTTCAAAACATGGTTTTTAGCCATTTTTTAAGCCTCTGAAAATTAGTTTGAAAACCAAAGAGAAGAGGGTGAAAAGGAGAAGAGTTTAGGTTATGAAATAAGGGTGTAGAAACAGTAAACTCTTTCCACTCTTTTGGTAACCCTTCGAACTCAACTCCAGCACCTCAAATGAGCTCAAAAGCAACCAAAACAGCAAGAATGATGGTGTAGATGATAGAAATGAAAGCAAGAAAGAAGGATACAAGCTTATACCTTTCAAGAAACAAACTTGTTCTTGGAGCTTCAAACTTGATTCCTATGCACTCTTTAGTTTGAATTATGCTTTCTCAAGATTAGCCAAGGCCTTAGGATGATCAAACAAGGCTGTTTATGGTGTGTAGTGATGGTGTAAATAAAGTAGGTTGGCTCAAAGGATGCCTTGCAATGGAAGAAGGAAGAGGAGAGGCTCTCTATGTATATATCTCTTCTTGATATTTTTTCAACCCTCAAAACAATCCCAGAGCCTTCCTTTTATAGAATTCGAGCTCAAGAGGTGGCAAATATCTTCAAAAATGGACAACTGGCTTCCTCCCGCCCAGAACAGTGCTTAATACTATCGAAGACCGACTGGCTATTCAATACCCACGGCCGGCCATCACCAATGCACGGCCGGGCCTTGATGGCTTCCCCTATTTTTTGGTTCAAACTTAGCTCATGGAGGGAAAGGGTCCAAAAATGAAGCTCATAGGTTCAAACAAAGTAAATGTTGAAGACTTGAGGTTATTTCAGGAGCCTGATTGATTCCGAATCGTTGTGAATTCATAATTCAACTTTCATCATCGAGTGCATCGAATCAAGCATCCGAGTCTTGCGGGTAGTCAAAAGTGGGGTGTCTACAGTAAGATGTAGTCGGGTTTGCATTTTCTTACACCCTTTCTGCATGAGATGTAGATAGGCTTACATTTTCTTATGTCCTCTCAACAAGAGACGTGTTTGTTTACTCGCTTCTTTTTGTGTGAGACATGACTTGGTTTGTTTTGCTTTGGTTTATACTTCTGTTATTGTTTGTGATGTTATTTCACTACTTGTTGGCTTTTATTCAAATGTTTCGTTGCATTACTTCATTGCATGATCATAAATTATTTGGTTGTGCATATCATTTGCATCTTACCCTTGAACTACGCTGGTTTGATTCCTTGCAAAGGGATATGTAGGCAACATTCGAGTTCAACCATTGCATTTTATGTCTTGATTTCTTTGCTCAAGTCTTACGGCATTGTCAAAATGGGTCATCTCTGGGGTTTGACATTCACTCATGTAATTTCATGACTTCGAGTTCTGTCAATGAGGGGCAACTGTAGTCACCCCATTTTTGATCGCCCGCAAGACTTGGGTGCTTTGTCCTATACACTCGATGATGAAAATAGTATTGTGCATGATTCGCCTTCTCAACCAAGGTCGGGCGCTCAAAACAATCTCAAATCTTTCATATCTACACTAATTGAACCCTTGAATTTTATTTTTGAACCTTGTGCTGCCCTACACTGAGCTTAAAACAGAGAAACAGGGAAACACTTGTGGGCCCGGCCGTGCCTCATTGAGGGACGGCTGTGGCCATTTGGGGCTCGTCGTGCCTCGATGGCGATAGACACTGTTCTGGGCAGGAGCCCGCCACCTGTCCATTTTTGGAGATATTTCTCACTTGTTTTGCTCAAATTCTATAAAAACAAGGTTATACCTCTATTTTGAGGGTTGAACAATTTAAAAAGAGCCTATACACACATTGAGAGCTTCTTCTTCTTGTGCAAGTCATATTTGAACAAGCTTGTCACCCTTAAACCATCTCCATACTCCATACACACCCTCAAACCTTAACCTTGGAACCTTGGTTGAACCTTGAGGAGAACAATTCAAACTTGAGAGTGTGTTAGGATTGCGTTTGATCAACAACCAAGGCTTACTCCATTTGAGAGGTATAAGCTTGTAACTCTTGGTTTTGCTTTCATTTTCTATCCATTTCTTGTGTCTTTGTATTGTTTTGATTCTAGTTCAAGTGTTGAAACTTGGGTTTGAATAGCTACCAAAAGGTAGAGAGAGTTAACACTCTTTCTTACACGTTCACCTATAGCTCAAACCCTTGTTTCTACACTCTTTTCTTTGACCTTTCAAATTGATTTTCAGAGTTCAAAAGAGGCTAAAAATCATGTTTTGAGGTTTCAAAGGTGGAGGGGCACCCCTCCTTGTTCTTGCTTACTAGTCTTATTTTCTTTCTTTATTGTTTAGCTTTTTTGGGCTCTTTTCATGCATTTTGAGCCACTGTTTTTCACCTATTAGGGGTTGTTTTAGGGCTGTCCTAATTTATTTAATTAGTTCATGCTTTGATTAGTTCACTTGTTGTATCATAAGTTCGCATATATAGCTTGTTGCATGTTGTTCTTGGCCTCTCTTTGTTTAATTTCCATGTTAAGAGCCTCATTTTAATAAGCAACTTACCATTCATTTCTTTCATTTGAGAGTTGTTTCAACCGGTTGATGGTTGTTCAAAATATGAGCTAGAGATCTATGCTTAATGGCTTAATTTCCACGCAGGTTCATCGCCAACAGCATAGTCTCTCTTTCATGTTGAGAATCACTTCCTGTTTGACATGCTTCTCATTTAGTGGATGTAATCTTTAAAGCACTTAACCGTTATCTTGGATAAATGGACTAAAGAATGGAAAGGTCTAAAAAATTGTTAAAATGAACTAACCCACGTAAAGAAAATGAGTCATATTACTTGGATTCGGCTGGACGTTATGCCGAGTCTATTGTGTTAAGGGTCGTCTTATATCAATTCATGATGTTTCGATGAACCTTGAAGCATTTCTACCTCCCTCTTTGAGCTTACTCCATGCTAGGAGGGAGGGGTGGTTATTGAATCATTGCATTCATTAATTTTTATCCAAAATCATGTCCTAACTCATCAAGCAATCAATTTGATCATTGATGGTTTCGGAAATGACTTCACTCTTCTCTTGAGGCTTTCCATGACAGAGAAGAGTAGAAAGGACAAACATAGTTCATAATAACTCTGTCTGCACTGTTTTCACTTCAGAGCACAAAAACAGGTCTTTTCACAAAATAGGGCACGACCGGCCTTATCTGGGCTCGGCCGGGCCTTATTTCCGGCCGGCCGAACTCCAATGTTTGGTCAGCAACAAGTTTTGTAGAAAACAGAGGGCAGTGGCTGAAGGTGAAACATAATGGTTTTGGCAAACAGAGCAGTTTCAGAAGGCTGCGCATGAGAGCATTATGCATCCTTGTGTGTCCTTGTTTGATGATTAATCATTAATTATTATTGTTGTACTTAATTAATATTATTGTAGCCATTGTTCATTTGTAATTGTTATAGCTAGTTCATTTCTTTAGTATTCATTAGAATTTGTAATAAGTAGTTAGCTTAGCTTAATTCATTCATTCAGTTTTATAATAATTAGTTTATTTGGACACTTGAACATTCATTCGGACCCTTCTGCGTGAGGGAAAAACTTGTAATAATGTGTATGTCTTCCAATCCCTCGTCTTTCTCCCTTTTATTTACTTGCTTATGATGGATAAAATAGAACATCATGTTTCTTTTAGCATTTCCCATGTTTGCATCCACTTGTCTTGCATGCATCGAGGCTCGGTTCATCATTCTAACAAGTATTGCCATTTATTACTTCGTTGAATACGTGTTTAAAATCGCATGCTTCCAAATTGATTCGCATGTCATAATTAGTAGCCGAGCCTATTAATTGCATCATTGCATGTGTTGCATTAGTCATGTTGCATTAATTAAGGGCATGCATGTTTTCTAACTTTTTTGTTTCTTTTGGCTTGCCTTGGAGTACGAGGTGGGCATTTTTGTGCTTTAGCATATCGCATGCGTGTGATTGTTGCCATGTTTAGCATGCTTGCCATAAGACTAAGTGCTTAATTGATATACTTGCTTGAATGCTTGTGGATAAAGGCTAATTGCTTGAATTGGAATAAATTTGAGTAATGTACATATGAGATCACTTTTTCAAGTGGTACATATTCGAAACCAATTTCAAAACAAACATAAAATCAAAGTGTTCCAATTTTTGCAAGTTAGTCTATACTTGTGTGCAACACATAGTAATGTTAGCCTAATAAACAGAATAAGAGCATATAATGTAAATAATATTCACATCTTGATTAGTAGAGGCTGATCTTTGATCGGGCGAGTGGGGTGCTCAATTCATGACCTTCCCCTCTCGTATCCAAGTTCCTGAGCTGAGACAATCTTGGAGATGACAGACACATGGCCTTTGGTACGAGCTATGGGTTTCTTAATTTTTTGAAAATATTTAGGTGGCGACTCTGTATCTGGCAAAGCAATCCATTTTTGGCATTTTGATTCAAAATCGATTTTCCAAAGATTTGTCGAATTTGGACTCATTTGTGTTTATCTATTTCACATTGCACTTATGGAATCAGATTCAGAACCACGAGAGTTCGAATTGTAGGGCTATCATATCCAAAAGGAGCATGAGAAGTCGAGCTACACTAAGTAGATACATGAGTAATCCTGACGCCTATCTTTAGAGGGCGTTTGTGCAGGTACTAAGGTATTTACACTACACCCGGGATTATGGGTTGCATAACACTTGATATCCAATTTTACTAGAAGGGTACAAAGGTGCCTTCTTGATATCTGATACAAAGACCACGTATTCATTTGTGGATATGTTTTTTCTAAATTGGAGTTGCAACCGTGTCTTGGAGATCTTCCAAACAAATGTATATCACGAGATCAATGATGGAATCGGAATTCAGTACTATTGATAAAGCTACTAAAGTAACTGAATGACTTTATCGTTTTCCTGAGGATATTCCATGTTGGTCAAAACTTGTGCTAGCAATTTTATATATATTGTGACAACCAATCAAGTATTGGTAGGGCACAGATAGAAAGTCCAGACATTTTCATCGAAGACATAATTTCATACAAAGACTACTCTCGTGTGTTGTCACTATAAACTATATACAATCTAAGGACGATATTACGGATCTGTTAACCAAAGGGTTAAATCGAGAGTTAGTAGGAAAATCGTCAAAATGAATGGGGTTAAGGCCTTTAATGAATATTACCGGAACGAAAAACTCAAACTAGTTAACTGGAGATCCCAAGATCTAGGTTCAAAGGAACAACCTAATTGCGTGTAATGGGTGAGTCACTGTGGAGGTGAATCCTCCTACCTATTCCTTAATATAGTGATACCCTGTGGAGTAGAAGGTTAAGTTGATACTTTTAATGACCTAAGTGCTGTAAGTAGTCATTCGTGGTACAGTGAGATACCTTATGTAGGTCACCTATGTGAGTGTGAAGTGGGGCCGCTTATTTAAGAATTGACGAGGCCGAATTCTTTAAAAACACTCACTGAACCAGACTAGTGTTCTAGGACCAAGCCTAACACACCAGTGAGAACAAGAACAATGGTTGGGATGACTCCTATGTGAGGTTTATTGTCTCCGTTTACACAAACGGCAGAATAGTTTAAAACATTACATTCACTGGTCGGCTAGTAAATCCGATAGGCTTTCACTACGAAAGGTTCAAGGCCAATAGTTACCCTTTCTAATGCAGGGTTATTCTGTGTGCTCTCTTTCAGCGTCTTTGTTGTTAAGCATTGTCCGTTTTTCTTTATTCGGCCAATTTTATTCATGTGGGGAATTATTGGAAAATAATGTTTTTTCGACAACTCTAATTCAAAATTAAAGTGAGACACACCCATCGGTTGAGGTGGGTTTGAGTAGTTTTGTATTATCTCAAGTGAGAAGATTACAATATAAAAATAATGAGCTGAGACCATTGAGTTGCGAATAAGAATTGTCTCATAAAGTGGGTATCAATAAAGTTGGGCATCAATAAAGTTGGGCTTAGATTTAGACTTAGTCTTAGTTTGGACTGGGCCTAGACTTGTACTTGTGCTTGTGCATGTGTTGGGTTTGGTCTTGGACTTAGACTTAGACTTGGACTTAATCTTAAGCTTGGGCTAAGCTATGTTGTGTTGGGCTTAGCTTGTGCACGTGTTTGAGAATTGGGTTTGGATCGGGTTATGACCCAACATTAGTATCCATTTTGTGACTCATCTAATTAGTTTATTCAAACATCATTATATACATATTTATTTGTATATATTAAGCATATGGAAGGTTAGACCTTTGTAACTCTTATCTTTTGATGATGGAGTCGATGACCACATTAGTGGCCATAGGTTTTCAACCTTTGTATCTCTAGTCCTAATGGTTAGAGTTGATGGCCTTGGTTAATGACATTTGATGGCCCTATTGATGTATAGCCTTCATGGCTAGGGATTCTCCTACTTGTATAAATAAAGGCCTTTCCCCTTCAACTTGGAAAAAAGTTTTTTAGAGAGATTTTTGATGAAAAATGAAGATGGTGTTTTGAGATAAAAAGTTGGAGATGTTTATTTTACACCAAAGAAAATTTTTCCTATCTTCTTTTGCTAGCCCCTTCTTTGATTCTTGTTAGAGAGAGTGCATCCATTGTCAAGTTCGCCGAAGCTATTCAGATGGTGCTTCTGCATTAGTTGGTTTCAACCATCATATCTTGGGAGACAGATGTCGGCGTACCTCCAGCACCCACTAGGAGGCAGTGAATCTGTTTTAAAGAAACTGTGGTATCACACAAGTTTCAGTTTGCATCCTTTATCTTTTGTTATTCAAAATTTTAAATTAAATAATTTCTCGTATATTATTTTATATGTCCATTTGAATCCATCTTGTAATATGTTCCATGGTGTAATCTAGTTCATTCTTGTATTTTTTTTAGTTCTATAGTTTATTGTATATTTCATTCTTTAATAATAAAAAATAATAATAATAATTGTTTTATCATTTCTATTTAATTTATTTTATATATTTTTCATGTATTTGGTTCATTTGGAAAGTGGGTTGGCTTTTTGATTTTTTGACTATTTTAGCATGAGATTAAAAAGCCTGGTTTGGAAATGATTATTTGACTTTTTAAACTTTTTGTGAAAAAAAAATGTAATAATTATGAATTAGATGAAATATTTTGTTTTATTAAACTAAAAAATTTATTTTATTTTTTATATCTATTTTAACCAAAAAAAATCTAAACCCATACTTTCCAAACGAACTCATTATTATAAAAAAAAAATACCAACAATAATAACTCCAGTACGAAACTATGGGAGATCTCTGAGAAGCCTAACAATAATTCAAATGTCAAATGTCAAATGTCAAATGTCAAATGTCATACATGTTAGTCGGCATTATTTATCCATAACATGGGGTCACATCGAATGGACCCTCCTCGACTCCAACTAGACCATCACTTTTCTCTGTGACGTTGCAAGTTGCAATTTGATCTTGAGAGATATTGATGAGCATAAACTCATCCAAACACCGCGCAAGTGACAGGGCGGTTCTCTCTAAGATACCCCGTGAGCGCTTGTTTGAGAACTTTTTTTTTAGTAATTATTTAATTTTTTGAGTCTTTTTTTTTTTTATAAAATGAAAAAAGTTAATTTGTTTAGAATAAATTTTTCGTTTGAATATATGATTTTAAGAGAAAAAATAATTAATTAACATAAAAGACATAATATTTTGACCCTTTTTTATTTATTTATAAATTTTTAACTATTTTGATGAGAACATTCATTCCAAAAAATCTCTAATAAAGGGTTTTAAGCAACTAAATTTTTTTTAAGACTCGAATAACATATATATATATATAGTGGGTGTTTGAAAAGTTGTTATTTTAGTAGGTTATTTTAATTTTTAGCTATTTTAATATGTTATTTTTGATATTTTATCTTATTAATTATTTTAACTTATTTTATCTTCTTTTTTTTTTTTTATAGATTTTAACCTAAAAGTGGCTAAAATTTTCTTGCCAAACACTCCTTAATTTGGTATAGATACAAGCAAAAATTTTAAAGTTCAAATGAACCAAATTTGAACAAAGACATTGATTAAGGTGACTGAAAAGTGAAAATCAACTGAACTTTTTAAATTGAAAAATTGTTTGAGAAAAATTTAAATATTGAATTAAAAATAAATTGTTTAAATTTTAGTATTGAACTAAAATCAAGTTGTTTGATATGCATAAGATCAAATTTAAAATTTATTATTTTCAAATTATATATTTTAATGTAGTGGTAGTGGTGGTGGTGATGGTATGATGTTGGTGGTTGCAATGGCAGTGGCCGAGGTGGTGGCGGTGATGATGGCATGGTGGTGGTAGTGGTGGTAGCGGTGGTAGCGGTGGCGATAGCGATGGTAGTGATAGTAAAATAATGGTAGACTTATGGCAACAATGATAATTGTGATGAATGTGGTGGTAATAATGCTAGTGGTGACAATGGCATGATGGTGAGTAGTAGCGGTCGTAGTGGCAGCGGCGATGGTGATAGTGGTGGCAGTGGCATGATGGTGGTGGTGGTGGTGGTAGTTGTAATAGTAGTGGTGGTAGTGGTGGTGAGTTTATAATATTGTATATCGATATTTATGTGTAGTATTTATAAATTTAGTCAGAATTACATAAGTTTTGTATGACTTAAAATTTTTTTAAATTTAAGTTTACATTTTAAGATATATTTAAGTTTTTAAGTAATATCAATTGTGGTTATCAAACAGGCTTAATTGATTATCACTTAATACATTTAATTTTAACTGTTGAATCCTGTTATTAAACTCAAATTTCATATATATATATATATATGTATATATAAATTAAGATAAATTACACTAATTTCTCCTCAGGTTTGAGAAAAATGTAATTAGTCCTGTCGAGGGATAAAAATAAACCATGTGAGGTGGGCCCACCCAATGCCTACATGAAAATAGAATTAAGGTAATAAAACAATACCTTGCAATGCAACTTGCTCTGACATACATATATCAAATAAGTTTTGGGCCATACAAGTGACTTATTTTCATTGGACCAAATTAGTGGCTTAAGCTCATTGGACAAAATGAGTGGCAAGTTTGCCTCTATAAATGGATGTATTCTTCAACTCTCAGTGGAGGTATGCCTAAACTATTCTATTTACTTATTCAGTGTCATTTAGATATATGCTATCTAATTTGATCGTCGAAGTGCCCTCCGATCGGCAACCACCAGTCGAGAGGCACTAACCATTTATTCTTTTGCAGATTCGGAACGGTGTGACTCAATTCTTTGTTAATCTCTTGATTAATATATGTGGGATAATTTCTGCTTCCACAAGTCTTATAAGTACGACATAATTATATTGATTCTCTTTTTAATAAGGGTAAATTGATCAAATTAATGTAAATGATTTACACATGCTAAAATAAATAAAGTTCATTTTTTTTGCTAATAAAAAAAAATATATATATATATATACATTTTAGTAGAAAATTAATGATAACATCTTTTTTTTATACATACGACCAGTGACAGAGGCACGTGAGGTCCAAGGAAGTCACATGCCCCTCAATGATGAATCCATGATTCGAACTTTGAGGGGGCAAATACACATGTAATTTTATTTTTTTTTGAAATTATCTTTACTGTAACTGGTATAATATACATAATTTTTTCAATTTTAAATATTTTGATTTAATTATTCCAAAATGTCATGAAAATTTGATATCACTATTTTCTTTAGCTTTTTTTTTTCTTTTTTTTTCTCAAAAAAATGTGTTTAATTTTTCATGTTAAATGTTTAATTATGCTAAAAAAATTTCTATAAATTTTATATTAGAGAAATGTTATATATTACAGATTTTTTGTCACTATTTTATATCACCTCTCATATGAATACTCATAATTGGTTTATTTGTTTACAAATAATTATTACAAAATTAATGACAACTAATATATTGCTATGTAATTTAGTGATTTAAAACGATTTTCTTTCTCTATCTCTCTTTGTATCTCTTTTTTGTGTGTGCATCTTGATATAATTTGATTGGTTAATTTGAACTTATATTTAAATATAACTCTCGCATTACAGTAATTTTTAGTCTTATCATCAAATAAAAATTAGGTTAAGTTAAATTTTAAATTTTGTTAAGATTTTAATTTAATAATATCCCTTCTGAACCAAAATAATCAAAATCTTTAGATCTTGTTTACTTATACATGATATAAATAAATAACACAACACAAAAGTTAATTATTTTCCCATCTCACTAAAAAATAGTAAGACCATAGTGTAACAATTCGTTGATTCACAAACTTTCATTTTTTTTAAAATTTTATTTACTTATTTATTGAGGTTCACATCTTTCCTTCATTTCCATCTTTCTCATCATACTAGTTGGACCCCCACGTGTTACGCCCGTGAGGGTCGTATTATCGTTGATAAAAATAATATAGCAAGGCAAAGAAACAATCAGTGTGTTTGGTTTAAATTTTCTAGATTAAATTTTTTAAAAACTAAATTTTTTGATTTTCGTATTTTTTTGTTTTTAGTGAATATTTTTAAAATTTTAAACATTTTTTTTACTTTTTTAGATACATCTTACTTAGATGTATCTAAAAAGTAAAAATATTTTAAAAAATTAAGAAATACATAAAAATACAAAAAATGTACTGAATTCTTGTATTTTTTTGTATTTTTGGTATTTAGTGAATTTTTAAAAGATTTTTTTTACAATTTTTTTACTTTTTAGGTGTATTTATGTTAGGTGTGTCTAAAAAGTAAAAAATTCGCATAAAATATTAAAAAAATTGAGTAAAAATAAAAAAATAAGAAAGTAGAATTTTCTGAAAACTGTTTTTAGAAAATGAGAACCAAGCAATGTTTTTTCCAAGAAAATCTCAACACAAAATACACAATATTTCTTCTTTTCTATCGTGTCAATCATGAACACATCTTGCACGAAATTGTGAACCAACATACAAATTGGACCCTTGTTGTCTTAAAATAGAACTCTAGACTAACCAATTGTAAGGATTGCTTTATATCATCTCTCTACCACCAACGTGTGATCCAATTCCAAGCCTTTATTCAGATCTGCAAAGCATGCAATAAAAGGAAGAAACAAAAATGAGAGCGTAAAAAATGTTTGGATTAGAACATTATACAAGGAAACAATAACAGATATATTTTGCTATTGAGAGAGAGAGAGAGAGAGAGAGAGAGAGAGAGAGAGAGAGTGGAAATGCAAGATTGAAAGCAAAGGCAACCTGCAGGTAGCTATCATTTTATGTATTGATAACAATGCACATCTACTGAATCTAAATTTACCAACAATAGCCTCTTCAAAGTGTTCAAGCTTCTCACGAGCCTCTCATCTTCTAAGCAGATCTTTCAGATAATTAGGATTTAGTTCCAATGCTTTCGTGCAATCCTTTATTGTGTCCTCATATTTTCCCTGAGATAATGTTACACAGGAAAAAAAAATTAAAACTATCTAAGAAGGAAAACCATCAAATGCCCTAAGAAACCAACTGAATTGGACAAAGAAGGAGTGATAGAAGAAAACTCCAATAGCAACAGATATGGAATTTGATAATTGTTTCCATTTCTTATATCAATAAGAATATAGGAAGAAAAAAAAAATCAGAAAAGGAAAGTTTCACTACAGGATTAGAGGAATGACATAAGCATTCAAAGAAGAACAACCTTAAATGTAGGATGTCATTTGTGATGCAGTGAATGTTTTTTAGGCTAGAAAACTTATCTGATCCAGAAGTCAAAAAGCCATCAAAAGCTCCCAAGAGTATCAACAATCTCTAAGAGCATGTTAATTCTAAATTTCTTAACAAAGCTTAACCCTTTGGCTAAATTGCTCTTCAACTTTATCAGCTTCTTCCAGACTAAACCATTTCAAGGAGAAAATCACCATCAAAAGACATCATACCCAATTGAACCAGACTTCAACAATAACAATCATCGAGTACAAGTTCGACAGAGTCTCAGGGGAAAGCATTGAAAATTAGTTGTGGAATTACAATAACAAATTGGAAAACCACAGCCCCCAACCCTGTCTAATAATTGTGTGATAGAACAGTATTAATCTATTTTCACCAATTGTTGGTTAGGTGGTCGTGTATTTTCCAAGTGGTAGATTTATGCCATCAGGTAATCCTAATCTTATTCTTCGATCTCGTTCGTCATATTGAGGGAACTAATATTTTTATAGATTTGGCTAATTTATATGTATACAAACTACTATAGTATCTGAATTTTTTTTCATTAATTCGTTTGTTTGATTTTGTCCCCTCTCCCTCCCCCTCTTTTTAATCATTTTCTTATACTGTATTCTTTGTTATGTTTCTCTTTCCTTCAAATGAATCCATAACTACATAGTATATCTCTCCATGGGTCAAAGAATGCAAGATACTTCAAATATTTTTCTATTTAATTTTAGCTATTGGGAAAAGGGAGGATTTTATATTTGTTCATTAAATTCAATAAGCTTTTAAATAAATTGAAAAAAGGAAACTAGAAATGAAACTCTTTCTCACATATCGAATGGGTAATCAATAATTGCCGCTCTTAACGTCGTAGTTTTGGCTTCTATACAATTTTAGTTTCAAAATGCATGCTATTATGAGCTGTACATCACCTTAAATACAATTTCTAGCATTTAAATATTAATTCCATCATTAAATCTTTGACTTTAATATGCAAATTAAATTTCCAGCATCAAGTATTTATTTTCAAAATTTTTGATTAGTAGATTTGTGCTTAACTCATTCAAGTAATGCAACATTGGTTATTACCATACTTCACATATATTTGCACACATTTACATGGAATCAAACTTTTCTCAATACCAATATATGAGCCTTCCTCGAACTGAAATAGCCCAAGACACAACCAACCATGTTATATTAATTCCAAGACACAACCAACCATGTTATATTAATTGAGAACATGCTGCAAACTCCACAAACCTATATTCCCATGTGCAACTCATTAAAATCATTTCCTTCAATTTGTTTTTCTATTGTGCTTGACTATGTGCGTAATGCAACATTGTGTAAAATGCATCCTAATTTATCGCCACCAATGATTTGGGACATTTACGCCACACGATTCAAAATAATATAACCACAACATTTGTCACTTAGCCATAATAGTTTAGAATTCTCTCTTTGTGGGTACACATCATAAATTCCTACATCTATAACCAATCTATTTTTATTTCAGGTTGTATTAAGTACAAACAAATTACTGTTAGTATTAATATTTATCATTTTTTTCCTTTTTTAATCATCATAAATAATTTGTTGGTTGGATAGGTACATTAGGGCAAGGTATTTCCCCCCCTCCCCCCTAGAAAGGTATTATTTTGGAGGAGGGAGTAAACCTAGTGACATTAGGATGTAATTTTTTCTTCTTTTTTTTTTCAAGACAAATACTAATAGATAATCTATCTTTTCTACCAACAGTAGGGGATGAAGAAATAATGCTAAGCGCCCTTGGGGAAGTGAAATATGTTTTGTTTTGTTCTAAGCTAGAGAGGAAAGTTAGATTACTATTGCTATAAATTTTCATTATCTCAACTTTTGAGCCAAAAAAGGTAACAACAATGGAAATTATATGGTTGATTAGGATGTTTAGCAATATTCTATCCAAAGACAATAAACCAATAAATAAACAATAATTTTCCCAATCAAAAACACTAAACAACATACAAAATTGGCTATTGATTTTTTTTTTTCTTTTTCTTTCAGTGGCATAATGTCAAACATATGGTGAGCAAAATATCAAATTGTATCATAATAATGTAAGAACAAAAATACATAGACACCAATACCTGTTGTAATTTTGGAAAAATATGTCCCAATACCTATTGAACTGTTAAGCTGCTCTATATGTCATGAACTCTTCTTATTTAAGAAACGAAAAACTCATCCCATAATAAGTTTAACCTTATTAGCTCCTTTGATTCAGAAGACAATTAAAATTAGGAAGGAAACAAAAAAGCTTTATGTTCTAGGCAACAATTTAGAGCATGAATTTGATGAATAAACAGAAATCAGAGCAGAGCAAAGCAAAAGAGGAAGGGAAAAAAAAAAAAACTGAGGTGTTCTGTTTGTTCTTAACCCTGACATATCCTTCTTCCCTTGCTTCAAGTTTGTTCTTACCATCATAAATTTAAAAATTAAAACCAAATAACCAAAACGAAAATATACAAATTCAAGCATTAATTAATAAAAAGAATTAGCTCGAAATATAGTGGAAATACAAACTTGTAAAAGATATAGAAGATGAGATACTTACCAGGCAACTAAGGAAGATAGTAGAAGAGAGTTCTCATCAAATGGAATTGGCCAACGTATATTTGCCTATACTGTTGACCTCATTATCTCCTATATCTCAAAGTTCTCGTCCTGGAATGAGAATGCAATGAACAAAGATAGTGTTTTAGTTCACCGGAATGGAATGCTCATTTCATCAAATATTTATTCTCATATTTGATTGACTAAAAAATAATGACAAAACCCATACAAATGAAATTATCATTCACCAATTCACCAATTCAAATAAAGGAATAAAGGAGAACACAAGTAAATGACTAATTGTACGAGTAGAGTAAAATTAGAAGGTCAAGTATCTCTAATTGGTAATTAAAAAGACACATGGAAAATTATATTAAACATTCAGTCACACATATTGTCGGGCAGATGGTGTGCGAAATTTATCTATAAAATAACCAACACGAACTCAATATGTAACCATACAACTCTAACATCAAAATCTCCATAGAGGAAGAAAAAACATAAGAAAAAAAAAAAAGGCAAAACAGAAAAACATATACCTAATTGTCCATTTTTCAAAGCTGATCTCTAGACACGGTGGATTGGAAATTGCATAAGGGAATATATGGCTTTGTATAGTCGGTCACTGCCTTGGTTTCTGAGCACGTGGGAAAACATTTTTGCAGACCAAAAACTCAGGAAGAAAACAAGGTTCACCGCTTGGTCTCTCATGTCGGTGCACTGAACAAGGAAGGTTCTAGGAGCCGCTCGGCATGAGGAAGCACAATAAGAAGTGAAGACAAGTTCCACCACTTGTAGCAATAAACAAGGAAGGTTCTAGGAGCCAATCGGCATGAAGAAGCACAACGAAATACTTTTGCATCTCAAAATACTACTCAATGTTTTTGAATTTTAATGTATTGTCTTTAAAGCTACAAATCCATCAATTTTGTTAGTGGAGATAGAAGTCTGTAGCATCATTGATTTAGTTTCTGAGTATGAGTTCTCTAACTTTTATGAGCATTCACACATTTTCAATGCAGATTTTCAATTAAGAAAGCCTCCAATTTTTTGGTTTGCATGTTCAGCATATTGTCAAACAGGTGGTGTGCCTAATTTGTGTATGCACTAACATGCACCCACGAGAATAGAGGCATTCAAATCAGATATCAATATATCCATAGCTAGCAGAAAAAGAAGTAGAAAACCACTAAATTACATACCGCAGGTTGTGGAGTTTGGGCTGTAATTTGTGTACCTAGAAACAACGAAGCTAAACCAAGATGGGAAGTGAAACAGAACAACGAGTGTGTACATATATGCATTTGTCTTCGGTTGAGAGAGAATCGTTTGATTGCAAAATTTAATCCATCGAACACAAGAAAATTCTAGGAGGGACAGATGATTGCACCCGGTTTGGTTGCAATATGTAACGCCCTAAAAATAATTACAATAATCTAATTCAACACAATTAATGCAAGACAATATAATCGAAATAATAAATTTTCATTAATTTAAATTGATGTACAAAAGTGACACATGTGCTATACATTCATAAATAGTTCATCCTGAATTTACAACATGTGCTACAAGTAGTAAGGAGGAATGAAAGTTAAACAGATAATTATACGTTCTAAAAGCTTATATCTTTCCAAGTCATTGCTTACTTATAACAAAAGAGAGTCTAACTCTATACAATTTAAGTCCTTGGCTATACAAATAAGTACAAAAAGTGAAGCTACTGTCTTGGCGGAGGCATATCATCAACACTTGAAAATGATTTTTCCTAAATAGGGTGAGCCAAAGCCCAGTAGGAACAATCTAACACAGTGTATGGATCTTAACAAAGATATAAGTATAATGTGTATTTACAATGCCAGTGATAAAACATCCATATTCTATATAATCATAAAGTACCAAAATTCATATCTTAATCATTTTTCCTTCGCATCAATTCAAGTTAATTTATTTCATCTCACTTCATGAGCCAATTTCATTATCTTTCAAATAGCCCATCTGAGCCTACAACTCAGTGGTTCCTAAATTAACACAATTATTATACAAACACTTTAATTCGCCATTTTACGAAAATTTCGTTCGCGGGATCGATACCTATGTATACACGTGGTTTCAGGACTTTCACCTTAGACACACAGGCCAACCTCATTTCAATAGAGTCCATTCCATATCTCCTCCCATACAATGGAGTACATCTACTTTCTCCTCCAAACAATCATATATATACAATGTATTTTGAACGGAGAGTCTAACTCTATACAATTTAAGTCCTTGGCTATACAAATAAGTACAAAAAGTGAAGCTACTGTCTTGGCGGAGGCATATCATCAACACTTGAAAATGATTTTTCCTAAATAGGGTGAGCCAAAGCCCAGTAGGAACAATCTAACACAGTGTATGGATCTTAACAAAGATATAAGTATAATGTGTATTTACAATGCCAGTGATAAAACATCCATATTCTATATAATCATAAAGTACCAAAATTCATATCTTAATCATTTTTCCTTCGCATCAATTCAAGTTAATTTATTTCATCTCACTTCATGAGCCAATTTCATTATCTTTCAAATAGCCCATCTGAGCCTACAACTCAGTGGTTCCTAAATTAACACAATTATTATACAAACACTTTAATTTGCCATTTTACAAAAATTTCGTTCGCGGGATCGATACCTATGTATACACGTGGTTTCAGGACTTTCACCTTAGACACACAAGCCAACCTCATTTCAATAGAGTCCATTCCATATCTCCTCTCATACAATGGAGTACATCTACTTTCTCCTCCAAACAATCATATATATACAATGTATTTTGAACGTGGTCATATTCAATGACAACCCACGAAAGATTAGTTTTAATTCACCTAATCCTCATACAATTTCTATAACAATCATAACTATCCTCCACCGATAGTCTAATACAGGTATTTCTAAACAGATATTCAATCTTAAGACAGATAATTTATTCAAATTTCCAAAAGTGTGAGGTAATGCATATCCAATTCCACCATTTACATCAATATTCATCTAATTTCATATTTATAATACCAATTTTATTTATTTATACAAAATAAATATTTGAACCATTTTAGGTTAACTTCCTTCTTTCCCAAATGTCAACCTAAATGCCAAAATCAACAATTGTGATACAATATAATCTCATTTTCAAACCCCATGACCATTTATATCACATTCACTAGAAACCTCTCTTTTGATTTTACATCCCAAACCCTAGGTTTGTCCAAAATACTCCCAAAATCCACCATTGTTGCACAACAACCAATAACTAAGTTAAAAACCATAAGAAGGTGAAAAAAATCCCTACCTCAAGCTTAGAAGACTAAAGAGAAAATATGGAGAAACTTCAAGGACGCCGAAACCAAGCTTTAATTGGATCAAAATGTAGCCCTTGAGATGCTTTAACTTTTTAACAAAGGCAAGTAGGTAGAGATATCACTAGAACTAGGTAAAAATGTAGAGAAAGAGAGTGTTTTAGAGGGAGGGAGTCTCAACTTTAGGGTTTAGGAAGAAAGATCTGAAAAAGTGATGTAAAAAGTCACTTTTCCGAATTGATATACACACAGTCCGCTCGAGTGCAAGAAGTGACGCTCGAGCGTCAGACACAATAAGTTGTTCCGTTCGAGCGTAAGAAGTGCCACTTAAGTGCTAAGATACACTGAAAGAGACGCACATCGCTCGAGTGCAAAAACTGACAGTCGAGCGTCAGATACAATAAGTTGTTCTGCTCGAGCGCAAGAATTACCGCTTGAGTACCAAGACACAATGAAAGAGACGCACATCGCTCGAGCGCAAGAAGTAACGCTCAAGCGTAGAACACGCATCTAGTAGTTTTGCAGGTAGCAGACCAACTGCTCGAGTGTAAGAAATGGCCGCTCGAGCACAGAAAGACCCCTCGAGCATAGAAAGACCCACTTGAGCGCAAGAATACACTCTCCCAGTTGTTTTGCAGACCTGCAAAAGTACTGAGAGTTTGCAAAGCCTACTTGAGTGCAAGAAGTGCCGCTTGAGTGGAGGAGCAAAAATCTGAGTAACACAAGTTTGAAAATCAATCAATCAACTTGTTCTAAACACAACCACAACAATCCAAAAGACAAACTTAAAGGAAAACAAGGGGACAAGAGATGAATAACAATACTAAACCACGAAACCTGAGTTTAAAATACAATAAAGATTGGGTCAAAATCGAAATCGCTATACAATACTTAGCGAAAGACACGTACACCTACCTCACTCAAACGACATATGGCCAAGAAGACATGTCAATCCAAAAATTGGAAAGAAGAGTTGCAAATGACATATAGGTGACTTCTTAGGGCCAAAAGTAAAAATGTGAACACTTGGTAGGCATTTCTGGTAATTCCACCAACGTTAAATTCAAAAATAGCTGCTTGCTTTCGCTATTTTATATATAGGTTATAGATACATATTTGTTTTTTTATGTTATTATATATTAATAAGATCTAATTTTAAATAAATAAATTAATATGACTTCAAAAAAATAAATAAATGTGAATAATTTAGACAGTCCATGCATAATTCGATTTCAATCGATTATGATAGAATTGAACTTCAGCGAGCAAAGTCGTGTGAGTGGGGTTTAGGATTTCGGAACAGATTTCTCTTCAGTCTTGATCTGAATTAGAAAGGTGTTCTGAAAAATTAAATTAATTAAATAAATATAATATTTTTATTTTATCAATATTTATTTAAAATAATAATTTGTATAACTAAACAGTTTAGATTGTCATGATCATGGTGGGACTGGATCTAGATAACAGCTCTTCGGGAGCCAGCGCTTGGGAAGTGACATGTGGTGGTGAGAAAGAAAGCAAAGCACCGTGGCTATAGCATATTCACTCTCTCACTCATTTACCTCACGCGTGCCAACTTCCTAACTCACTTGTTTCCCAATTACAGTACTTCACTTACCCACGCGCACCTAACCTCACACGCTCCTCACTCGCTTCGTACTTCACTACCATTCACAAATAAACTTTGCTTTTATTTGGCATCCCAATCTAGGGTGTAAATTGGGCGGACTCAAACCGAGCAATTCTAGTCCAGTTTGAATTTTTTTAAAACTTAGATAAAATATTTTCAAATTCGGTATAGGTTTGGGTAAAAATTTAAAAGCCCAAATTAAATTTGGACGGGCTTGGACAAAGATGTCAAAAAATTCGAAACCCGAATTATACATATATAGATATATAAAAATATTAAATATAAATATAAATTATTAGTCATTACATGATATTAAAGTAATTTATATTATTAAATCATATTGAATATATATTATATATACAAATAATATAAAATCTTACTCTTTTTTTTCTTTTTATTTTCACTCATAAATTGTAAGGACTACTATAGTGACATCTCTCTTACATTATATAAATTATTTATTTTGATGGTATTAATGATTTTCTATAATGAAAAAATAATTAAAAAAAAAACTGAAATTCATTTACAATTCGGGCAACTCAGGTTTAGCTCGGGTCGAGCTTGGATAGACAACCTCAGGTTACAATTCGGACTTGGGCGGGCTTGGGCAAGTCTCAACACAACTTGAACTGGGCTTGGACAACCTCCCAACCCGACCGAACCCACCCGAGTTGCACCCCTATCCCAAAATAGGTCTAAAATAGCCACAAAATAATAAAATATATAAAAAAAGTTAATAAAATAAAATATCAAAGTCAAATTATAATCATTTTATTTTTTATCTCATAAAAGTTAAAAAAAATAAAATATCCATCCAAAATAAGATTTTTTAACCAAAGTTAAAATAGCTAAAAAGCCAACTTACATCCCAAATGAACCTTTTACAACTGTCACATGAGAATACCACCACTTGGTATGCCAGATTTCATGTGATAGTTCAAAAATTTTATTTCGACACCAGAAATGAAATTCACTCGAAATGTTAAGTATTGAATTAATATTTGACATGAATTCGACATGTCAAGTTAAATATGTTTTATGTTGAATCTATTTAATAAAATAATTTTATTTTAAAAAATAATAAAATAATAAATTTGACATATGAAATGAAAATTTTTTATATCAAATTAACATATATTAATTTGTTACCCAAACGTTTAAAAAATTTTAACACACTAATTTTAAGATTTGGATAGAAATGCTCATTATACATTTTTTTCCTCAGTAACTTTTTTCATTAAAATATTAAAATATAAAAAAATAAATGAGATCCACAATTTAAGGAAAATAGATTCACGTCAAATTTTATTTCAATAATTTGAATTATTTATTTTTTAGATCAATAATTTAAATTATTTATTTTTTAGAGTTCATGGAACATGATATATTTGTATAAAATTAGGAGTGATTTGGATATGAGTGACTTATTAAAATTTTAAGAAAATGTGTACAAAAAATATGAAAGTGATGTGATAATTTGTAACAAATAAATAATTTATTTAAGTGGTTGTCAAACCACCTCTAAGTTGATTAGGGGGTGTTTGAAAAGTGGATTTAGTGGCTTTTTTTTTTGTTGTTGCTAAAATACTAGTAAAAATAAAATAGGTTAAATTAGTTAATAAGATAAAATGTCACATTCAAACAATAATTATTTTATTTTTTCTCTTACAATTATTAAATCAAGAATAAAGATTGAGAGTTATAATTTTGGAACTCTAAAGAGAGCTTTAGTGATGTAGCATGGAGTGAGGTCCATATGTGATATGATGTGTGTGTGCCTATATTTTTGTTTATTTTATTTTATTTTATCTTGCCACATCACTGCAGCTCTCTTTAGAGTTCCAAAATTAGTACTTCCTATCATTATTGTTAAATCAACTACAAAAAAATTCAAATTTCTCCCCGAACACAACTTTTTTAGCCAGACCAAGAAAGTCAAAAAATTACTAAAATAGTCACGTTCTCAAACAACCCTAGATATTGATAGTCTTTTTATCAAATCATGTTTGTATCTAAAAAAATGAATGGTAATATAATTTGAAGTATAAAATTGACTACAAAAATTATTAACGTCTAATCAACTTAATTTTTTTTATAATATATTCTCCTAAATAAATCTTAAAAATAAACAATTTAAATCATAAAAATGAGACACATAACAAACCTCACAAAACGCACAAAAGTGAGTGTTGTGCTCTCCGCCCTTCATCCCAATTTAAGTGTAACAACCCTCATTTCAACTTAGTCATACTTGCATACATATATGTATGATTTTGTTTTGTTATGTGCATTTGCAAATCTTGTCTTGTTTTACTTGAGTGTTTCTTGCATACTTTGTTCTTGTCTGGTGTGATGCCGATGTCATCTTTAGCCTAGACACCGTGGAACCTTTCTACACTTAGAACTATCTTGTAACCACTTCGGTTGACCTCCATCTCGACCCTGGCATATTTGCTGAGATGTCTCTATCTAGGCCGAGGTGTTCAGCACCAAGGCCGAGATGTGTATCATCTAGGCCGAGATATTTATTCTTGCACCCTAGTGATTTTGTTCCTGGAATGGTATGACCTAAACCGAGGTGTGGCACATCTAGGCCAAGGTGTGGCACAGCTTAGTCAAGTGTTGTCCTTCCAAGCCGATGTCGTTGTCACCCTACTTGCCGAAACTTTGCCCTTGGCCGAGATCATCACTTGCCGGAGTGCTCTTGCCGTCTAGCTTGTTGAACACACTTTGTCATGGTCTTGTCTTGTCAAGTCAGTCAGTGAGTGGTATTTTTAATAAAGCTATGTTATCAATGTTTTGATGAACTTTGCTTTGCTTTGTTTTGAAAAGTATTTGTTAAGCATGAATGATTGTCCCTATTTTGTATATAAAGCATTATCTTGTTTTGATGATCTCTTCGGAAAGTCCCTTGTGCTGGAGGACTCTAAACTTTCTCAGCACATCTTGTTTTGAAAGTCCCTTGTGCTGGAGGACTCTAAACTTTCTCAGCACATCTTGTTTTGAAAGTCCCTTGTGCTGGAGGACTCTAAACTTTCTCAGCACATCTTGTTTTGAAAGTCCCTTGTGCTGGAGGACTCTAAACTTTCTCAGCACATCTTGTTTTGAAAGTCCCTTGTGCTGGAGGACTCTAAACTTTCTCAGCACATCTTGTTTTGAAAGTCCCTTGTGCTGGAGGACTCTAAACTTTCTCAGCACATCTTGTTTTGAAAGTCCCTTGTGCTGGAGGACTCTAAACTTTCTCAGCACATCTTGTTTTGAAAGTCCCTTGTGCTGGAGGACTCTAAACTTTCTCAGCACATCTTGTTTTGAAAGTCCCTTGTGCTGGAGGACTCTAAACTTTCTCAGCACATCTTGTTTTGAAAGTCCCTTGTGCTGGAGGACTCTAAACTTTCTCAGCACATCTTGTTTTGAAAGTCCCTTGTGCTGGAGGACTCTAAACTTTCTCAGCACATCTTGTTTTGAAAGTCCCTTGTGCTGGAGGACTCTAAACTTTCTCAGCACATCTTGTTTTGAAAGTCCCTTGTGCTGGAGGACTCTAAACTTTCTCAGCACATCTTGTTTTGAAAGTCCCTTGTGCTGGAGGACTCTAAACTTTCTCAGCACATCTTGTTTTGAAAGTCCCTTGTGCTGGAGGACTCTAAACTTTCTCAGCACATCTTGTTTTGAAAGTCCCTTGTGCTGGAGGACTCTAAACTTTCTCAGCACATCTTGTTTTGAAAGTCCCTTGTGCTGGAGGACTCTAAACTTTCGCAGCACATCTTGTTTTGAAAGTCCCTTGTGCTGGAGGACTCTAAACTTTCGCAGCACATCTTGTTTTGACAGTCCCTTGTGCTGGAGGACTCTAAACTTTCGCAGTTCCCTCGTGTTAGGAGGCTACGGGCCTTTGTAACATAGGGCCTTTGTAACATAGGTCCTTTGTGCTAGAGGACTCTAAACTTTTGTAGCACCCTTGTTTGAGATATCTCCCTTACTTTGTTTTGTTTTGCCACTGATGGTTTACCGCGTGGGTTTGTTTGTTCGGAATGCCATCATTTGTAATATGTTGATGCTAGTAAGCATCCCTTGAAGCTTTGAAGATTTGTTAGATGGACGAGGTCCATCCCTTGTTATGTAAGATTTGACATGTATTGTCTTGAAAAGACTTCGGCTATTATTCATGCAAACCCTTTATTATTTATACCATTCACTGAGTATCCAAGCTCACCCTCTCTATATATATGGAGGTGATGAGCAAGAAGGCGGCGACGCCTAGATGTGATTCGCGAGCTTGTTTTGGATTTTTGTCTTGCCGGCTTGACTTGTAATTATATCGGTAGTCTTGAAAATCATGCTTCTCGACTTGTAATATTTGTATTTCGTACACGTCGGCTTGAGAAGCCTTTTGATCAAGATGTGTGTTTTGTGTGCACGTTACGTCGGCAACGAGGATGTCGGCAATTTGGTAGACTATGTTCCTTGACCTGTAGTTCGTGCATTTTGTTTATGTCGGTTTGTGAAGCCCTTTTGTTCAAGTGTAATATGTATTTTGGACCTTACTTTAATTGTATTCAAGTTGTAAAGCTGTGTAAGAATGTATGCCATTCCATTTGACTTATGTACTGCTCTTATGGACCACTTGTATTTGTAAATTATTGCTTTCGCACTAGTTAGCCCCATATGTAATACTCTGATTGTGTGTGAATTTTGAAAGTTGGCCTTCGGTAATCTCGGATTACTGGCCATCATGGTACCAAACTACTAGGGGCGGTTTGGGGTCGTGACAGAATGGTATCAGAGCATAAGTTCCTTAGTATACGTTATTCACACACTTGAGTCCTAAAGAGCATAGGATTTTCCCTTAAGAGGATATTAAGAATTGCATCATATTAATTGCTATGTGAACAAGGTGTGCATCGTCTCGGCATGCGTAATTGTTACTTGCCTACGTGTTTATTTATTCATTTTGTTTTAAAGTCGTATCTTGCATACTCATAGCATCATGAGGAGAGGTAGACGTCCAGTTGGCCGAGATCAGTCCGAGGACAGATTAGACAAACTGGAGAGGTTAGTTGAAGGTTTGGCCCATGAGCTAAGGCAGACAAGACAACAGTACGCTAGTGCTACATCGACTCAGACCGAGCAGACAAACGGCCGAAATGCAGTTCCACCTCCACCTCCACCTCCACCTCCTCAAGTACCACAAGCGACCCCACAGCCAGCTTTATATGGGGACGGCACGATAGCCTTGTTCAGAGAGTTTAAGAAAATGAAGTCATCGAGATTCCAAGGGGGTATAGAGCCGATGAAGGCCGAAGCGTGGGTTTTGGAAATGGAGAAGCTGTTCGAGATCTTTCCCAGCACCGACACCTAGAAGGTGACCTTAGCAGCCTTTACACTAGATGATGATGCTCGCAGATGGTGGATGATGGTTCGAGAAGGCAATCCAGACTTGACCTGGACCCGATTTTTGGAGTTGTTTTACACCAAACATTTTCCCCTAAGTGTTCGAAATCGTAAGGCTATCGAATTTCAGACTCTGACGCAAGGCAGTAGAACGGTGGTTGAATACGACCGTGCATTTACCGAGTTGGCGAGGTATGCACCCCACATGGTCAACGATGAATACATGAAGGCTAGAAAGTTTGAAAGTGGGCTGCGTGGACCAATACAAGACCGAGTCAACATGCTCAACATGTCGACTTACGCCGGAGTGTTGGAGAAAGCCATTCTGGCCGAAGCTAACTTGAACAGATACCAGAGTTCGGGAGAGAGCCAGAGGAAGAGGCAGAATTATGACAATCGCCGAGCACAATTTGGTACCAAGAAGAAAGCGAATGTTGGCAGTTCAAGCAACCCAAGACAGGAAAGTGGAACTAAGCCGACATGTTCAAGTTGTGGGAAGCCACATTTCGGGGTTTGTCGTCGGGCGTCTGGTGCTTGTTATGAGTGTGGTGAAATAGGCCATTTTGTGAGGGACTGTCCAAAAACAAGAGCTGATGATGGTAAGAAAGATGAGAATACCTTGGGCTCCGTACAGAAAGGTAACGTTGGGAAGGGACCGATGAGGAAAGGCAGAGTTTTTGCACTGGTACCAGGAGACACTCAGAATGCTGAGACAGTGGTGTCAGGTATACTTCCAATTTGCTGTCAAAATGCATATGTATTGATTGATTTGAGTTCTACGCATTCATTCATTTCTGCTAAGTTTGCCGAGAAGATTAATAGGAAACTAGAACCCCTTGGTTATGTGTTATCTGTATCTACTCCATCTGGGAGATCTATGAATGCTGCATCCATCTATCGAGCATGTATTGTTGTGATTGGAAATGTTAAATTGTTAGCTGATTTAATGCCATTGGACATAACTCATTTTGATGTTATATTGGGGATGGATTGGTTAGTGGCAAATCACGCATCCATAAATTGTGTTTCTAAGAGTGTCACGTTAAAGCCCCCAAACCTAGCCGAGGTCACGTTTCAGGGTAAAGGAGTAGTATCCCCACCTTACTTAATTTCATCCATGAAAGCCTATAGGTTGATTCAAAAAGGGTGTCAAGGTTATTTGTGTAGCATACTAAGTAATCTGAATGGAAGTGTTGAGTTAGCCGACGTCCTCATTGTTAATGAGTTCCCCGACGTCTTTCCAAATGATTTGCCGGGTCACTTAATTGATAGAGAGGTAGAGTTTACTGTTGACATCATGTCGGCAACCCAGCCCATCTCTAAAACACCCTATAGGATGGCCCCCGCCAAGCTTAAGGAATTGAAACTTCAACTGCAAGAGGTGCTAGATAAGGGTTTTATTAGGCCGAGCACTTCACCTTGGGGAGCACCCGTCTTGTTTGTTAAGAAGAAGGATGGTACACTTCGTTTTTGTATTGACTATCGGGAACTGAATAAGGTAACCATTAAGAATAAGTACCCGTTGCCGAGGATAGACGATTTATTTGATCAGTTGCAAGGAGCACGAGTCTTTTCCAAAATTGACCTTAGGTCGGGCTACCATCAGCTTAAAGTCAAAGCCGAGGATGTTGAGACGATCCCTTTTCGGACAAGGTATGGCCACTACGAGTTTTTAGTAATGCCTTTTGGAGTGACCAATGCCCCTGCAGCATTTATGGATTTGATGAACAGAGTCTTTAAGCCGTATCTAGATGAGTTTGTGGTTGTCTTCATCGATGATATATTGATCTACTCTAAGAGTAAAGCTAAACACGAGGATCATTTGAGACTTACCTTACAGTCCTTGAGGGATCGGAAATTGTATGCTAAGTTTAACAAGTGTGAGTTTTGGCTTTCCACTATTTCATTTTTGGGTCATGTAATTGATGAAGATGGTATCTCGGTCGATCCTAGTAAAATTGAAGCCATTGTGAATTGGCCGAGGTCGACCAATGTGTCCGAGGTCCGTAGTTTCCTGGGATTAGCAGGTTATTACAGGAAGTTCGTGAAGGATTTCTCAAGGATTGCAATTCCGTTTAGGGGTGTACACGGTCCGGATTGGTTCGGTTCTGAGAAAATCCAAGAACCGGACCGATCCTAATGGTTCTGTGATTTTGAGAACCAGACCAGACCATTACACTTGTAAAACCGGACCAGAGCCAAACTGAAAAAACGGTTCGGTTTCGGTTTGGTTCACGGTTCCAAAAATTTCTATTTACAAGAATAAATTATTAATATTAGCAAAATAATTACTCAAACTAATTACATTTAACTCATGATAAAAACTAATAATATTAAGGCATTACTCAACATTAAATATCTATGCCATCCTAATATCATTAAAATTATAAGAAACCAATTAATAAAAATAAAACTTGATATTATATTTATATATATATATATCTCTTTTAAAATTCGGTTCGGTTCGGTTTGAACCGCGGTTTTTTCATAAAATCCATTAACCGAACCGTTTTTACGGTTCTCATATTTCTTAATCCAAAACCGAACCAATTCTTAATAGAACCGAACTAAACCGCAAGATTCGGTCTGGTTCGGTCTGGATTACCGGTTTGAACGGATTTTTGAACAGCCCTAATTCCATTAACATAACTGGCTAAGAAGGGAGTGGCTTATGAATGGACTAAGGATAGGGAAGCAGCCTTCCAGGAGTTGAAGACGAGGTTAGTCGCAGCACCAGTTCTTGTACTACCGTTAGGTAATGAAGAGTTTCATGTTTATAGTGATGCTTCGCATAAAGGTCTGGGTTGTGTATTAATGCAAAAAGGTAAGGTCATAGCATATGCCTCTCGTCAATTGAAGCCACATGAAAAGAACTATCCCACCCATGATTTAGAATTAGCAGCCGTGGTATTTGCTTTGAAGATTTGGCGCCACTACTTGTATGGAGCTTCTTGTCAGGTTTTTACAGATCATAAAAGTTTAAAGTACTTGTTCACTCAGAAGGAATTGAATATGAGGCAGAGAAGATGGCTTGAGTTGTTGAAGGATTACGATATGCAGATTCAATATCATCCCGGTAAAGCTAACACCGTAGCCGACGCTTTGAGCAGAAAGACGGTTGGAAATCTGGCATGTCTAACCACGATCTTAGTGGAACCGACTATTGTTGAGGAAGTAAAGACAAGACAGATGGAGGATGAATTCTTCAAGAAGGTAGCCGATGAGATTATCACAAAGCCGAGGGTACACCATAGAAAATCAAGTGCTCAAGTTTGAAGGAAGATTGTGTGTAGCCGACATCCCAGCGTTGAAAAGAAAAATTTTGCAGGAAGCTCATGGTTCCAAGTTTGCTGTTCACCCAGGGAACACCAAGATGTATCAGGATGTGAAGCAGACGTTTTGGTGGTCGAATATGAAAGGAGAGATAGCCGAGTTCGTGTCGCAGTGTCTGTATTGTCAGCAAGTGAAAGCAGAACATCAGAGGCCAGCAGGACTTCTTCAACCTTTACCGATTCCTGAGTGGAAATGGGAGCACATCTCTATGGACTTTGTGGTTGGTTTGCCGAAGACAAAAAGGTATGGATTCGATTTGGGTTATCGTGGATAGACTAACTAAGTCAGCACACTTTTTGCCCGTTAAGACCACCTTCAATGCCGATAAACTTGCTTTGTTGTATGTGAATGAGATTGTTAGACTTCATGGGGTGCCGATGTCAATTGTGTCGGACCGAGATCTGAAGTTGGTTTTCAGATTTTGACAGAGCCTACAAAGAGCTTTCGGAGCCGAGTTGAGGTTTAGCATAGCTTTTCATCCCCAGACTGATGGGCAAACAGAGAGGACGATTCAGACGCTTGAAGATATGCTTAGACTATGTGTATTGGACCTTCAGGGAAGTTGGGGAGTACATTTGCCATTGGTGGAATTTACCTACAACAACAGTTATCAAACTAGCATTGGCATGGCGCCGTATGAAGCGTTGTATGGAAGGAAGTGCAGGTCGCCGATATGTTGGACCGAGGTAGGAGACAAAGCTCTGCTTTTTCCCGAGTTAATTCAAGTAACAACCGAGAAGATTAAGCTCATTCAGCAAAGAATCAAAACCGCATAGAGTCGACAGAAGAGTTATGCCGACCGAAGAAGAAGAGAGTTGGAGTTTGAAGTTGGGGACCATGTGTTCCTAAAGATTTTGCCGATGAAAGGAGTTACAAGATTCGGGAAGAAGGGTAAGTTAGCACCCCGTTACATCGGGCCTTTTGAAATTCTTGAGAAGGTTAACCTCGCTGCCTACAGACTTGCTTTGCCGCCAAGATTGAGCCAAGTCCATAATGTGTTTCATATTTCGATGTTGAGGAAGTATATTCGAGATCCACTACATGTGATCGACTATTTCGGAATTGTAATTAATGAAGATTTAGGCTACAAAGAGAAGCCGATACGGGTTGTCGATAGGAAGGTGAGACAGTTGAGAAGTAAGTCGATACCAATGGTGAAAGTTGAATGGAAGGAGCATTACGGTGAAGATGCTACATGGGAAATGGAAGAGGAAATGAAAGTCCGACATCCAGAATTGTTTTTGGAACAAGGTAATTCAAGTTTGGGGGCCAAACTTCTTTAAGGGGGGTAGGATGTAACAACCCTCACTTCAACTTAGTTATACTTGCATACATATATGTATGATCTTGTTTTGTTATGTGCATTTTCAAATCTTGTCTTGTTTTACTTGAGTGTTTCTTGCATACTTTGTTCTTGTCTGGTGTGATGCCGAGGTCATCTTTAGCCTGGACACCGTGGAACCTTTCTACACTTAGAACTATCTTGTAACCACTTCGGTTGACCTCCATCTCCACCCTGGCATATTTGCTGAGATGTCTCTATCTAGGCCGAGGTGTTCAGCACTAAGGCCGAGATGTGTATCATTTAGGCCGAGATGTTTATCCTTGCACCCTAGTGATTTTGTTCCTAGAATGGTATGACCTAGACCGAGGTGTGGCACATCTAGGCCAAGGTGTGGCACAGCTTAGTCAAGTGTTGTCCTTCCAAGCCAATGTCGTTGTCACCTTACTTGTCGAAACTTTGCCCTTGGCCGAGATCATCACTTGCCGGAGTGCTCTTGCCGTCTAGCTTGTTGAACACACTTTGTCATGGTCTTGTCTTGTCAAGTCAGTCACCTTTTTGATTAGAGCCAATCAACTGATGCCACGTGTCCCAGCAGAGAGTTAAGTCAGTGACTGTCGAGAAAACATATCATTTTGGTATCAAATCTTGTCTTCTAGAGAGAGAGGCTCTAGGAAGGAGAAGAAGAAGTTTTGAGTGAGAGAGAGAACTTCCAAGCTTGATCGTTGGAGCTTGAACCGTTAGATTCGAGTTTTGAGGTTAGAATCTTAACCTACTCTTGTTGTTCTTATTGATCATCTAGCTGCATTGCACGATCGAACTTATTCTGCACGTCATGCATTGATTTAAAGTTGGTTTTAGAAAGAGAAAATAGTTTTCATGTGTTCTTGAAGAAAAGCCTCGTTTGATCCGAAAGTTTGCATCTAGAACCATGTTTTTGTGTTTGTTCTCTCAAGATCTTTGAATATGGGCGCCCAGGTCCATGATTTCGGATTCTTAGCATGAAATCTCAGATTTTGTAATAGCAAGTTTTAATCTTTGCATTCATCTTCCTCATGTTCATGTTCTTCATGTTCGTCATGTTCTTCAAGAGAGGGAAACCCAGATTCTTCCCGACTTCATTTCCTTGACTGTAGCCACCGGAGGCCACACCTCGGCAAAGGGGTGTGGGACCTCGGCCTAGACCTGGTAGTTGCCCAGCATGTTTTCCAGAGATAAGAAACTGTGTTTTGTTTCGATTTGACTTAGTTTTGAAGAATGCCGAGGTCATTTGCATGTAAGCTAGACTCGTTTTGAGTAGTGCATTCAATGGACTTTGCCATGTGTTTGTCAGGACTTGGACTTGCCTTGACCCCATTGTTTGAAGAACTAGGTGAGTGGTATTTTTAATAAAGCTATGTTATCAATGTTTTGATGAACTTTGCTTTGCTTTGTTTTGAAAAGTATTTGTTAAGCATGAATGATTGTCCCTATTTTGTATATCAAGCATTATCTTGTTTTCATGATCTCCTCGGAAAGTCCCTTGTGCTGGAGGACTCTAAACTTTCGCAGCACATCTTGTTTTGAAAGTCCCTTGTGCTGGAGGACTCTAAACTTTCGCAGCACATCTTGTTTTGACAGTCCCTTGTGCCGGAGGACTCTAAACTTTCGCAGTTCCCTTGTGTTAGGAGGCTACGGGCCTTTGTAACATAGGGCCTTTGTGCTAGAGGACTCTAAACTTTTGTAGCACCCTTGTTTGAGATATCTCCCTTGCTTTGTTTTGTTTTGCCACTGACGGTTTACCGCGTGGGTTTGTTTGTCCGGAATGCCATCATTTGGAATATGTTGATGCTAGTAAGCATCCCTTGAAGCTTTGAAGATTTGTTAGATGGACGAGGTCCATCCCTTGTTATGTAAGATTTGACATGTATCGTCATGAAAAGACTTCGGCTATTATTCATGCAAACCCTTTATTATTTATATCATTCACTGAGTATCCACGCTCACTCTCTATACATATATGTAGGTGATGAGCAAGAAGGCGGCGACGCCTAGATATGATTCGCGAGCTTGTTTTGGATTTTTGTCTTGCCGGCTTGACTTGTAATTATGTCGGCAGTCTTGAAAATCATGCTTCTCAACTTGTAATATTTGTATTTCGTACACGTCGGCTTGAGAAGCCTTTTGATATAGATGTGTGTTTTGTGTGCACGTTACGTCGGCAACGAGGATGTCAGCAATCTGGCAAACTATGTTCCTTGACCTGTAGTTCGTGCATTTTGTTTATGTCGGCTTGTGAAGCCATTTTGTTCAAGTGTAATATGTATTTTGGACCTTACTTTAATTGTATTCAAGTTGTAAAGCTGTGTAAGAATGTATGCCATTCCATTTGACTTATGCACTGCTCTTATGGACCACTTGTATTTGTAAATTATTGCTTCCGCACTAGTTAGCCTCATATGTAATACTCTGATTGTGTATGAATTTTGAAAGTTGGCCTTCGGTAATCTCGGATTACTGGCCATCATGGTACTAAACTACTAGGGGCGGTTTGGGGTCGTGACATTAAGTCCCATAATTTTCTCCATAATGACATACAACATCGTGTGTCAACTTTAATTTATTACAAATTTAATTATGTAGGGTCAAACTTTTATATATGGATGAATTGTAAAACATAAATTGTAGGCCTATAGCATTGTTTTTGAAATAATCACATGCATTTATCATAAAAAGAAAAGTCTGGGATTTTAGATTTAACTAGCTAGAATTTTTGAGTGAATGATTATATGAAGAAGATTAAATTTGTATAGTATGAGATGTATATATAGAAAAAATTTGAGAAGAACTTACGTGTAGGTACTAATAGGTAGATTTATTGTCTAATAGGTTCCACAATAATTAATGACGTTTTTTTATCAAATGTTATTAAAAAAAGTTACTAATTGTTAATTTTAAGCAATAGTTTAAAAATTGTCACAAAAATGTCACTAATTATAAGTTTTAGTGACAGTTTAAAAAAAGTCGTCACAAAAAAGTCACTAATTATAAGTTTTAGCGACAGTTTAAAAACTTCATCATAAAAAAGTCACAAATTTTAAGTTTTAGCGACATTTTATAAAAATCGTGATAAAAAAAAACTCTAATTATCAATTTTTAACGATATATACAAAAAATTGTCACAAAAAATTATTTTTAGCGATGATTTTATTAAAACTTACTTTTAATAAGACTTGAGGGGAATTAAGTCTAACTATTAGGATTTATTGGTAGTTTATCCAAAAATCTGAACTACAAAATGATAATTTTAGATAATTTTTAAGTAGTTAGGTATGAATTTATAGTATTACTGATTCTAAAATATTTATCACATTTAATTGTGCACTCTGTGTATTTCAATTATGTGCACATAACATTAAGCATAAAAATATTTATCATTCAATATAATAGAACAATGTTAGGAATATAAAAATTTTCATCAAGCATTTACATAGATATAAAACCCATACTTATGTAGGACCCACACTCCTGTGAGTGTTTGGTATAAAATTCAGGAACCGTACCATTTTTTTAATGTAATTATTACATTGGTTTTTGTAACTAAGGGTGGATAAATTTTAGGCTAGACTTGCATTATATAGTAAGAAAATATATGTCATTCCAAACTCGACCAGACCGATATGGGATTCAATCCGACCATCATAAGCCCAATCCTAAAAATACTTTCAAATCCCAAGCCTGCCTAATCCACTTGATTAGGTAAATCTAAAAAGTATTTAAAAAAAATTGATTAAAATATAAAATAAATTTATTAAAAATAAATGAAAACTCATCTAAAAATAATTTTTAGAAAACAAAACAAAACATACATTAAATTTTTATTTTTTTAATTTTTTTTGGAATTTAAATTAAGTTAATTAGATCTGCTTAATTATTATTTGAATTTAGAACGTTAACAAAAAAATAATTATGCTTTTTTAACAAGTATTTTAGTTTAAGTTTTAGAAAGAAGTATATATTTAAATTGTTTTCTTCTATAAAATTTTTACTTTATCATATATATATATATATATATATAAATTATTATTATTATTATTATTATTATTAAAAGTAGTGTTTTCCTTACTTAGGTGGCATATTCTAAAAGTTTATTTTTTATTAAAAAAGTCACATCACTATACCTTTTTATTTACATATAAAGTTCTATACAAATTCAATTTCAATTATAACAACCAATTTTATATGGACTCTATTTGAGAAATACTTATTTTTCATATATTTTTCTATTTTGTCATTGCCAAATTTCTTTTATATAGTTGGTATTTTAATTTAATTATTATAATATTTGAATTTTTTTTTATCTCGATATACAAATAAATAAATAAGACAGAATGTGCTTAATTATGTACATCGCATAAATCAAATTAATTTTCTTTTATATTATATATATATATTTTTTTCTATCTTATTGATGTCTTAATATTAATTTATATTTAATTTTTTTATTTAACATGAAATTATTTATTACAAAATATTTATATTTAATTTAAATTTTATATAAATGTACATGAGAGAAATATTAGCCTCGCACCGTACCTCCTACTAAGCACGTCTCACTCCGTTAGAACTCCGTCATATTGTGAACAGAACAAAGGTGAGCTACCCAACGGGTGATTTTGTCGAAAAACCCTTTCGACGGTTAAGTTAGTTTTCTGGGAGAAGAGAGAAGACAGAACAATAGAGAGAGAGAGAGAGAGAGAGAGAGAGAGAATTCGAAATTGTTTACCTCTAATGTTTGCATGCTCTTCCTTTTGAAGGCTGGCCATGCAGCCTCAGAGATTGTGGGCGCACTACCTCTGCTGTCCTTCTTTGGATAAGCGGTTGTACTTCCCTCTACATTTCTTACACGTGTAGAGACCAAAACCTCTAAACAATGTTTGTCGCATCGCCAAACGGTATTGACGCATACCAGGTGTGGATTTCTCTCTTCTCTTTATTGGTCCACGTGGAATACTGGACCGCGTTATCACTTGTGCTACACCAGGGGTACTTCCTTTTGATAGTCCAACCCCGATCTAAGTTAAGTCGGCCTACGAGTCAGTGCTGTGCTGGGTCAGCAGATATGTGCACTCCTCCCAAACTGGTTGATGGGCGCGCAGTAAGTCATCACAGCCAAATAGTGCGGCCACAGCACACAACGCTGCGCCTCATCCAGCCGACCTTGTGACGTTGCCTCGACCTCCCTAACTGCGGTACCCAAATATGGCCCAAGCTGAGTTACAGATCCTTGCTATGTCCGTATGGCCCATTGTTATGACCCGAAGCTCCGCGCTGGTACAGTTCAGCCAAACGCGGCATTCCAGGCTCTCCTGACAAGGCCTAACACCATATTCCGTGTTGGTGTAGCTCGGCCCATTGTTTGGCTCAAATGTCCCTCTCAATTATCCCTTAATTTCATTTGAGCTGAGTGTGAGTGAGATTATCTTCTCTAATTGGGCTATCCGTTTTGGCCAGTCATTAAGACTTGTGCCAGTTGTCTTGTCATCAATCAATCAGCTGTACTGACAACCCGTCGGTCATACTGACAGTCCATCATCTCCAAGCCACGTGGTGCTTCCTCAGAGGCTTCGTGATATCCTCACAGCTGTCTTCATCATACCCAAAATTTGAAAAGTAACCGCCTTTTGAGTTTTCCCCCATATATACATGTGAGGGACCAAACACCCTATCACTGTTCATCTTCTCTGCGCAAAACCCTAAACCCTTGAGCTCATGCCACCGTCGCCGTCATCGTTGCCGTCGTCGCTCCCATTTCCAATGTTTCCCATCCTTACGGACATTGCAATAGAGGTCGAGATCGATTGGATCTTGATTTGGTGTCCAAATCCGTAAGTTCTTCTCATTGTTGCCTTTTTTTCATTGTTGTTCTTCGTGTTCTTTGCATTTTTCTTGTGTTGGGATTGTTGGTATTTGCTTATGCCCCTCTCATGGGCTAAAATTGATAGACATCGGTGGATATTAAGCAAAACCGGAACCAAAAACACGAATGGGGCCATCGTGCCCCTTATTTCCCTTAATTTCATTGTATAGTCTTGAGTTTAGGGTAAATAGCGTAAATTCTGAGCAAAACTGAGTTAAATCCTAATTGTAGATCCAAAAATAGGATTGAGCCGGGCTGAAACTGGTTTGTGGTCCTTCTAAATGACTATGACCATGCTGGAAGCCTGCAAGATCATCTAGTCGAGATAAGTATCACGAGATTAGGATAAAGCCCTAAAACCGGCCTAATGTCTTAGGCTCCACCATCGAACTAAAACGAAAACTGAGTTAAGACTAGAGCGTAGCAGAACTTTTTGTAGTTGAGCTAGGCGTATTTTGATAGCCGTGCACTTGATGTCGTGCTAACACTTGCACTTACTTTTAATAATGTAGAATGAACTAGGGCTGACCAGGAACATATCAACATCACAGTCGGTGAGGGCTCAAAGATTGAGCAAACAATCACCAAAGCCACTTAATTTTGACCGAGCTATTTATCATACAAAATAAAACCGACATAAATGGGGAAGTATCGATTTATGGCTAGTTCTCCAGGCGCCATGGCTGAATTTCGAAGGGAATTCAACATTCCAGATGACGTCTATTTAGAGCTGGCCAAAAAGAGAGGCACTCCCTGGGGCAAATTGGATGCCTGCACCTTCACCGTGGTATCTATAGTCAAAGGTGGCCTTCGCTTCCTAGTCTAGCCCCGTGTTTACGAGTTTTTGAGGCAGACTAGGTTGTGCCCAACCCAGGTTTCCAACAACACATACAAGATAATAAATGGCGTGGCCACGCTAAACCGCATCCCCGGTTTAAATCTTGACCTTGTTGAGATATTCCACCAGCACACACTTAGCAAAAATAAGAGGGGTTTTTGCTGGTACCTGAAGGTTAGAAAGGGTCGAGCAAAGCTTGTAGAGGGTAACTCAGACAAAGAGCTAAGCGACAATGACTTCCTCTAGGTGTCTAGTAATTATGAGTACACTAAGGCACCCCTACCGGGCTGGTACATACGCAAAAATTTTGAGAGCGCTGGTGAGCAGTCTAGCGCAGTTTAAATATTTCTATTTAATCTTTTTGCCAATCTAACACTTGGCATTTTGTGTAGATTACACAATCTTGGCGGAGGATTACTCTAGAGCCAACCAGGAGGAGACCATCCGAGTTACTCTGCGGTATCTGGTCGAGAAGCGAAAGCCCCAAAAGCTGCTCGGATACGAACCGAGCTATCGGCACACTACACCGCTCAAAAGCAGGGTCACCGACTTCCTTTGTGCCCCTTCTCCAGAGCTGGATCCAACCCTTCTGCCGATCAAACGTGTTCCCTTAACTGCCGAACAAGAAATGGCTAAAATCTGCGCTATCAAGTCTATGATCACCGGCGAGCCGAGCGATTCTCAACCAGTAGAGACGGCCGGGGGGGTGTAACGCCCTCAAAATACAATATAAATAATCCATTCATAAGATCCATCGATTTAATGAAAATGATATACTTTCATTCATTAGAGTTATATTGCAAAAAGGCATTACATGTATAATACATTCACAAACATTCATTTTGAATTTACAGCATGTAATACAAGTTGGTGATAACAAAATAAATGCCCTACGGGCTTACATCTTTCCAAGATATCACTTGGTTACAACAAAAGAAAGAGTCCTAAGCTCTATACATGTAAAGCCCTCGGCTTGAATGAACATTTAAACATAACATAACAAAAATAGAGTCTTCAGCCCTAGTCTTCCCAAGCTATGTCCTTGGAGGTGGCATGTCACCAGTACTTGAAAATGGTTTCCCAAGTAGGGTGAGCCAAAGCCCAGTACAGATAAACTAACACAGTATATGAGGTTTAACTAAGACATAAGTGTCAGATAAATGTTCTATATTCCTAACCAACTTATATTCTTTCCATGACCATTCAACATAGATAACCATATCTCAGTCCATTTCCATTCATTCGTTTCAGGTTAATCTATTAACCAAATTCATTATTATCTAATCAACCGAAATGAGACTACAACTCAATAGTTCACAATTCAATACATACATCACTCCAACACTTCTATTTTGCCATTTTACGGAATTCTCATCCGAGGGAATCAACACCCATATATATATATATATACAAGATTTCGGGACTTTCACCCTGAACACTCCGGCCAACTTAGTTTTAAATGGAGTTCATCCCCTATCTCTTCCCAAACAATGGAGTACATCCCCTTTCTCCTCCCAAACAATTATACATATACAATGTATTAAGACAACGTCATATACAATGACTATCCACAATACATATTCAATGTTTCAATCATAATGTCATATTCAATGACATAATTTCAATGACAGGTTTCAATTCACCTAGTCCTCATGCAATTTCTATAACAATCATAGCTATCCTCCACTAATAGCCCAATATAGATATTTCTAGACAGATAGAAAATCTATCAAATAGATAATTAATCAAATTTCCATAGGCGAGTGATTTGAAAAACCCAACTACACCATTCATTCATACATCCTCCCAATTTTACATTTCTCATATTAATTTTATTATTTATACAAAATAATTTATTTAACTCAAATTAGGACAAATCTCTTAATTTTCCTCAAATTCAACCTAATGGCTAGATTCCACCATTTTAGCACTAGAGAAACTCCATACACAAGGCCCCATAGTCATTTTATAGATCAACATGGAACACCCCTCTTTTAAATTTTGAACCCAAACCCTAGTTTACTCAAAATCACTCTCAAATCTTATCATCTATACATAACAACACATATCTAGGTTAAAATCCATATTAAGGCGTAGAATATCCCTACGTCAAGTGTAAAAGCTCAAAGGAGATGATGAAGAACCTCAAAAGTGCACAAAACCAAGTTTGGTTCGGATGAAATAGAAGCCCACAAGATGCTCCACCTTTTTTCTCAAAGGAAGTAGGGTAGAGATGTTTGGATCTTGGAGTATTTGTAGAGAGAGAGAGAGTGCCAGATTAGGGTTTTTGGGAGAAATGAAATCAAAAAGTGATGTAAAATTATTCTACTTCGAACTTATATACGCGATCCTCACTCGAGCGACCAGACACAACAAGTGACCTCGCTCAAGCATAAGAAGCGTCGCTCGAGCGCAAAATGCAAAGCTTCAGAAGTTTTACAAACGCACACGCTCGCTTGAGCGAAGAACTCCACTTTCCCAGAAATTCTGCGTCACGGGAAAAACCTGAGAACTCTTAAATCTCGCTCAAGCACAAGAAACCCCGCTCAAGTGAAGAAGAAAATTTCACAAGGCTCGCTCGAGCGAAGAAGCTAAAATCTGGGCAACAACAATCTAGACCAACTAACAACCAACTTGTTCCAAACATGCCCAACACGTTCCAAGACTCAAATTCAAAGAGTTAAAGGAGGAAAACAAGACATGGATACAATATTAAACCACGAAACCCGAGTCCAGAGTGTAACAAAGGTCGGGTCAAAACCGGGATCGCTATAACCTCCCTTCTTAAAGAATTTCGTCCCTGAAATTTCAAATCAAGTTTCAAAATCATGCTTGGCAAATTTCCAAAATGGCTACAATTCAATTCTCATTACCATGACCCACCTACCAGTCATTCCATCCCTTCACAAAAGAACAATCCCATAATATATAATTTAACATGATTCATCAATATGCATCTTCCGAAATTCAACCACTTTCAAGACGTTCATCTCATATTTCCAAAACATATTCAATGTTCATGATAAGTTTGCATTTTCAAAACTTAAACAACGTATACAATGTTCAAATCAACTTGCGTTTCCGAAATGTAGTTAACATACAGAATGCTTTCATGATTCAAAACATATACAATGTTTTCATAGTTTATAAACAAAATTAAAACCTCAACACATACTCAAACATCAACAAATAAGTCCGATATTTCTCTCGGACCTCCAATTCACGCTCCCAAGTTGCTTTCTCAACCCCATGATGTTTCCACAATACTTTGACCAAGGGAATTGTCTTGCCTCGCAATACTTGGTCCCACCTATCCAAGACTCTCACAGGTCTCTTCTCATACGAGGCATCCACATCTACTTCTAGGTCGGTCCAATCCAATACATGTGATGGATCCGGCTTGTACTTCCGAAGCATACTAATATGAAACATGTCATGCACTCTGAAAAGTTGTGGCGGTAACGCCAAACGATAGGCGACCTCCACAATCCGCTCAAGGATCTTAAAAGGGCCAATAAACCAAGGGGATAACTTCTCACTCCTCCCAAATATCATAAGACCTCGTTTAGGTGATATCTTTAAAAATACGTGATCACCCACCTCAAAAGACAAAGGTCTCCTCCTACGGTCGGCATAACTCTTTTGGTGACTTTGGGCTGTAACCAACTTCTTACGGATAAGTGCAACTTTCTCCGTCATTTCCCAAACCAACTCTGGGCCCAACAAAGGTGCATCACCCACCTTAGCCCAACACACAGGCGATCTACATGGTCAGCCATACAAGGCCTCAAACGGTGCCATGCCAATACTCGATTAGAAACTGTTATTGTAGGCAAACTCAACTAAGGGTAAGTGCCTTTCCCACGACCCCTTGAAATCAAGCACACAACCTTAAAGCATATCCTCAAGGATCTGAAGAGTACGCTTGGACTGCCCGTCAGTCTAAGGATGATACGCAGTGCTAAAAGTCAATCTAGTGCCCAAGGCATTCTGCAAGCTCTGCCACAACCGAGCTGTGAAACGTGGATCTCTATCTGAAACGATCGTCACAGGGACCCCGTGCAACCTCACTATGTCCCTAATATACAAATCGGCAAGATAGTCTACCGAATCACTTACACGCATAGGGATAAAATGAGCTGACTTGGTCAACCGGCCAACTACCACCCAAATGGGATCACTACCCCATTGAATCATTGAAAGGCGCACAACAAAATCCATCATGACATGCTCCCACTTCCACTCAGCTATAGGTAAGGGCTGTAACAAACCCGCTGGCCTCTGATGCTCAGCTTTCACTTGCTGACAAGTAAGGCACTTTGATACAAACACAGGCACATCCTTTTTCATACCCCTCCACCAAAACTGGCGACTAAGGTCATGATATGTCTTCGTGCCTCCCAGATGCACTACAAGGCATGAATGGTAAAATTTTCAGAGTATATCCTCTCGACAAGACTCCGGCACAAACAAACGGTCACGGTATCTCACACTCAGGTCAGGATACACAGTCAAACCTTTCTCTATCTTCCCATTGGAGATCTTCTCCCGGAGGGATTCTACTTCAAGGTCACACTTCTGTGATTCTAACACTCGGTTCACAAGTGTAGGTTGTACAATTACAGAAAATAAGGCTGCAGACTCAATAGACTCGCCCAGATGCAAGTCAAACTCCCCAATAGTGCCCAACATCTCCTATTCTCGGATGACAATACAAGCTATATTGCTGATAGATTTTCTACTTAGGGCATCAGCCACAACATTGGCCTTCCCCGGATGGTAATGCAACTCGAAATCATAATCCTCTATGAACTCCATTCACCTTCTCTGCCTCAAATTCAAGTCCTTCTGTGTAAAGAGATACTTCAGACTCTTATGATCAAAAAACACCTCAAATCTCTCACCATACAGATAGTGCCTCAAAATCTTCAAGGCAAAAATCACTACTACTAACTCTAAGTTGTGAGTAGGGTAGTTCCTCTCGTGTGTTTTCAACTGTCGTGAGCCATATGCACCTTCCCCTCTTGCATCAACACACAACCCAAACCCTCTCGTGAGGCATCCCAATACACTGAATAGCCTAAACCCCTCTCCGGAATAATCAAGACTGGAGCGGTGGTAAGTCTAACCTTAAGCTCTTGGAACGACTTTTCACAAGTCTCACTCCACACAAATTTGACCCATTTTCTCGTCAATCAAATCAAAGGCGAAGCTAATCTAGAGAAATCCTTCACAAACCGGCGGTAATACTCGACCAAGCCCAAGAAACTACGAATCTCGAAAGCATTCTTAGGTTGTGCCCAATCCTGCACTGCTTCAATTTTGGATGAATCTACAGTCACCCCTTTCCCGGATACTACATGGCCTAAGAACTTAACCTCTTTAAGCCAGAACTCACACTTCCTGAACTTAGCAAACAACTTATGGGCCCTAAGCAACTCAAGCATCACTCGCAAGTGTTCCTCGTGCTCCTCCTCAGAGAATGAGTAAATCAGAATGTCATCCACAAAGACGACCACAAAATGATCTAAGAACTCTTGGAAGATTTGGTTTTTCAAATCCATAAATACAGCCGGTGCATTGGTTAGCCCAAAAGGCATCACAAGGAACTCATAGTGGCCATACCGCGTACGGAATGTTGTCTTCGAAATATCCTCCTCTTTAACCCTCAACTGATGGTAACCCAATCTCAGGTCTATTTTAGAGAAACAATGAGACTATTTCAACTAATCAAACAAGTCATTTATATGAGGCGTTGGATACTTGTTCTTAACTGTAACCCGGTTCAACTTTCGGTAATCAATACAGAGTTGCAAGGCTCCATCTTTGTTTTTAGTAATGAGGGCTGGTGCTCCCCAAGGCGAAGTACTAGGGCGAATAAAACCCTTATCTAGTAATTTCTGGAAATGAATCTTCAACTCGCTCAACTCGGCTGGTGCAAAACGATACAGTGCTATAGAGATCGGTGTCGTGCCAGGCACACTAGATCAATAGAGAACTTGATCTCTCGATGAGGTGGTAAACTAGTAAGATCCTTGGGAAAGACATCAGAGTACTCACAAACCACTCTTGGTAGCTCAGCTCGGACTTCATCACACTCACTACTTAAAAAGCTAGTAAGAAGGCAACTAAGTTCACTTTGCCCACGCGGATCACACACTGGTGATGAGGCTCTGTCCACTTGGTCCTCCAAGAAATAAAAGCAATCACTACTCTCTGTCGGTAGCAATCTATAACAGCCCGGCATGACGATAACTAGTCCATACCCAAAATAATATAAAAACTAGTCATATCAAGCAAAACAAATGCAAATGGGAGTCGACGACCGGTGACCTCTATATCTCAAACCCGATACCCCTGTTTTAGAATAACTTCACCACCTATAGGTGACTCCACACAAATAGGAGATGCTAACTGTGTTAACTCCAACCCTAAAACTGATGCAAATGTAGAAGATATAAAGGAATGGGATGCACCCGCATCAATCAACACACTATCAATTGAATTGCAAAACAAGAAGGTACCTCTCACAACAGATAGAGCCGGTACAAGATCTGGCGCGGTAACAGCATACACGCGCCTCGTAGGTCTCTGATCTACCTTCTCATCCCTCGGAGCATAAGACTACTGTACTGAGTAAGCCGAAGAGGCTTCCTAATTTGCCTTTGAGGCCTGTACTAACTGCGCTGGCTGGTGACTCTGCGTCTTCCTCAAACCAGGCGCACCAGGTATGCCACCCAACTGTGGGCAAAACCTCTTCAGGTGTCCCGCCTGCCAGCACTGATAACAAGTGAGCGGCTGTAGACACCCCATTTTTGACCGTCCTCAAGACGCGAACGTCACCATTCGAACACTCGGTGATTATCCATGTTTGTGTTCGTTTGGAGTTCCCCGGGGGTCTCGGCTACACGCCCTACTTCAGGATCTCCGAACTTGACCGTTTTGTGTCTGGTTTTGCACCAAACACTTGTGTTCTGCCTTGGAGGGGCAGGGAATGCCTTGTGAGGCATCCCCACACACCACCGGCAGTGGCTAAAGGTCACCGGCTGGTTTTTGATGCCATCGGCACTTTTTGTTGCTGGTCGGCACTAAATTTTGTCAAAATGACATTTTTGGGCAGCCGACCACTGTTCATCTACTTTATGTAGATATTTTGTGCCAGCTGTGATAGCTGGCACCAACTCTGCTTCCCTCCATACACGTGTATGGAGGGATTTCCCTCTAAGCAAGCTTGTTGTATAAGCTTTGCAAGAGGGTCTAGGTTAGAGACTTTGAAGGCAAAAGCCAGAGCTTACATATATAGATACACTCTCTCTCTACATTTCCCTCTCTCTCCTCCCTTGTGTGTGTTTCTTGGCCTAAAAGTGTGATTTTACCTTACTTTTGCACCAATACACACACTATTATACCTTGCTCCGAGATTGAGGACTTTGAGGGTTGATTATTGAGTTTTTGGGCTGTTTTTTATCAAAAGAAGGGGGCTGCCTTGGCTGTTCTTGAAGTGTGCTTCAAGGGTGAGCATTTTACTTTAGTTTCCCCAAACTTACACTAGTCTTTTACCTATCTTACTTGCTGATTTAGTTTTTGTGCATAACATAAAAAAATCTTGTATTTTCATGCTTAAGAACTTTCATTAAGGGTCCTTTGTGGTTTGAGTTTAAACTCACCCTCTTAGGCCTTATTTGGCCTTTTTGTTGCCTCTTTGGTAAGGCTTTGTTTGCTTAAGTGTTTTGGTCTTCTCACCACTGAAAGCCAGTGGATTTTCAGTGGTGAGGAAGGTGGTTTGAAGTCTTGCATAAGGGAGGGACACCCCTCTCCCTTCATTGTCTTGTTTCCTTTTATTTTGGCCTAAAAGGGTAACATGCATGTTTGATTATTTTTTGCCTCATTTCAGAAGTTTTTTGGATGTTTAGGGTCATATGTGATTTCTTTTTTTAGCCGGATTTGCACCCATTTGCATGCTTAATATACCTGCTTTACATTCCTCCATTTGGCCTAGAATTGTATCTTGCGTTTAGGCCATGTTCCTTGCATGCGTTGGTTTGGTTCCATGAAGGTGTTGGCATTATTTTACCATGTTTAAGGTCTGTTGGCCATCCATTTCAGTCATGCTTGCCTTGCTTGGTGTCATCTCTTTGTGTTTTGGCTTGTAAGCTTTGAGTATATTGACCTCTAGCATGCATAGTTTTGACCATCCTCATGATTTGGCATCATTTAGGACCATATTTCAGTCCAAGAATCATGTTTGTATGTGTGCATATGTGACCTCTTTCATGCCTTGAGGGTGCGCCCTTTTATGCCTACACATGAGCCTTGGTGCATACATCTCTTTGGAGCCACCTTAGCTACCATATTAATGAGTTTTGGAGTCCATTTTTGCATGTTAGATTTCTGTTTTGGCTTGTCTAAGTCATCCCATGAGTGGTCATGTTGGTGGGAGTGAAGTGCCTCCCTTTTGTGCCTTAACCTTAGGACCATTAGTTTGCTTGTTAGCATGAGTATTGGTCCACCTTTTAGGCACTTTTTGGCCACTGTTTTGGGGTGGATCAAGGTCTGCCCCTTTATGGTATAAGGCTCTCTTGCATGCTTGTCTTATGTCAATTGCATGATTGTCTCATCGAATGTGGTATTGCGTTGATCTTATTGCTTAAAGTGTTCATATTTACATTGCATTTGCATCTTGTATGCCTAACATTGCATGCTTGTCATACTAGTTGCATGACCCTTGGCATGCCTTGCATCTTGTTATCATGTTGCATTTTGAGCAATGTTTGCATAACATGCATTGCACTACTTGGTTTGGGGTGTCAAACCAAGTGTGAGGGTTAAGGGGCGTTCATACCATAAGTGATGAAACGTGCCTTAACTCTCGATCACCGGGGCCCTTGACTTCGGCATGATGGGGTCTCGGACCTCATTTGTGTGGTTGCATGCATCTTTACATCAAGTGGCAAACTTGATCCCTTGGGCTATCATGCACCATTGATGGCTCGAGGATCGAGGGCCATGCTTCCCTGAGTTCAAAGCATGATGGGGAGCATGACCATGCTTACATGTGCCTGAAATCCCATGCCATATACTGTCTGTTCTCTGTTGCTGTCAAAACTGTCTTCTGCAGGAAGTTTCTGCCGACCGGCAGAATTCAGTGCCAGCCGGCCATTGGTGAACGGCCGATAAATCCAAAGACAGCCGGTGGAAATTATGAACTGCCGGTGGGAATTCCCCCTAGCTGGTGGTACTCTGCAGCATGCAAGGAACCTGTCCTAGGGCTTTGGCATTTTTCAGAGAGACAGGGCAGTATAAACAGAGGTGGCAGAGGTATGGTACGGGTTTTTCAGGCGAGCCGGGTTTCGAGCACGCATCATTCGCGCATTTCGAGGCAGAGGCTACGGCCATCCTCTTCTTTCTTTTGCATTCTTTCTATTAATTAATTAGAAATTCTGTAATAATTTATTTGCTTATTATTCGGACTGTAATATTTATTTGGCCCCTCCGAGTGAGGGCAATTATGTAATAAGTGTGCGTGAGTGTGTGTATGTCTTCCAACCTCACGTCTTTCTTCCCTTTTATTTACCCGCTTATGATGGTAGACTAGCGCATATTTAAATTAGCATGCCTTATGCAATTGTTCTTTGAATAAACATCACAGACAGGTCATCTCTCTTATTCTTCATTTTCTTTGGATACCAAAGTGGGAGGTTGTTGATAAATTACAACGAGGAACAAATGAAGTCTTTGTTTCACACTGTGTTTAGATGGATCAAAGACTCACAATGGAGAAAAAAGTGGTAACAATAACACGTACATACATACATATACCTACTTTCTTTCCAACGTGAGCGTCGCTCCTCCATTTTCTTGGGTATATCATGGTTAGTAGAGGCCGGTCTTTGGACCGGGCGAAAGGGGGTGCTCATAGTTGACCTTCCCCGATCGTACCCAAGCTCCCGAGCCGAGACAACTCCGGTGATGACGGACATGTGGCCTTCGGCACCGAGTCAGGGTTTCCTAAATTTTCCCATTAAAAAATATTTAGGTGGCGACTCTATATCTGGCAAAGCAGTCCATGTTTGGCACTACTTTTCAAAAAATCAGTTTCTCAAAACGATTTGCTGGATTTGGACTCTTTGGTTCAGATTGAGAACCGTGACACAAATCAAGAGTCTGAACTGTAGCGGGGTCCCTCACGGACGTGCTACAGCGGCTGGCCTCTACTCTGACTCTGGCCCTGAAAACGAGCCGAAGATAATGCTGCTCACTGCCCTCCTCCCCTCTGTGGGCAAGCTGGAGACTTATGGCCTAACTGGCCACACTTGAAACAGCTGATGTCTCCCTAACCACTTCTCCCAGAACCCGAACTCGGCACTGGAAAACTAGACCTCAAATGTGCTCCTTAGGACTGTTGGGGATTAGAACCCCTCTGCTTCTTACTGTCCCCCTGTCCGTCCTGACTCCACCTGGAGCCCCTCATCCTCTCTTTCTCCGTATGCATGATAGTCTCAAGATGGGCTACGGCCTCCACAAGGTGCCCATAATCCTTAATCATGGATCTGGCTACTCTAAACATAAGTTCGGTCTGCAACCTTTTCTCAAACTCCAAACACCGGCGCTCCTCCGGTGCCACTAACTCTGGTGCAAACCTCGACAAACTAGTGAACGTGGCCTCAAACTCAACCACTGGTGTATTTAACTGCACCAACTTGGAGAATTGATCCCTCAACTTCTCCCTTACTGTAGCAGGTAAGTACTTGTCTTGGAAGGCATCCACAAAGGCTTCCCAAGTCCCTTCAATGTGGCCCCGCGCATACTTCGACCACTGACCTGCATCTCCCTTCAGCTGGAAGGATGCCAAGGTCACTCTCAAACCTCTGTCTTTGATGCCGAGCATCTCAAATGTCTTCACCATCTGTTCTAATCACTCATCAGCCTTTAGTGGCTCTTTGGGATCACCTAAAAACTCATCCGGATTTGACCGAAAGAACTCCTTCTTCAAAAAGGACAGCCCAACTTCAGCTATTTGGGCCTGGACTTGATTCTCAGCTCTGAGAATGTCCATGGATTTCCTCAATGCTCTGGTTATTTCACGAGCTAAGGCTCCATGGCCTGTTGACCAACTGGTTCGGCCACATTGGCTTGACTAACTCCTTCCTCCTGCACTGGAATCTCATCCGGTATAGGCATATCATGCCTCCTAGGCCTACCATGCCTACCACCACAAACTCGTCCTGACTATAATAATGAGATTAGCAGATTTACAAATGTGACGAAGCTAATTCACTCGCGTCCTAATACGATGGACAACTGTAATTCACTCCATATAAGTATATAATCACATAAACATATACGAATTTCATTTCCAGATAATGACCGTCCTGTGGCATTGCTAGAGTTCAAGTTAGACACGGCAGTGATCAAGTGCCTTTCCAACAGGACCCCTAGAAACCTATGGACCCGATCAACATCCTAGAAATTAAATCTCATACCCATATAATTACAAAAGCATGTTATCCTATAAGCACACAATATCTATACTTGAGTCTCTAACAAGCGAAACAAACCCATTATGGTACTAGCCACTTCCCACGTACCCAAATTATGCAAACCTGGTACGCTTTGATACCAAGTTGTAACACCCTCAAAATACAATATAAATAATCCATTTATAAGATCCATCGATTTAATGAAAATGATATACTTTCATTCATTGAAGTTATATTACAAAAAGGCATTACATGTATAATACATTCACAAACATTCATCATGAATTTACAGCATGTAATACATGTTGGTGATAACAAAATAAATGTCCTACGGGCTTACATCTTTCCAAGATATCACTTGGTTACAACAAAAGAAAGAGTCCTAAGCTCTATACATGTAAAGCCCTCGGCTTGAATGAAAATTTAAACATAACATAACAAAAATAGAGTCCTTAGCCCCAGTCCTCCCAAGCTATGTCCTTGGAGGTAGCATGTCACCAGTACTTGAAAATGGTTTCCTAAGTAGGGTGAGCTAAAGCCCAGTAGAGATAAACTAACACAGTATATGAGGTTTAACTAAGACATAAGTGTCAGATAAATGTTTAATATTCATAACCAACTTATATTCTTTCCATGACCATTCAACATAGAAAACCATATCTCAGTCCATTTCCATTCATTCGTTTCAGGTTAATCTATTAACCAAATTCATTATTATCGAATCAACCGAAATGAGACTACAACTCAATGGTTCTCAATTCAATACATACATCACTCCAACACTTCTATTTTGTCATTTTACGAAATTCTCATCCGATGGAATCAGCACCCATATATATACAAGATTTCGGGACTTTCACCCTGGACACTCCGGCTAACTTAGTTTTAAATGGAGTCCATCCCCTATCTCCTCCCAAACAATGGAGTACATTCCATTTCTCCTCCCAAATAATTATACATATACAATGTATTAAGACAACGTTATATACAGTGACTATCCACAGCACATATTCAATGTTTCAATCATACTGTCATACTCAATAACATAATTTAAATGACAGGTTCCAATTCACCTAATCCTCATACAATTTCTACAACAATCATTGCTATCCTCCACCGATAGCCCAAAATAGATATTTCTAGATAGATAGAAAATCTATCAAACAGATAATTAATCAAATTTCCATAGGTGAGTGTTCTAACAAACCCAACTACACCATTCATTCATATATCCTCCCAATTTCACATTTTTCCATATTAATTTCATTATTCATACAAAATAATTTATTTAACTCAAATTAGGGCAAATCTCTCACTTTTCCTCAAATTCAACCTAATGGCTAGGTTCCACCATTTTAGCACTAGAGAAACTCCATACACAAGGCCCCATAGTCATTTTATAGATCAATATGGAACAACCCTCTTTTAAATTTTGAACCCAAACCCTAGTTTACTCAAAATCACTCTCAAATCCCATCATCTATACACAACAACACATATCTAGGTTAAAAGCCATATTAAGGTGTAGAATATCCCTACCTCAAGTGTAGAAGCTCAAAGGAGATGAAGAAGAACCTCAAAAGTGCACAAAACCAAGTTTGGTTCGAATGAAATGGAAGCCTAGAAGATGCTCCACGTTTTTTTTTAAAGGAAGTAGGGTAGAGATGCTTGGATCTTGGAATATTTGTAGAAAGAGAGAGTGTTGAATTAAGGTTTTTAGGAGAAAGGTAATCAAAAAGTGATGTAAAATTACTCTACTGCGAACTGATATATGCGATCTTCGCTTGAGCGAAGGAGTTGTCGCTCGAGCGACCAGACATAACAAGTGACCTTGCTCGAGTGCAAGAAGCGTTGCTCGAGCACAGAATGCAAAGCTTTAGAAGTTTTACAGATGCACACGCTCGCTTGAGCGCAAGAAGCCTCGCTTGAGCGAAGAACTCTACCTTCCCAGAAATTATGTGTCTGGAGAAAATCCTGAGAACTCTCAAATCTCGCTCAAGTGCAAAAAACCTCGGTCGAGTGAAGAAGCAAATTTCACAAGGCTCGCTCAAGCGCAAGAAGCCTCGCTCGAGCGAAGAAGCCAAAATCTGGGCAGCAACAATCTTGACCAACTAACAACCAACCTGTTCCAAACACGTCCAACATGTTCCAAGACTCAAATTCAAAGAGTTAAAGGAGAAAAACAAGACATGGATACAATATTAAACTACAAAACTCGAGTCTGGAATGTAACAAAGGTCGGGTCAAAACCGGGATCGCTATGGGGGGTAGTCTTCCCAGTAAGCCATTCAAGATCCTGGCCCGGTATTGGTTCTTGCCAGGTAGCAGGGTACTGGTCGGCCAAAGAAGAGGCAGAGACAGACACCGACTGAGCAAACATTAGTCAATGAAGATTCCATCGAGCTTCCTTCCGCTGATTAGGGGGAGCAGACTGAACAAACCTCGGCCGAGCAACTCGGTTGCTCTACTGCCTTTCAGTCTGGTTACTCAAGCTGAAGTACAAAGGCCAACCAGTGACCATAACTGACTCAGTCTATGCTGACAAGGATTACTCCCTTGGTTTCAACATGACCAAGGGTCTGCTTTTGTCAGCAGATATGAAGAAACATGAAGAGCTTTCCAACCAGAAAGTCCTTAGGTCAGCTGCCAAATCCATTGTGCTGGTAAGTAGACAAATCATTTTGTTACAATTTATTGCTCGGTTTCAACAAATTGACTTTGTCTTTGTTGCAGGCCGCACAAAAAAATTACTTGGCTCATGAGCGCATGGTTTCTGTCTGGCAAAGTTTGCAGGAGGCCATTGCTGACAACAAGGCCAAGACTGTTGAGTTGGGGAAATTAAAGTCTGCTCATGAGGCAGCACTTGCCAAGAAAGATTAGTTGGCCGAGAAATTGGCTCGAGCCGAAGAGGACAAACATAAGGCCGTCCAAGCTAAGAAAGAGAAATACTTGGCAGAGCTACGCAAACTCCGCGCCGCTTATGTGGCCGAGCTAAAGAAGCAAGTCGACGATGCGGAAGACCACGACTATGCAGAAGGAGAGAAAGTTTATGAACGGCAAGTGAAGGGAACAGAGGATATCTTTTTTTAGTGCAACTGGAAAGTTGCCGTGGAGCAACTTGGCCATGGGCCTGATTTTGATTTCTTTAAAAATCCCCCATTTGCCTTCATCCCACTACACATGAAAGCCTACACTGCAGCCGTTCAACAGAAAATGATTAAGGCAACCGAGGTGACAACCTTTCCACCGACCAAAGTGACCACTTTGCCAGTCATTGTGGAAGAAGCATCTCTGGGCAGCGGCGAGGCCGAGCAAGATGCTAGTTTGGGCCTTGATGCAAGAGAAGAAATCGCGCCAAACGCAATTGATGAGGTCCTAGCTGACTTGGAGGACGCTGTGGACTTAGATTAGGGCATAGCTAGCCTCCTTTCCTTTTTTTGTTTTTTTTTGTTTTGGTTGTAACCAGGCTATGAACCCTACTATTATAACCAGACTTAAGGATGAATGAAAATCACAATCTTCTTGCTCGTTGTGTGCATGTGTCTTCAATTTGTCTCCTTTGTCTAAATGATTGTAACTGTAGCCTTTATTGTTGCCAAGAGAAAACTGCTCGACCTAACTATGTGGTGCTAAATTTGCACATCGCTGTGATGAAATTTGCTTGTAGTATGCCAATGTGTAATGCTCTTCACTATGCTAAGCTTATTTCTGCCTGGATATTTTTTTGAATGTGCATAAATGTAAAATTCCTTTTCAAAATTAGGGAAGCATAGCATCCTCCTGAGCAAAAATCAGCTCGATTTTGGAGGCGAAAAAAGATTTGTTGGGAATTACGTTAACAGTCTCCCCGGTGAAAAAGTTCAGCTCGGTGTGATTGCAAAATCAACTTGGTTACACAAATTAAGTGACACATAACACCTATTGCCACATGAGCAAAATCAGCTCAGAAATGAGCAAAGTTAGCTCAGATTTAAATCACAAGTTAGACAAAACACCAACTTACTTCCAGGCGAGCAAACCCAGCTCGGGAAGACGAGCAACATCACCTCCGACATAACGAGCAAAATCAGCTCGACCTCAAATCAGAAGTTAGGTAGAACAACAGCTTCTCCCCAGCGAGCAAAATCATCTTAGCAAAAAGTGAGCAAAATCAGCTCGAAACAAACGACCACAATTGGGGATAACAATTGATAGCACAATGGGTAAAGTCAGCCCAGGCTGAGCGAAGTTAGCTCGGTCTTGTGCCCCAAGCTGGTTATAACTTTCTGCATGGTGCACTATTGCAACTAAGGCTGAATTGCCCTTAGTACTCAGTAACTTGATATTTTAATACAGAAAGAGGGAAGGACAGACACATAATACAAAAGAGATAAGTGGTATTTTTCCATTGCTTCTCAAATATTACAGATAATGCCAAAAGGCCAAGTTTGAATAAAAAGGAAGAAAGATTACACTTCAAAAGTAAAACAACTTGAGGTTGGCCGCATTCCATGGTCTTGGGATAGCTTTGTCGTCCAAGTCCTCTAAATGGCATACCCCTTTGCCAGTTAGGCCAATTATCTTGTACGGCCTTTCCAAATTTGCACCCAATTTTCCATCTCTAGGGATTAGTGCGTTGCCCATCACCTTTCTCAAGACCCAGTCCCCAATTTTGAACAGACGTGGATGCACGGTCTTGTTGTATTTCCTGGAGAGCTCTTGTTGATAGGCTGCAATGTGAATTAGTGCCCTTTCCCATCGTTCTTCAGCTAGGTCTAACTCTAGGGCGATAGCTTCACTGTTCAAATTGGGCTCGAAATTTTCAGATCGGATGGTTGGTATACCGATCTCCAAGGGTATGACAGCCTTCATGCCGTAAGCTAGGGCAAATAGAGTTTTCCTGGTTGAACGTCTTGGGGTAGCTCGGTATAGCCAAAGCACATTGGGAGTTCCTCAGCCTATCTCCCTTTGGCTTTCTCCAGCCATTTCTTTAGCCCGTCCAAGATGGTTTTGTTTGAAGCTTCAGTTTGACCATTTGACTGGGATAGGTCGGTGTAGAATCGTAGAACTCAATCTTCAACTCTTCGCAAAATCTACGGAAGAGTTTCCCATCATACTGCGTGCCGTTATCCGAGATGAGGGCCTTTGGGATACCAAACCGAGTAATGACATTCTGCCAGACGGACTTCTTTACATATTTTTCTGTGATAGTAGCCAACGACTCGGCTTTAATCCATTTGGTGAAGTAGTTAGTAGCGGCAATGAAAAATTTGCAGTTGGAAGTGGTCCCACAATGTCCAGCCTCCAAAGTGCAAATGGCCAACAACTCGTTAGGGGCAGCAACTCTCTGGCCGACTGGTGGATTTGGTGGGCAAATTTTTGGCACTTCTCACATTTGCGGACATATTTCTACGTGTCAGCTTGCATGCATGGCCACCAGTAGCCTTGAGAAATTGCTCAGTATGCTAGGGATCTGCCCCCAATGTGGCTACCACACATACCTTCATGAATCTTAAAGATGAAAGCTTCAACCTTGCTAGGATGGACGCATTTTAGATACGGCCCTGTAAAGGACTTTTTGTACAAGGCACTAGATGGAGAGAGCCAAAACCGTTTAGACTTGGCCCTGATCTTGTTGGCTTCCTTCTTATCAGTGAGCAGGATTCGATCTTTGAGGAAGGTGATGATTGGATCCATCTAGGATGACCCCAAGTCAGTACAGAGTACTTTGGGCGTCTCTGGCTCCTCGATGCTAGGTTGGGCCAAGAACTCGATCATCAAAGGATTGGAGAAGGTGTTTTGCATGGATGCGAAGCCGGCTAGTTCATCTGCTTGACTATATATGGCCATCCTCTCACCCTTAGCCTCATACTCACCAGAGACTTGGTTAACGATGAATTTGGAGTCACTGAACACCATGAGCTTGGTGGCTTCCATCTGTAGAGCACTTTTCAGGTTGGCTAGGAGGGCTTCATACTTTGCCTCATTGTTGGACGCTGGGAATCCCAACGCGATGGCATGTTCAATGGTCAGTTCGTATGGCGAGGTAAACACAACTCCTAGCCAGGCATCGTGACTATTTGAGGCCCCATCAACAAAGCGTTTCCACATTTCCTCGATGAACAACTTCTAGCAATCGGAGGGATTTTGAGATTTTTGCAAGTCCAAGGCATTGGTCGGCACTGTGCGCAGCTTTCTTGCATGTGCATTCGTCACATCGTTCGGTAAGTCGGCCGGCCCTTGCTCGGCTTGCTCAGGATTATCTTGCTCGTCTATTATATTCATCCCATCTTTCTGCGGCAGCATTAACACCATGGGCCGTGCAAAATCCGTACTAGTCATTTCCTTTTGCTCGGTGTCGTGCGCCAAGTTTATTAGACAGACGGGGTGGGTGCTTGGTGCAAATTCTGTGTCAAAATCAGCCAAGGCTTACGCTTTGATGGCTGTTCATTGCTGAAACTTGATGTTGTACTGCCCACTTCAAAATTCTGCCTTCTCAAAGAGCACCTTGAGTGGAAATTTGGTTAGCACTACTATTGTGTGGGCGTGAAAATAGTGCGCCAACTTTTTAGAGGCCATCGTGAGGGCCAGTGCCAATTTTTGAAGCGACAGATATCTCAATTCGGCTGGGAGCAATGTCTTGCTGACATAAAAAATAGAAAGGTGTTGAATCCCCTTAGCTCGGACGAGTACTGCGCTCACGCGTGTTAAGAAACGGCCAAGTGTAGATAGAGCTCTTTACCTTGTTGTAGAGTGACTAGGATTGGAGACAGAAGAGAGATATGCCTTAAGGTCTGTCAAAGTGCAGTTGCACTCTGCGTTCTAGAAAAATTTGGCTTTCAAAGTCTTGAAAAAGGGCCTGCAACGATTTGATAACCGGTTGATAAATCTATTCAACACGGCTGCCATTCCAGCAAGATGTCGCATGTCCTTAGTGGAATTTGGTCATTCGAGTTCTTAGATTGCCTTGATCTGTGAAAGGTTGACTTCAATTTCTCAGTTGGTGACCAAAAAACCCAAAAATTTTCCAGTTCCCACTCCAAAAGCACATTTAGAAGCATTCAATTGCAACTTGTGGAGCTTGAGGATGGCGAACATATCAGCTAGGTTGCCAAGGTGCTGAGATTTTTCCTTATTTTTGACCACCATATCGTCGATGTAGGCCTCCATGGTGCGGCCAAGCAAAGAAGTAAACATTTTTGTCACCATTCTTTGAAAGGTTACCCCAACGTTCTTCAGGCCAAAGGGCATAATCTTGTAGTTGTACAAACCTCTTGGCATGGTAAATGATGTGATCTCTCTGTCCAGTTCATACATGGCTATTTGGTGACTAGCGGTAAGATCCACCAGCTGGTCAATCCTTGGGAGTGGAAAGCTATTCTTAGGGCAAGCACGGTTGACCGTCTTGTAGTTGATGCACACTTCCCATTTTTCATTTTTCTTTAGCACCACAACCGTGTTTAAGATCTATCTAGGGTAGTGTATTTCTTCTATCGCCCTAACTTCCAGCAAGTTTTTGACCTCTTCGGCTACTACTTCGGCATGGTGTAGAGCTGAGTTCCTAGTTCTCGGAATGACCAGCCGTGCGTTGGGAAAGACATTCAACTAGTGGCAAATGAAGCTAGGGTCAACGCCAGACATATCGTAAGGCGTCTATGCAAAGACATTAATGTTGGAAACCAAAAAATTTACATAATCCAGGCGCTCGGTGCTAGATAAAGATGAGCTCAGGAGAAAGAACTTGTTTGGATCATTCTCGTCAATGCGAACTTCCACCAAATCCTCTACTGATTTCTCCTCGGCTTTTCTTCCCACATCTTCTAGGACCTCCTTGTCTTCCAGTCCTTCTATCATCTGGACGAAGCCCTTTATTGCCCTGGTGCCATTGACCGCGACAAAATATTGTTTCAACATGACTTGGTCTTCCCAGACTTCTTCTATTTGCCCAATTGGGCCAGAGAAGCGCATGACCTGGTGATAGGTTGACGCCACTGCTTGTATAGCATGTAAGCAACTCCTCCCCAAGATCAGATTATAGGTCGACGTGACCTTCAATACCTAAAACTCCACTTGCTTCATGACCGACCCAGCCTTGACCGGCAAAATGATCTTCTCGATCAACCATTTTGGCTGAGAGTTAAAGTCGACCAAAGAAGATGCGGCTAGGGCCAATTCCTTGTCCTCCAACTTCATCTACTTGAATGCATCATAGTATATGATCTCGACCGAACTCCCTTGGTCGATCAGTATTCTCTTGATGTCGAAGTCTTTGATGCGAAGTGTCATAACCAAGGCGTCGTTATAAGGGGTTTGAATTCTGTCTAAGTCCTTGCTTGAAAAAGTCAGGATGTCTTTGATCTCGGTCTTCCCATTTTTCACGGCGGGCTGAACGGAGAGCACTTCCCTCACGTGCTCGACTTTCTTAATCATCTCCCTAAGCTCACAGACTCGTATTGGCTCGATGATACCGTGAATAACATTGATGACTCCTTGGGGTGCGGCATCCAATACGGCAAGCCCATTTGGCTCGGCTTGTCCTTGTGGGGCGGCCCTTATTCTGCCGCCAATATAATAGTCTAAATATCCCGCTGTGACCAGCTCTTCCAAGTGTTGTTTCAATGGCACGCAATCCTCCGTTCGGTGACCCATTTCTTTAGGAAAAGTGCAGCGGTATCTTGAGTTGAAGCCCCTCTGTGCATCCCCCAATTTCGCTGGCCATCGAACATATGGCTCGTCTCTAATCTCGCTGATGATGCGATAAATCGGGATTTTGAAGACTGTTGTGATACCAGTCCACGCCTTCAACTTTCTCTTGGCATCTTCCTCCTCGTTACGTGAAACATTAGCTTGGTCATTCCCATGGCCTTTGTTTTTATCATTGCGGCCAGTTCCACGGTGTTGCTCTCTCGCTTGATTATTAGGACGGTTATCCTCCTGTCCCACCGAGTGAACCTTCCCAGGCACACGTTTTTCCGCCGCAATCAGATTTGCCTTCTCGGTTGCGGTGGTGGTGGCGGCATCATCCTTTACTCGGATGTGCTCGTTGATTCGCTGCATCAATGATTCCATGGTTGTGGGCTGGTGCATCGTGAGTGAGTCTCACAGTCTATGTTCGACTGGTATACCTCATTTGTATTAGGCGGTTGCCAAATTGGTAGGGCGATCGAGGTTCTTATTGTAGGTCTCCCACTACTTGGCATTGTATGCTTTCAATGAATTTCCTGACTCCATCTTGGTACACAAGAGGTGGTCGACCTCTTTCGGTGTTCGAGTATTGGTCTTGAATCTGGTGATGAAAACTTTCGCCAGCTGCTGCCACCCCTCAATACTCTCTTCCGGGAGCATTTCGAACCATTTCAGGCCCAATTCTCTCAAACTTGCTAGGAATATGAGACACATCAAGGCATTATTGCGCCGATGGCCAGCCATTACTTGCTGATAATGACTAATATGCATGTACGGATCCGTCTTGCCGTCGTACAACGTGAACTTAAGTTGATGGAATCCGGCGGAGAGGGGTGTGCTTTCAATCTCTGGAGACAGTGGGGTGGCGGTGAGTCTTGCCTAGTCTCTGTCCTCCAGTGCTAGAATCACCATTCTAGGTGGCAGCATGGTCACCTCCTCACTGTAACAGATTTTGGGACTCAGCCTTTGCAACGCCGGCACTCTTTGGGCCTCTCTATGGTGTGCATGTTCCTCCAAGACGTCTCTCAGGTCCTTCGAACGGGCAAAGTAGGACACGAGGGACGGTAGCTACTATCGCGCGTGCGTGATCTCTCTATCGGTGGGTCGAAATCGCCAATGTCGTAGCTCTTGGTGATGGAGAGGGAGGGTGTCTCCTGTTGGTGCTGGCTGCTTGAGCGACGGGGTTGGCTGCGCTCACTGTGGTTTCCCATTCCAGCAACACCCTTCTTTTTGATTTGTCACTTCAACGTTTCCATCTCAGCCGCAATCTTTTGTATGAGGGCGTTTTGGTCTCTGAGTTTGTGCTCTAGGCACTGAGCATGCGATTCTCCTCGCCGCTGACGCCCCTCAGGACTCTGCGAATGATCAGTGCTCCTCGCGTGTTTGTCTCGCGCGTCTCTAGGTAGCCCTCTAGAGAATGTCTCCAGGCCCACCATTGTCGGAATGGCAGGAGGGCTATCTTTTCTCCGAACTGACTCTGGAGTGATTCTGTCGACGATGAACAACGGTGTTTCGACGATGTTCGCCATGAAAAACAGTCAAAAAAGCTTGTAGAACAAGGTTTGTTTGTCAAAGAGATTCTCACACGACACCAATTCTACGGGAGAGAAATATTAGCCTTGCTCCGTGCCTCCTTGCTACCAAGCTTGTCTCACTCCGTTATAACTTCGTTGTATTGTGAACAAAACAAAGGTGAGCTACCCGGTGGGTGGGTTTGCCGAAAAACCCCTCCGACGGTTAAGTTAGTTTTTTGGGAGAAGAGAGAAGGAAGAGTACTAGAGAAAGAGAGAGAATTCGAAATTTCTTACCTCTAACGTCTGCATGCTCCTCATTTTCAAGGCTGGCCATGCTAATTGTACGGAAGTGAAATATTAGCCTCGCACCGTACCTCCTTGCTACCAAGCTCGTCTCACTTCGTTAGAACTCTGTCATACTGTGAACAAAATAGAGGTGAGCTACTCGGTAGGTGGGTTTGCTAGAAAACCCCTCTGACGGTCAAGTTAGCTTTCTAGAAGAAGAGAGAAGGCAGAGCACTAGAGAGAGAGAGAATTCGAAATTTCTTATCTCTAACGTCTACATGCTTTTCCTTTTCAAGCCTGGCTATGTAGCCTCAGAGATTGTGGGTGCACTACCTCTGCTGTCCTTCTCTGGACAGGTGACTGTGCTCCCCTCTACATTTCTTACATATGTAGAGACCAAAACCTCCAAATAGTGTTTGTCGCACTGTCAAACAGTATTGGCGCATACCAGGAGTGGATTTCTCTCTTCTCTTTATTGGTCCACATGGAATACTGGACCGCGCTATCACTTGTGCTACACCAGGGGTACTCCCTTTTGTCAGTCCAACGCCGATCTAAGATAAGTCGGCCAATGAGTTGGCATTGTGCTGGGTCAGTAGATATGAGCACTACCCTTAGACCGATCGATCATGGGCGCGCAGTAAGTCATCGCGGCCAAATAGCGCGGCCATGGCACACAACGTTGTGCCTCACTCAGCTGACCTTGTGATGCTGCCTCGACCTCCCCAACTGCGGTACCCAAATATGGCCCGAGTTGAGTTACAGATCCTTGCTATGTCCACGCGGCCCACTGTCATGACCCAAAGCTCCGCGCTGGTACAGTTTGCCAAACGCGGCGTCCCAAGCTCTCCTGACAAGGCCCAACACCATATTCCGTGTTGGTGTAGCTCGGCCCACTGTTCGGCACAAATCTCCCTATCAATACCTATATATAATATGTATGAATAAATCAAAAAGAATATTAAAGAAAAAAAAATCAATACTCTACGTATTTAATTTGTATTTTCTTCTTAATCCAATCAGAATATATTTATATTTAATTTTTTAAATAAATTTTGTGTAGTTGTATTTCTACATATTTTTATTTTTCAAATAAATATAAAAATAAAATAATTAGAATCATTTTTAGTTTTATATTACTAATTCTCTTTCTATTTTAACTATTGTTTTTAATAACAAGATGAATGTTTATTTTAATATCTTATAATTTAGTATATATCATATAAAATCATTATATGATAATTATACTTTTATAGCACAATAGAACTAAAATAATCAAAATAAACAAGTAATTTAATTAAATTTATTATATTCAAGTATTCAAATAATACTTTTATAGAACGATAGGTGTAACAAGCCCGCGGGGGACCTCGCTACAGCTCGGACTCGACTTCGGAAGTCCGGAGGTAGGGCTCACGGCCGCAACTCCCAAACTTCTGAACAAGCACATTATGCAACATCACCAAGCGCTTAATCGGTGACGTCTGAGTCTTAAGGTCGGTCAAAAATGGGGTGTCTACAATAGGGTTAAGATTATTAAAATAAATAATATTCGTATGTAACTCATATCATAGTATAAATATCATTACATTAATTAAAATAAACTCAATTGTGATTTTATGTCAGATATCATTTTTCTAATAGTGATTTACATACACATGTAACGTCCAATTTGATATTGATTGAATAAAATAACGGAACTTAATACTTTTTTTTGTTAAGTTTATAGAAGATAAATTGACAAATGTCAAATGATAAATAGTATGGAGTATTATTAAAGATAATGGTTCATCGAAAATAATTGTATATATTTAAGGCAACTATTGATGTTTCTTGAAAACTAAAACTATTAAAGTTATAGAGATTTTATACTTGATTTCCTTTGTCATGTAAAAATACTATAATAGATTATAATCAAACACCACTTAAAACATAATTAAAAATCCAATGCACCACTTTAGATATAACAAAAAACATAAGAAATTATTAAAGACATTTTCAATTAATAACTAAAATAATACACCATGAGTTATAACCAAGCCATAATTTATATATTATAGAATTTTTCATTGTTTTTTAGGAAAAAAATATTTTGATACAAGTAAAACTAATAATTTTTGGGCGAATTTCGATGATTTTTTGTAAATTTGATTAACACAGATAATGATTTGATTTCCAGTTGAGAATACACTTTTTTTTATTATATTATTATAATAAAACTTTGAAAATAATTTTATGAGCCATTTTATATAGGATCACACAGTGACAATAATTTTCATCAGCCATTATCAAATCTATTTGTATTTGACCTTCATTATTAAAATTTTCAACACATAAAGTATTAAGATTTAAACTTAATTTTTTATTTTAAAAATAAATCCTTGCGCATCACACGGATTAGCTACTGGTTTATAACTGAAATAATATAACATAATAATTAATATAAATGAGTGGGTCGAGTTAGATTGGGTTGGGTTAAAACTTCTTATTTATAAGTGTTAGACTGAATATTAAAGGAGTAAAAACTTCAGCACAATCTAACTCTATGGGTAAAGATTTTTTTAAACCTTAAAAATATTGGGCTCGACTAGACATGTTGGACAGGTCATCGGGCCCATAGCCATTCGTGAGTGTAGCATTTTTATTTTTTATTTTTTTTTATTTACTCTTCCCTTTTGTTTAAAGAATCTTATTAATGTGTGTTCTTAGAATATATTTTAAAATAAATTATAAAATTATATATATTTTTTATTACACATATTTTTTTTGTAAAATGTATAATCTTCTTAATGTCTAAGGAGCACGTTAACAAATCTATTATAAGATATCAAAAAAGAAAAAACCTAAAATGTAGCACATTTGTAAATATGAGTCATTTTTATGGGTTTACATTTTAAAAGGAAATTTTGACTTAATCATAATATTTTTTTACATAAATTATTTATAGTTTTTTTTTTTTTTATTTCTATAGTATAATTAAGACATATTATTTTATAAAAATAATCTATAATTATATATATATATATATATATATAACTAGTCCAATAATGTGACTTCGACATTATTGAAGGCCTAGACTTGTCTCCAGTCTTAATAATCGGACTAGACCATATATTTGACCTCCGTGGGCCCACAAAGAGCCCAAATCGATGATACGAACCATTTAATATGTAGAACTCGTCGAGTATTTCATCCTTTAAAAAAATTACATTGATCGGATATCGATAGCCACTTGATCAATTGACATTTTTGTCAACAATAAACATCATTTAAAAAACAATTGTTGACAGAAATGTGAATTGATTAAGTGGCTATCGATAACTGGTCAATGTGGTTATTTGCAAGGATGAAATACCTGACAAGTTCTATACATTGAACAGTTTGAATTATCGAGACGGACCCGAAATGGGTCATAAATTAGTCAGACTAGACGGTCGAATTGGGCCCAATTGGAGACAATCTAGTATGTTATTGAAATATTGGCTATTGATATCTAATTAATGTGATTTTTTGTAAGATGAAATACTCGACAAGTTTATACATTGAATAGCTTAAATTATCGAGATGAACTCGAAATGGGTCTTAAATTAGCTAGACTAGATGGTCCAATTGGGCCCAACTAGAGACAATCTAGTCTATTATTGAAATTTTGAGTCATGATTGCTTGGATTTTCATGGCATAAAAGGACGAGAAATCTTACGGTACACATCTTTCAAATGGTGTATATCACATGCATATTATTACAAATCGTGTAATTATTTATCACAAAATTTTGTAATATCAATCATAAAATCGTAATATCGCCACAATTAACGTAATAAAATATTTAAAATTTTATAGTTCATGTAACAAAAGTTTGTAGCTTGGTTACAAAATTTGTTATTACACTAATTTATGGTGAGATTACGTATTTTGTGATTAATGTTATAAAATTTTGCGATAAAGTTATGCTAATTTGTAGTCCGGTGTACATGGTATACACTTTTGGAGGGGTGTGTACCATAGGATTTCCTTAAAAGAGCACATCAATGTTACATAAAATGCAGGGAATGACTTGTTTCTAGTTGATTTCATATGGAGCAGATAGTTAAGCTCTCTTAATAGTTAAAATTAATGAACAAAGGTCATTTACCAATCAGAATTAATGAAATGATTCAACTGGACCAAAAGCTAGAATAATGGGCCAAGGCATTGTTGGAAAAAATAATTTTATGGTGTAATCACCTGATTTCTTTTTCTGTAAATTAATTTCATTTCGCATGAATCTATTTGTTTTTTTAATTGCACAATTTGGACAATAAACTTAAAATAGATTATGATATATTTTGCCTGAATGAAACGAATAGAGTTTTGTATGCTGTTGACTATAGATATAGGCATGTTGTTGTTTGTAGCATATAGATAAGTCCATTTTTCGAGATTAAAGAATTCTATAATTGTTTCATGTTGATTGCTACCAATTTTGTTTCGGTCTATTTTTATAAACCACATGTTTCTTTGTGTTAGAACAAAAAGGAGAAACAAACCTAGGCTAGATTTTACTTTGGTGTTTGTGTATAAGAACATGTACAGGATATGTGCACTGTTTGCATTGAATTCATTTTCTTTCACGCTATTTCCGAGGCATGCTACAATATTAAAAAAAAATAAAAAAAATTACATGCTCTTAGTTACTGTTGCATATATGAACTCCTGGTAACAAATTCATGTTTAATTTAATAAATTCATATATGAAATGGTATGGTTTAATTTTTCAATACTTATTGGTTTAGTGTAATTTTATGTTATGAGCATGATTCATATTTTCCTACCATGTTTGCATGTCTTATTATGTTATAATTTTATAATATAATGTACATGCTCGTAAGTGTTTAAATTTATTTTCATGCCATGCTAATTAGTTTATACTTTTCTAGTATCATATATGTGTTCATTTTTCCTATATACTAGATTAATTCACATGTTTCCTAGATTCTAGATTTGTAGGAAATGTGCATGTTCTTTATTTTCTAGATTTTAGTTTGATACATGCTTATAATTTTCTAGTATGTTTGCATGATTTTAATTGCTAGAATTATTTACATGTTTATTGGGAATTAAATTAATTTTTAACTCATGGCAATTAACTTTAATTTAATTTTGGAGTTATAGATTTTTGTAACTTAGCTATATTTATGTATATGATTATTGTGTAATAATTTCCTATAACTCTTGCCAATTAATTTAATTTAATTTTTAGAGTTATAATGTTTGTAATTTATTTGGGAGTTATAAGTTTAATTCTATAATTTTGTCTACCATCTTAATTTTGCTATTAAACTAATTTATTATTGTTACAGTTTCTTTAGATTATTGTTTTTTATTTTTCTACTAACTTTCTTTATAAGAATACCTATGCGAAAGAGAATAGAAAACAAAATACAAATCCAAATGGAAAATAAAATTTGGGATTGCAATAAAATTTGGACTACTAACCTTTTTTGATTGAACAGAAATACCTAAGTGAGGAAAGGAATTTAGACAAATAAGAATCCTTATTGATTTGGTTTCATTTCTTTTTAATTTGAAGCAATTGTTTGCTTGAGATTTAATTTGGTTATTTACCAATGTGTTTAAGCAAGTTTTATTTGCTTGTATTGTTGTAGCAATTTTTTATATTGCTTGTAATTTGGTTTGCAATGTCTAAATTGCATGCAGGTTTGGAACTTGGTTTGGTTTTAACCTAATTCATCCCCTGGAAAACTTAATTCAGGAAATTGTTTCCTATGGACTAGAAGTCAACATGCTCTTAAAAGTTTTTGTGAAAAGGTTAACTGGGTTTTAAGTGAGATCAATGTGACCCCTTCAGTCTTTTGAGAACATTCCTAACCATGTTCGATCCTAGGTTAAGTGGTGAGACTAGTTTGAATTATATTCCAACTGTGAGATTTTTTAGTGTTAAGTTTAATTTTTGGAAACACATAAAGTGAAATTCTGTTGTATTTTTCAGAAATGGCAACTATCACCGATGCTACTGTTGCTATTAATGTTGGTAGGGATCAGAATCTCGGGGCAACTGGCTTGTCAACCCATGCTGCTGTGACCTCTGTGGTCAACCCTATTATTGCCCACTGTTCCGGGAGGCCCACTCAACCATCATGAGTGCCCGAGAGAAGTTCACTAAAGTGAATTTCAAGAGGTGGTAGCAGAAGATACTGTTCTACCTGACTACGCTAAGCCTTGCGAGGTTTTTGAGTGGAGATCCACTTGCCGTGGAAAAGAATGAACAAGACAAACAGAAGCTCATGTGCCTAGCTTAGAAGCCGTCGACTTCCTTTGCCAGAACTATGTTCTGAATGGCTTGACAGATTCACTTTTCAACATGTTTATGCTAAGAAGTCGGCAAAGGAGCTGTGGGATGCTTTGGACAAGAAGTACAAGACCGAGGATACTGGGGCGAAGAAATTTTTCATTGGTCGGTTTCTAGCCTTCAAAATGGTGGCTCAAAAACCATCATTAGTCAAGTCCAAGAGTTCCAAGTAATTCTGCACGAGATTCATGCAAAGGAATGCTCTCTTGAGTGCATCATTCCAGCAGCTGCACTGATTGAGAAACTACCTAACAGCTGGAAAGACTTCAAGAACTACTTGATGCACAAGTGAAAGGAGATGACAGTCGAAGAGCTCGTTGATAGGATTCGGATTGAGGAAGACAATAAGGAAAATGGGGGAATACCTTAATTATGAAGAAAACGTAGTTGAGTTATGGCAGTCCCAGGGATAAAAAAAACGCCACATAGGCAAAAGCTCAAAGCTGGGGGCAAGAGTAGTGTCTCCAAAAGGCTTGTCTACAAGCCATAGGAACCTATTTTTAGGTTCAATGAAAAGTGCTTCAACTATGGAAGCGATGGGCATCGAGCGGTTATTGCTGCAAAAAGAAGAAGCCTTACAACAAGTACCTCTACAGAACAAGAGTTGTGCCCATATGGCTGAAATGGAGGATCTATCACAAGATGTGGACGACATGCATCGGCAGCTGTCGTCTCCGAAGTGACATGGTGAGGTCCACCCGAAGGAATGGTAGGTGGACACTGGGCCACTCGCCACATCTTGTGTGGAGAAGAAGATGTTCACAACTTTCGAACCAGTTTCAAACTGTGAGAAGTTGTTCATGGGAAATTATGCGACCTTAATTGTTGAGGGTAAAGGCAAGGTGATCCAAAAGATGACTTTAGGAAAAGAGCTGACCCTGAACGATGTCCTATTTGTGCCGGATATTCGTAAGAACCTTGTCTCGAGGTCACTCTTAAGCAAGCATAGCTTCCGCATGGTTTTGAATCTGATAAGGTCGTTATCACCAAGAGCGGGTCTTATGTGGGAGAAGGGATATATGTAGAGTGGTATGCTTAAACTAAACGTAATGATTATTATCCTAAAACTTAATGAGAAAGCTTCTTTTTCTGCTTATATGCTTGAGTCCCTTAATTTATGGAATGGTAGACTGGGTTATGTAAATTTTTACTTTTTGCATAGATTAATCAAGTTAGATCACATACCATCTTTCAAGATTAATCCAAATCATAAGTGTGAAACTTGTATAGAAGCAAAATTGACAATGACTTCTTTTCATTCTGTTGAAAGAAGTACCGAGCCTTTGGATTTAGTGCATAGTGATGTATGTGACTGAAAGTCGTACAATCACATGGTGGCAAACAAATTTATCACTTTTGTTGATGATTGCCTAAATACTGTTATATTATTTTGTTCAAAAGTAAAGATGAGGCGGATTGATAAATTTATTCTTTCAAGAATGAAGTTGAGAATTAACTAAGCTGGAAGATCAAGGCTTTAAGAAGTGATCGTGGTGGTGAGTTTAAATCCCTGTTTGTTGAGATTTGTGCTCAATTTGGGATTATTCACCAAACCACAGTGCCTTACTCTCCTTAGTCAAATGGTGTTGCTGAGCGGAAGGATATAATGTTAAAAGAAATTATGAATGCAATGTTAATAAGTTCTAGGTTGCCACAAAACTTGTGAGGGGAAACGATTCCTCTGCGAATTACATTCTAAATAGAATCCTCGGAAGAAATTAGACAAGACTCCATATGAATTATGGAAAGGTCACGAAGGCCTTCTTATAATTTCCTTACGAACTGTGGGGGTGTCTTGCAAAAAGTGGTGGATACCTACACCTCAACTGGGTCCTAGACTCTCTCTT
>NW_021025639.1:2163568-2190580 GCF_004153795.1 Camellia sinensis | reverse complement strand
TTTTAAATTTTTTAATTTTTTTGTGAGAGATGAAAATGGGTTAAAAGTTAGAAAGTGACTTTTAACCTATTTCTTAAAAAAACCCATAATAATTCATGACATACTATCTCCTTGGGAATAAATTTAGGAATAATTTCTTAAATTTAAGTGCACAGAATTTTTAAAAAAATAAGGCAATGATATGAGATAAATGGTGAGTTCACTTGTCATGTGTGAACTCCACAAGTGGGATTCACATTTGACGAATTAAGACATATTATTTTATAAAAATAATCTATAAATTATATATATATATATATAACTAGTCCAATAATGTGACTTCGACATTATTGAAGGCCTAGACTTGTCTCGAGTCTTAATAATCGGACTAGACCATATATTTGACCTCCGTGGGCCCACAAAAGAGCCCAAATCGATGATACGAACCATTTAATATGTACAACTCGTCGAGTATTTCATCCTTTAAAAAAATTACATTGATCGGATATCAATAGCCACTTGATCAATTGACATTTTTGTCAACAATAAACATCATTTAAAAAACAATTGTTGACAGAAATGTGAATTGATTAAGTGGCTATCGATAACTGGTCAATGTGGTTATTTGCAAGGATGAAATACCTGACAAGTTCTATACATTGAACAGTTTGAATTATCGAGACGGACCCGAAATGGGTCATAAATTAGTCAGACTAGACGGTCGAATTGGGCCCAATTGGAGACAATCTAGTATGTTATTGAAATATTGGCTATTGATATCTAATTAATGTGATTTTTTGTAAGGATGAAATACTCGACAAGTTTTATACATTGAACAGCTTGAATTATCGAGATGAACTCGAAATGGGTCTTAAATTAGCTAGACTAGATGGTCCAATTGGGCCCAACTAGAGACAATCTAGTCTATTATTGAAATTTTGAGTCATGATTGCTTGGATTTTCATGGCATAAAAGGACGAGAAATCTTACGGTACACATCTTTCAAATGGTGTATATCACATGCATATTATTACAAATCGTGTAATTATTTATCACAAAATTTTGTAATATCAATCATAAAATTCGTAATATCGCCACAAATTAACGTAATAAAATATTTAAAATTTTATAGTTCATGTAACAAAAGTTTGTAGCTTGGTTACAAAATTTGTTATTACACTAATTTATGGTGAGATTACATATTTTGTGATTAATGTTATAAAATTTTGCGATAAAGTTATGCTAATTTGTAGTCCGGTGTACATGGTATACACTTTTGGAGGGGTGTGTACCATAGGATTTCCTTAAAAGAGCACATCAATGTTACATAAAATGCAGGGAATGACTTGTTTCTAGTTGAAATTTCATATGGAGCAGATAGTTAAGCTCTCTTAATAGTTAAAATTAATGAACAAAGGTCATTTACCAATCAGAATTAATGAAATGATTCAACTGGACCAAAAGCTAGAATAATGGGCCCAGGCATTGTTGGAAAAAATGGTTTTATGGTGTAATCACCTGATTTCTTTTTCTGTAAATCAATTTCATTTCGTATGAATCTATTTGTTTTATTTAATTGCACAATTTGGACAATAAACTTAAAATAGATTATGATATATTTTGCCTGAAATGAAACGAATAGAGTTTTGTATGCTGTTGACTATAGATATAGGCATGTTGTTGTTTGTAGCATATAGATAAGTCCATTGTTTTCGAGATTAAAGAATTCTATAATTGTTTCATGTTGATTGCTACCAATTTTGTTTCGGTCTATTTTTATAAACCACATGTTTCTTTGTGTTAGAACAAAAAGGAGAAAACAAACCTTGGCTAGAATTTTACTTTGGTGTTTGTGTATAAGAACATGTACAGGATATGTGCACTGTTTGCATTGAATTCATTTTCTTTCACGCTATTTCCGAGGCATGCCTACAATATTAAAAAAAAAAGTAAAAAAAATTACATGCTCTTAGTTACTGTTGCATATATGAACTCCCGGTAACAAATTCATGTTTAATTTAATAAATTTATATATGAAATGGTATGATTTAATTTTTCAATACTTATTTGGTTTAGTGTAATTTTATGTTATGAGCATGATTCATAATTTCCTACCATGCTTTGCATGTCTTATTATGTTATAATTTTATAATATAATGTACATGCTCGTAAGTGTTTAAATTTATTTTCATGCCATGCTAATTAGTTTATACTTTTCTAGTATCATATATGTGTTCATTTTTCCTATATACTAGATTAATTCACATGTTTCCTAGATTCTAGATTTGTAGGAAATGTGCATGTTCTTTATTTTCTAGATTTTAGTTTGATACATGCTTATAATTTTCTAGTATGTTTGCATGATTTTAATTGCTAGAATTATTTACATGTTTATTGGGAATTAAATTAATTTTTAACTCATGGCAATTAACTTTAATTTAATTTTGGAGTTATAAGATTTTTGTAACTTAGCTATATTTATGTATATGATTATTGTGTAATAATTTCCTATAACTCTTGCCAATTAATTTAATTTAATTTTTAGAGTTATAATGTTTGTAATTTATTTGGGAGTTATAAGTTTAATTCTATAATTTGTCTACCATCTTAATTTTGCTATTAAACTAATTTATTATTGTTACAGTTTCTTTAGATTATTTGTTTTGTATTTTTCTACTAACTTTCTTTATAAGAATACCTATGCGAAAGAGAATAGAAAACAAAATACAAATCCAAATGGAAAATAAAATTTGGGATTGCAATAAAATTTGGACTACTAACCTTTTTTGATTGAACAGAAATACCTAAGTGAGGAAAGGAGTTTTAGACAAATAAGAATCCTTATTTGATTTGGTTTCATTTCTTTTTAATTTGAAGCAATTGTTTGCTTGAGATTTAATTGTGGTTATTTACCAATGTGTTTAAGCAAGTTTTATTTGCTTGTATTGTTGTAGCAATTTTTTTATATTGCTTGTAATTTGGTTTGCAATGTCTAAATTGCATGCAGGTTTGGAACTTGGTTTGGTTTTAACCTAATTCATCCCCTGGAAAACTTAATTCAGGAAATTGTTTCCTATGGACTAGAAGTCAACATGCTCTTAAAAGTTTTGTGAAAAGGTTAACTGGGTTTTAAGTGAGATCAATGTGACCCCTTCAGTCTTTTTGAGAACATTCCTAACCATGTTCGATCCTAGGTTAAGTGGTGAGACTAGTTTTGAATTAATTTCCAACTGTGAGATTTTTTAGTGTTAAGTTTAATTTTTGGAAACACATAAAGTGAAATTCTGTTGTATTTTTCAGAAATGGCAACTATCACCGATGCTACTGTTGCTATTAATGTTGGTAGGGATCAGAATCTCGGGGCACCTGGCTTGTCAACCCATGCTGCTGTGACCTCTGTGGTCAACCCTATTATTGCTCCGACTGTTCCGGGAGGCCCACTCAACCATCATGAGTGCCCAGAGAAGTTCACTAAAGTGAATTTCAAGAGGTGGTAGCAGAAGATACTGTTCTACCTGACTACGCTAAGCCTTGCGAGGTTTTTGAGTGAAGATCCACTTGCCGTGGAAAAGAATGAACAAGACAAACAGAAGCTCATGGCTCTAGATGCTTAGAAGCCGTCAGACTTCCTTTGCCAGAACTATGTTCTGAATGGCTTGACAGATTCACTTTTCAACATGTTTATGCTAAGAAGTCGGCAAAGGAGCTGTGGGATGCTTTGGACAAGAAGTACAAGACCGAGGATACTGGGGCGAAGAAATTTTTCATTGGTCGGTTTCTAGCCTTCAAAATGGTGGACTCAAAAACCATCATTAGTCAAGTCCAAGAGTTCCAAGTAATTCTGCACGAGATTCATGCAAAGGGAATGCTCTTGAGTGCATCATTCCAGGCAGCTGCACTGATTGAGAAACTACCTAACAGCTGGAAAGACTTCAAGAACTACTTGATGCACAAGTGAAAGGAGATGACAGTCGAAGAGCTCGTTGATAGGATTCGGATTGAGGAAGACAATAAGAGAAAATGGGGGAATACCTCAATTATGAAAGAAAACGTAGTTGAGTATAGCCAGTCCCCAGGGATAAAAAAAACGCCATCGACAGGCAAAAGCTCAAAGCTGGGGGCAAGAGGTAGTGTCTCCAAAAGGCTTGTCTACAAGCCATAGGAACCTATTTTTAGGTTCAATGAAAAGTGCTTCAACTATGGAAGCGATGGGCATCGAGCGGTTGATTGCTGCAAAAAGAAGAAGCCTTACAACAAGTACCCTCTACAGAACAAGAGTTGTGCCCATATGGCTGAAATGGAGGATCTATCACAAGATGTGGACGACATGCATCTGGCAGCTGTCGTCTCCGAAGTGAACATGGTGAGGTCCAACCCGAAGGAATGGTAGGTGGACACTGGGGCCACTCGCCACATCTGTGTGGAGAAGAAGATGTTCACAACTTTCGAACCAGTTTCAAACTGTGAGAAGTTGTTCATGGGAAATTATGCGACCTTAATTGTTGAGGGTAAAGGCAAGGTGATCCAAAAGATGACTTTAGGAAAAGAGCTGACCCTGAACGATGTCCTATTTGTGCCGGATATTCGTAAGAACCTTGTCTCGAGGTCACTCTTAAGCAAGCATAGCTTCCGCATGGTGTTTGAATCTGATAAGGTCGTATTCACCAAGAGCGGGGTCTATGTGGGGAAGGGATATATGTAGAGTGGTATGCTTAAACTAAACGTAATGATTATTATCCTAAAACTTAATGAGAAAGCTTCTTTTTCTGCTTATATGCTTGAGTCCCTTAATTTATGGAATGGTAGACTGGGTTATGTAAATTTTTACTTTTTGCATAGATTAATCAAGTTAGATCACATACCATCTTTCAAGATTAATCCAAATCATAAGTGTGAAACTTGTATAGAAGCAAAATTGACAATGACTTCTTTTCATTCTGTTGAAAGAAGTACCGAGCCTTTGGATTTAGTGCATAGTGATGTATGTGACTTGAAAGTCGTACAATCACATGGTGGCAACAAATACTTTATCACTTTTGTTGATGATTGCACTAAATACTGTTATATGTATTTGTTCAAAAGTAAAGATGAGGCGATTGATAAATTTATTCTTTTCAAGAATGAAGTTGAGAATTAACTAAGCTGGAAGATCAAGGCTTTAAGAAGTGATCGTGGTGGTGAGTTTAAATCCCTGTTTGTTGAGATTTGTGCTCAATTTGGGATTATTCACCAAACCACAGTGCCTTACTCTCCTTAGTCAAATGGTGTTGCTGAGCGGAAGGATATAATGTTAAAAGAAATTATGAATGCAATGTTAATAAGTTCTAGGTTGCCACAAAACTTGTGGAGGGAAACGATTCTCTCTGCGAATTACATTCTAAATAGAATCCCTCGGAAGAAAGTAGACAAGACTCCATATGAATTATGGAAAGGTCACGAGCCTTCTTATAATTTCCTACGAATGTGGGGGTGTCTTGCAAAAGTGGTGGTACCTACACCCAACCGGGTTAGGATAGGTCCGAAAACCATGAATTGTATATTCATTGGTTATGCATAGAATAGTAGTGCATATAGGTTTCTTGTGCACAAGTCTGATATTTTAGATATCCATTAGAATACCATAATGGAATCAAGGAATGCGTCTTTCTTTGAAGACGTATTTCCTTGCCGAACTCGAGGAGAGGATCAAAGTTCTGAGAAGGAACTTGAAGATGATCAAGATGAGAAAGTAGATGAGCCAAAAAGGAGTAAGAGGGCTAGGATTGCCAAGTTCTTTTGCCTAGACTTCTTGACTTATATGTTAGAGGGAGAACCTCGAACTTTTCATGAAGCTGTGACTTCACTTGAAAGTCCCTTATGAAAAGAAGCGATTAAGACTGAAATTGACTTCATCTTACAGAACCATACTTGGGAGTTGGTTGATCTACCCCTAGGCAGTAAGGCCTTGGGGAGTAAGTGGATCTTTAGAAGAAAGATGAAAGCGAATGGGTCAATTTATAAGTATAAAGCTAGGCTAGTTATCAAAGGATACAGACAGTGAGAAGGCCTGGATTACTTTAATACAAATTCACCTGTGACAGGAATTACATCCATTCGCATGGTGATTGCGATAATAGCTTTATGTGGTCTGGAGATACATCAAATGGATATAAAGACAGTTTTCTTAAATGGAGATTTAGATGAAGAAATCTACATAGAGCAACCAGAGAGTTTTTCAGCTTTAGGGAAAAATAAGAAAGTCTGTAAGCTTGTCAAGTCATTATATGATTTGAAGCAAGCTCCTAAGCAACGGCATGAGAAGTTTGACAATGCTATGTTGTCAAATGGGTTTAGAATCAATGAGTGTGACAAGTGCTTATATGTTAAAAACATTGACAATGGTTATGTTATTTTGTGTCTATACATAGATGACATACTCATTGTTGGTAGTAATAATGAAATGATTAGAGCTACTAAGAGATTGTTAAACTTTAAGTTTGACATGAAAGATATGGGTCTTGCAGATGTCATTCTGGGTATTAAGATTACCAGAACATCTAGTGGTATTGCACTTTATCAGTCTCACTATGTTGAGAAGATACTTGAGAAATTTGGTAAATCAGATACAAGTGTGTCTAGGACATCGATAGACGTGAGTCTACATTTGACTAAGAATAATGGTGAGAGTATTTCTCAACTAGAATATTCTCGGGTCATTGGAAGTTTGATGTATCTGATGAGTTGTACAAGGTCGAATATAACCTACTCTATTAGTAGGCTCAGTAGATACACTAGTAATCTGAAGGTCACTCATTGGAAGGGTATGAAGCGAGTGTTAGGTTATCTACGTTACACCCGGGATTATGGGCTGTATTATAATAGATACCCAGCGGTATTAAAAGGGTGTAGTGACGCTAATTGGATATCTAATATAAAGGACTCTAAATCCACTAGTGGTTATGTGTTTACCCTCGGAGGCACAACCATGTCTTGGAAATTTTCCAAGCAAACGTGTATATCGAGATCAACGATGGAATCTAAGTTTATTGCTTTGGATAAAGTAACTAAAGAAGTTGAATGGCTTTGCCAATTCGTTGAGGATATTCCATATTGGCCGAAACCTGTGCCTACTATCTGTATTCATTGTGATAGCCAATCGGTGATTGGATGGGCACAAAGTAATATGTATAATGGAAAGTCTAGACATATCCGTCGTAGACATAATTTTATACGACAACTACTCTCTAATGGAGTTGTCTCTGTAGACTATGTAAAGTCTAAGAACAACATTGTGGATCCGCTAACCAAAGGGTTAACTCGAGAGTTAGTAGAAACGTCATCAAGAGGAATGTGGTTAATGCCTTTAGTAATGTTACTGAAATGGAAAACCCAACCTAGTTGACTGGAGATCCCAATATCTAGGTTCAAAAGGGCAACCTAATTTCGTGTAACAGGTGAGTCATTGAAGAGGTAAATCCTCTTGCCCATTCCTTTGTACAGTGATACCTTGTGGGGGTGGAAGGTTAAGCTGACCTAAATGATATGAATAATCAACCGTGGTATAATGTGATACCTTATATAGGTCACCTATGTGAGTACGAAGTGGGACCGTTTCTTTAAGAGTTTGTAAGGCTGAATTCTTTAACAACACGCACTGAACCAGGCTAGTGTTCCAGGGCCATACCGGACACACTAGTGAGAACAAGAACAATGGTTGGACTAATTCCTGTGTGAGGTCTATTGTCTTGGTTTACACAAATGACAGAACAGTTCAAGACATCACGTTCACTGGTCAGCCAGTAAATCCGATAAGCTTTCACTATGAAAGGTTCAAGGCCAACATCTACCTTTTCTGATGCAGGGTTAGTCTGTGCACTCTTTCTCCGAATCTTTGTTGTAAACGTTGTTCGTTTTCTTTATTCGGTCAATTTTTGTTCATGCGGGGGATTGTTAGAAAAAATGATTTTGTGGTGTAATCACATTTTCTTTTCCTGTAAATCAATTTCATTTCGTATGAATCTATTTATTTTATTTAATTGCACAATTTGAACAACAAACATTTCATTAATTATGACTGGTAAGGTTCATTAACTTTAACTGATAAGTGACATCAACTTTTTGATTCGGTTGAACTTTCAATTGGAGACAATCTACTTCCTAAAACTAATAGGATAAATTACACATTAAGGAGACACTCTAAGAAAATATTATATTAGACATGAAATTTTTTTAGGTGAAATTCTGGCACACAACAAATATTTACATAATACATAGAAAAGAACTTGTACCAAATACAAGAGAGAATTGCACACATGGAAAATAATTTTTAATTAATTAATATTATTATTTTGCGCCAAACAATAAGAAATAGTGGGTTACTAAGTTAGATAATAATGAAATGATCGCACTTGTTTCATCAACTCAAATTCTGAACCTTTGACCTTCTCACTGTCTCAAAGAATCATAGGCTAACTGCCCCGTCCATAATTAATTTTTTCTGCTGTGCCATTTAAGTTAAAAAAATTATAGTTGAGAGCTTATTCTTAAATAAGAGTTAATTACCATTTTAGCTTTCAAATTTTGTGATTTGTGTCATTATGCTCTTCAATAATTAAATTGTGTTAATTTAGTTAAAGTGTTTTAATTTGGTTTTCCTACGTAACTATACTTTAACTTGGTTTTCCTACCTAACTGTCTATATATAGATGGCGTTAAAGTTGATGGTAAATATAAAAACTCAATTAAAAAAATTAAATTACGAGTCTCCAAAACATGCAATTAGTATCATCTTGATCACAATATTTATGTCAATTTAATCTAAATATATTAAAATTATTTTCATTTGATCTTCAACCTAATTACATCCCTCTTCTTTGAACTAGAAGTAAAGTATGAAAATCGTAAATACACATAAATAAAAATTAAATAACAAAAAGCCAACATCTTTTGAAGAAAATATCGGTGCCATCCATCATGTATATTCATGTTACTTACGAGTCAAACATTTTCGGATGGCTTAAAAAAAACCCTTTCAAGGCCCAAAAACAAAAAAATTGTCACAAGATACATTGTCACAAAAACACAATATTTTGCTGCTAATGGTTTTTGACGATAATCGTAGGTTTGGATAAGATAGTTAGAGTATTATGAGGTCGATTATAAAATAAATCTAGACCATTTATTACTACTTTTGAATAATTTTTTTGAGTTTATTGTATTCTTCTATCACTTATTGGCAATGATCCTCTATGGATAATGCCTATTTTCTTTACTTTTCACTAATGTATAGTTATAAATTTACATGTTTTACCTTTGGTTTAGATATATATATATATAGAGAGAGAGAGAGATAATTAGGTTGTTTGTACCCAATCAAAACACTTTTTATATATTAAGAATTAAATTGACATAATTTAAACATTAACATGACATAAATGGCATATTTTAAGAATTGAAAGTATACTTTTCTAAGGCCCAGGAGTGCAGGAGTTAAGGATGTAAGTGGTTCAGTTTGGACGGGTGTCAGGGAAAGTTTAGTAGTGAACTGAAATATTTGATTTTCTTGATTGGGAAACCGAAATAGACCCTATACAATGGTTCAATTTTATTGGTTTTGCCGGTTAGTGTAGACGAGAGATTCATAAGATATTTTAAAGAGTTTTATACAAACTTGTAGAATTTTACATTTGGAAAATTATAAAAAGGTGAAAGTTATTCAAATTGTTTCTCTTCCTAACTTTATTACAAAATGTGTATTATTGGTCACTTATTTTTTAATGCTTAAAGAATAAAAATATAAATATATTTAAATATAATATTTTGGTCTGTTCAGTTTATATTAGCTTAAAAATTTTCAAAACCAAAATGAGTTATATGCTACAAAAAATAGACCATAAATTAAAATTTCGATCGGTCTTGAGCGGTCGGTTCATATGTTACTTTTTATTTTTTAACTTTTTTGAAGATATTTTATTGATGACTCACACAATAACTTAAGTTTATCTCCTAATGTTGTTTTGTAACAATTTTTTATTTTTAGAGACAAAAAAATTTAACTACAAAATTTTTTATATATTGTAGTGCCTCCTACTCTAAAGCCCCGAATCGCTAGATCCACGACCAATTTTCCCAAATATTAATTGATTTTTTGAAAATTAATTTCTAAAAATTAAGTTTTTTATTTTTGTTTTGTTTTAGTAATTTTTTTTAATATTGTAAGTAATTGTTTTTTAATTTATTTTCTAGATGCTTCTAAGTTAGATACATTTAAAAACAAAAATATTTGTGAGAAAAAATTTTCTAAAATTCAATGAATACAACAAGAATACGAAAATATACTAAATTTTTGTATATGATGAATTTTTTAAATATTTTTTTCATAAATATTACACTTTATATTGTATCTATGTTAGGTGCATTTAAAAAAATAATTTTTTTTCTAAAAATATTAAAAAAAAATTACTTAAAAAAAAAAAACAAGTAAAATAAAAAACTCAATTTTATGAAAAGTAAGGATAACCAAGTAAGGTAGGATTGGGATTCCTTTTTTTTTTTTTTTTGGGTGAATAAAGGATTGGGATTCTCTGCAATGCTTTAGCTTGAAATAATCTTGCAATGCTAGTTTAGAGGCCTAAAACACAATCATTGCAAGATTAAATCACTCTTAATATAGTGATCTTGATTTAGACCCGACTCATTTATTACTTTTGAATCCAGGAAACCATATTCGTGATGATCGTTCCTTTCTCTTTTTGTTTGGTTCTGGCTTGAGGGGTCAACACCATCCTTGTTGGTGTCGACACTGCCTCATTTTCTTTGTCTTGTTCCGCTCCTAGGGTCGACACTAGTTTTGGAGGTGTCAACACTATCTTACTACTATGTTCTTGGAATAGCTACTGAAATTTAGGGTCGACACCAACCATGGTGGTTTTGACACTTGTCTTTTGTTGTTGGCCTCAAGGGTTGACATCAGTCTGGGAAGGGTCGACCCTTGTCTACTGCAGAATCTGGGTTTAGTTGTTGAAATTTAGTGTCGACACCTCTGGTCCAAGGGTCGACACCTTGTCTACTGTCAGCATTGTTAATTTTGTCAATTCTTCCCGAAGGGTCGACACCACAGACACAAGGGTCGACCCCTATGAGTTTTTTTTTTTTCCAGATTTTAGTTCGGTTTTGGGTCCTACTTCTTGGGGATTTTGACTTGTTTTTTTGAGTTGACTTTGGGACTTTATTTCACTTTAACCTAGCATTATAAATAGGGCCCTCACTTACCATTTTCTTCACTTTATCTTCTCTTTCACCTCTCTAAATCGTGAGTCACTCTTTTTTTGGGTAAGTACGTGAGTCACTCTTCTCTTTCTCTAAACTCACTTTTTTGCTCAAAGATCTTCAGATCTACTCACTTAGAAGCATCTCCTCACTTTGCTCATTTGAGATTAAGTGTAGAGCTTGTTGAGGGCTTTTTGATCGGAGCAAATCGTTGTTTCGTTACCGTCAACTTTTGGGCTTTTCGTCCTTCTTCCATTTTTAAGTTTGAGGTAAGGATTCTTTACACGCTCTTATGATTCTTAACTTAGTTATTTGATATTTCTAAAACAATATTGTGATTTTTGGAGACTTTTGGGCAAATCTAGGATTTTGGTTAGAAATAAAAAAGAGGGGTTTTCAAATGGTTTAATGGAAATGCTTGTAGAAAGGTGTTTATTGTTGATATATGATGAAGTGATGGGTTTTTACCTTTGGAAATGATTTGTATAGAAAAAGGGGATTTTGCCCTAGAAATCTAAAATGTTGGTCTTATAAAGATAATGGAAATGATGTTGGGTTTTATATAATTGGAATGATGTCTTTCTTTACTCAAAAATAATTTTGAAAGAAAATGAGGTTTTACTCTAAAACCATGGGTTTGACTTGTGTTTGAAAAATATTGAAGGATGATGTTGGTTTTGTAATATCGCTCAAGTCTTGATGATGGTGATGAAGTAGATTGATAATGATGGTGGAGTTAGATATGTTATATCGCTTACATCATGGAAACGATAATAGTGTATATTGTTATTGAAGTTTTCTATTTATTAGAGATATCTATTTTAGGCTATCGGTAGAGAATAACTATGAGTGTTGTAGAAATTACATGAGAATTAGGTGAATTAAAACTAATTTCTCATCCATGTGCATTGAACATTGTTTCTTATTTAAAACATTGAAAATGTATATGATTTTGAGAAAAATGGGTGAACATGGGAAAGATGTGTGTATCACCAAATCAAGTTGTCATGTGTGTGCAGGGTGAAAGTCCCGAAAAACACGCATATACATGAGTTTCGATTCTTACGGACGAAATATCCGTAAAATAGCAATAATAGCGCTTGTATAGGCTACGTTTACATGGGTGCCGTTTGACGGTTTCCTGCGAACATCGGTAGAGAATAGCTATGAGTGTTGTAGAAATTGCATGAGAATTAGGTGAACTAAAACTAATTTCTCATCCATGTGCATTGAACATTGTTTCTTATTTAAAACATTGAAAATGTATATGATTTTGAGAAAAATGGGTGAACATGGGAAAGATGTGTGTATCACCAAATCAAGTTGTCATGTGTGTGCAGGGTGAAAGTCTCGAAAAATGCGCATATACATGGGTTCCAATTCCTACGGACCAAATAGCCGTAAAATGGCAATAATAGCGCTTGTATAGGCTACATTTACATGGGTGCCGTTTGACGGTTTCCCGCGAACGCAATATCCGGTTGTACTGGTTTGAGATTTCCCTCTTATTTTCTATTATAAAGGGTATGATTTTGAGAATTGTGATATAAACTGGGCATGACATTATTTTTGGAAAGAAATGTAAAATGTTTTGACATGGGCATTGCATATGCATAAAACCTTATGGCTTTGTTAAGATTTATATATTGTGTTGTAGTGTTTTTACTGGGTTTGGGCTCACCCTATGGGGGAAAATCATTTTCAGATGTTGGCAATATACCTCCACTAAGGACTGAGCTTGGGAGGACTATGCAGATAAAGGCTCAATTTATTATTTTGTATCTAATTTTGTACAAGCCTAGGACTTTATTTGTATTGAGTTTAAAACTCGTTTTTGATGTACCCAAGCACTAACTTGGAAAGATGTAAGCTTTTAGGGCATATGATTATCTGTTTAGCTTTCATTTCTTTGCATTATCTTGTAGCGCATGCTGTAGATTTAGGATGTACTGTTTATAAATATATATCGCATGTGTCACTTTTTGTGTATCAAACTCTGATTAATGAAAGCTTATCAATTCAATTATGTCGCTATTTATCGCTTATTATGAGATGTATATTTATATATATGGTGTTTATTTGAAAGCATTACAGCTTGGTATCAGAGCGTATCGGGTTTGAATATTTTGGGTCCGTAAGAAGTGGTTATTACCACAATGGGTTTGTCTCGCTTGATAAAGTTATTTGTATGTATGGTATGCTATGTGATAACATGCCTATGTGATTATATGGGTATGAGATTTAATTTTTAGGATGTTGATCGGGTCTACGGGTTTCTAAAAGTCCTATTAGAAGAGCACCTGATCACTGTTGTTTCTAATTGGAACTCTGGCAACGCCGCGAAATAGTCATTATCCGAGAAGGAAATTTGTATATGTTTATGTGACTTTGTGCTTTTGTGGAGTGAATTATTGTTGTCCACCACATTAGAACGAGAGTGAGTTAGCTTTGGTCAATTTGTAAATGTACTAATCTCTTTTGTTACCTTCATTAGGATGTTAGGACGTGGACGTGGTGGTGGTAGGCATGGTAAGCCTAGAAGGTATGAGGTGCCTTTACCGGATGAGATTCCGGTGTAAGAGGAAGGGGTTGGTCAGGCCAATGTGGCCGAACTAGTTGGTCAATAGGACATGGGTGCTTTGGTCCATGAGATGGTCGGAGCTTTGCGGGAATTTATGGACATTCTCAGGGCTGAGAACCAAGTCCAGACCCAAGTAGCCGAGGCAGGGCCGTCTTTTCTGAAGAGGGAGTTCCGATCTAACCCGAACCAGTTTTTAGGTGATCATAAAGAGCCTTTGAAAGCGAATGAATGACTTGAACAAATGGTGAAGACGTTTGAGATGCTCGGCATCGAAGACGGTGGTTTGAGAGTGACCTTGGCATCCTTCCAGCTGAAAGGAGATGTGTAGCTCGACTTTTCGTGCTCCTTTCGAATACGATAGTCCTATAGTTCGGACTCCCATGGTTCCGAATCTGATCTCACAAGTGCAATGTGAAATAGAAAAACACAAAAGAGTCTCAATCCGGCAAATCTTTTGAAAAATTGATGTTGAATCAAAATGCCAAAAATAGATTGTTTTGCCAGATTATAGAGTTGCCACCTAAATATTTTTGAAAAATTTAGGAAACCCATGACTCATGCCAAAGGCACGTGTCCATCACCAAGATTGTCTCAGCTCAGGAACATAGGTACGAGAGGGGAAGGTTATGAATTGAGCACCCCACTCGCCTGATCAAAGATCGGCCTCTACTAATCATGATGTGAATCTTATTTACATTATATGCTCTTGTTCCGGTTATTAGGCTAACATTACTATGTGTTCACACAAGTATAGACTAATTTGCAAAAATTAGAACAATTTGATTTCATGTTTGTTTTGAAAATTGTTTCGAATATGTACCACTTGAAAAAGTGATCTCATACATACATTACTCAAATTTATTCCAATTCAAGTAATTAGCCTTCATCCACAGGCATTCAAGCAAGTATATCAATTAAGCACTTAGCCTTATGGTATTCATGCTTATCATGGCAACAATCACACGCATGCGATATGCTAAAGCACAAAAATGCTCACCTCGTACTCCAAGGCAAGCCAAAAGAAACAAAAGAGTTAGAAAACATGCATGCCCCTAATTAATGCAACATGACTAATGCAACACATGCAATGATGCAATTAATAGGCTTGGCTACTAATTATGACATATAAATCAATTTGGAAGCATGCGGTTTAAACACATATTCAACAAACTAATAAACGACAATGCTTTGTTAGAATGATGAACTGAGCCTTGATGCATGCAAGACAAGTGAATGCAAACATGGGAAATGCTAAAAGAAACATGATGTTCTAAACTACCCGTAATAAGCGAGTAAATAAAAAGGAGAAAGACGTAGGGTTGGAAGACATACACGTTATTACAATTTGCCCTCGCGCAGGAGGGTCCGAATGAATGTTCGAGTGTCCAAATTAAACTAACTATTACAAAACCGAATGAATGAATTAAGCTAAGTTAATCACTTACCAAAGAAATGAACTAGCTATCTAAGTTAACTAGCTATAATAATTATAAATAAACAATGGCTATAACAATATTAATTAAGTACAACAATAATAATTACTAATTAATCATCAAACAAGGATGCACAAGGATGCACAATGCTTATATGCGTAGCGTCCAGAAACTGCTCTGTTTGCCCAGACCATTCTGTTTCACCTTCAGCCATTACCCTCTGTTTTCTGTAAAACATGCTGCTGACCAAACATTGGAGCTTGACCGGCCCCAAATGAGGCCCGGCTGGGCCCAAATGAGGCTGGTCGTGCCCCCAACGATGACCCTTGACACAATAGACTTGGTATAACGTCTGGCCGAATCCAAGCAATATGATTCATTTTCTTTATGTTGGTTAGTTCATTTTAACAATTTTTTTTAGACCTTTCCATTATTTAGTCCATTTATTCAAGATAACGATTAAGTCCTCTAAAGATTACGTCCACTAAATAAGAAGCATGTCAAGCGGGAAGTGATTCTCAACATGAAAGAGAGACCATGTCGTTGGCAATGGACCTCCGTAGAGATTAAGCCATTAAGCATAGATCTCTAGCTCAAGTTTTGAACAACCATCAACTGGTTGAAACAACTCTCAAATGAAAGAAATGAATGGCAAGTTGATTATTAAAATAAGACTCTTAACATGGAAATTAAACAAAGAAAGGCCAAGAACAACATATAACAAGCTATATATGTGAACTTATGAGACAATAAGCAAACTAATTAACGCATGAACTAATTAAATAACCTAGGATAGCCCTAAAACAACCCCTAGTAAGTGAAAAATAGTGGCTCAAAGTGCATGAAAAGAGCCCAAAAAACCTAAACAACAAGCAAAGAAAATAAGGCTAGTAAGTAAGAACAATGAGGGGTGGCTAACCCCTTCACCTTTGAAACCTCAAAGCATGATTTTTAGCCACTTTTAAACTCTGAAAATCAGTTTGAAAGGTCAAAGAAAAGAGTGTAGAGACAAGGGTTGAGTTATGAAGTAAGGTGTAAGAGAGGGTGTTAACCCTCTTTACCCTTTGGTAGCTATTCAAACCCAAGTTTCAACGCTTGAACTAAGATCAAAACAATACAAAGACACAAGACATGGATAGAAAATGATAGAAGATGAAAGCAAAATCAAGAGTTACAAGCTTATACCTCTCAAATGGAGTAAGCTTTGGTTGTTGATCAAACTCAATCCTAACCCACTCTCAAGCTTGAATTGTACTCCTCAAGGTTCAACCACGATTCCAAGGTTAAGGTTTGAGGGTTTGTATGGACTATGGAGATGGCTTAAGGGTGGTAAGGTTGCTCAAATATGACTTGCACAAGAAGAAGGAGCTCTCAATATGTGTATAGGCTCTTTTGAAATTGTTCAACCCTCAAAACAAAGGTATAACCTCATTTTTATAGAATTTAAGCAAAACAAGTCAGAAATATCTCCAAAAATAGACAGCTGGTAGGCTCCCGTCCAGAACAGTGTCTATCGCCATCGAGGCACGGTCGGCCCCAAATGGCCACGGCCAACCCTCAATGAGGCACGGCCAGGCCCAAAAGTGTTCCCCTGTTTCTCTATTTTAAGCTTAATGTAGGGCAGCACAAGGTTCACAAATAAAATTCAGGGGTTCAATTAGGGTAGATATGAAAGGTTTGAGATTGTTTTAAGTGCCCGACCTTGGTTGAGAAGGAAAATCATGCATAATACTATGTCATCATCGAGTGTACAAGACAAAGCGCACAATTCTTGCGCGTGGTAAAAAATGGGGTGCCTACAAGATGCGGGTTAATGGTGGAATGCGCATAGGCGCATTGGAGTAACTTGGGAGGCTTTCGTCGACGCCTTCCAAGATAAGTTCTTACCTTCCACTGTTAGGGAGAAGTTGAGGGAGCAATTCTTAAAGCTCAAGAAGTTGAACACACCGGTGGCTAAGTTTGAGGTCGCATTTACTAGTTTATCAAGGTTTGCACCAGAGTTAGTGGCAATAGAGGAGCGCTGTTGTGTGGAGTTCGAGAAAATGTTGAGAACCAGAATTCTTTTCAAGGTAGCCGGTTCAATGATTAGAGATTATGGGTGACTTGTAGAGTCGGCGGCTCATCTTGAGACCGCAATACAAATGGAGGAGAAGCGGATGAGGGGCTCCAAGAGGAATCAGGATGTTTAGGGGGACAGTAAGAGATAGAGGGGTTCTACTTCACAGCAGTCCTAGGAAGCTCAGTCAAGGTCCACTTTTCCAGTACCTAGTTCGGGTTCAGGGAGAAGTGGTTAGGGAAATTTCACTTGCTTTAAGTGTGGCTAGTTAGGCCACAAGTCTCCAGCTTGCCCGCAAAGGGGAGGAGGCCAACTGTCAGTTTCATCTGCAGCTCATTCTTAGAGCCAGAGTCAGGGAGGAGGGCAACTATTCACTAGCAGGCAGGGCACTTGAAGAGGTTTTGCCCTCAGTTGGGTGGCACACCTGGTGCGTTTAGTTCGAGGCAGACATAGAGCCACCAACTTGTACAGTCAGCACAGGCCTCGAAGGGCAATCAAGGAGCCTCTTCGGCTTAATCAGTACATCAGACGTATGCTTCGAGGAGTGAGCAGGTATAGAAGAGACCTTCAAGGCTTTTGTATGTTGTTACCACCCCGGACTTAGTGCCAGCACCTTCAGTTGTGAGAGGTACTTTCTTGTTATGCAATTCTATTGCCAATGCATTGAATGATACGGGTGCATCCCACTATTTTATTTCGTCTGCATTTGCATCGGCATTCGGGTTAGAATTGGCTTGGTTAGCATCTCCATTTTGTGTAGAGTCACCTATTGGTGTTTTGATGCTATTTTGGATATGGACTGGTTGTCATCGTATCGGGCTATCATAAATTGTTATCGTCAGAGGGTTACTGTATGTATCTTGAGCGGTGATTGTTTTTATTTCATGGGGGGCAGAGCCGATAGAGTTTTATTATCGGTGTATGATCAGCGTGGATGGAGTGAGCTTAGTTGTCTTCTCGCAAACTTCTTGGGTATTGAATGTGACAAAGTTCGAGTTGAGTTGCCGAGGGTAGTTTGTGAATACCCTGATGTTTTTTTCGAGGATATCACTAGTTTGCAACCTCATCATAAGATCGAATTCTCTATTGAGTTAGTGCCTAGCATGACACTGATTTCTATGGCACTGTATAGATTTGCACCTACTGAGTTGATTGAGTTGAAGACTCAACTCCAAGAATTGTTAGATAAGGGTATTATTCGCCCTAGTACTTCGCCTTGGGGAGCACCGACTCTCTTTTCCAAGAAAAAAGATGCTGTATTGCGACTTTGTATTGATTACTGGAAGTTGAACCGGGTAACTATTAAGAACAAGCACCTAATGCTGCGCATAGATGATTTGTTTGATCAGTTGAAGGGGTCTTGTTGCTTCTCTAAGATAGACTTGAGGTCAGGTTACCACTAGTTGAGGGTAAGAGAGGAGGATATCCAGAAGACGGCATTTTGTACGCGATATGACCATTATGACTTCCTAGTGATGCCTTTTGGGATAACCAATGCACCAGCCGTATTTATGGATTTCAAGAACAGAATCTTCCGCGAGTTCTTAGACCACTTTGTGGTCATCTTTGTGGATGACATTTTGATATACTCACCCCCCCCCAAAGAGGAACATAAAGAACACCTGTGAGTTGTACTCGAGTTGCTTAAAGCCCACAAATTGTATGCTGAGTTTGGAAAATGTGAATTCTGGTTGAAAGAAGTCAAGTTCTTAGGCCATGTGGTATCCGGGAAAGAAGTGACTATAGATTCATCCAAGATAGAAGTCGTATAAGATTAGGAACAATCTCAGAATGCCTTTGAGATCCGTAGTTTCTTGGGGTTGGCCTAGTATTACTATCGGTTTGTGAAAAATTTCTCTAGATTAGTTTCACCATTGACTAGACTTATGAGGAAATGAACTAAATTTGTGTGGAGTGAGACTTGTGAGAAGTCATTTCAAGAGCTTAAGGTTAGACTTACCATCGCTCTAGTATTGATTATTCCGGAGAGGGGTTTGGGCTATTCAGTGTATTGTAATGCTTCATGGGAAGGTTTAGGCTGTGTATTGATGCAAGAGGGGAAAGTGGTAACTTATGACTCACGGTAATTGAAAACGTATGAGAGGAACTACCCTACGCATGACCTAGAGTTACCAGCAGTGATCTTTGCCTTGAAGATTTGGAGGCATTATTTGTATAGTGAGAAGTTTGAACTATTTTCTGATCAAAAGAGTATGAAATATCTGTTTACACAGAAAGACTTGAATCTGAGGTAGAGAAAGTGGATGGGGTTTATAGAAGATTATGACTTTAAGTTGCATTATCATCCGGGAAAGGCCAATATTATGGCCGATGCCTTGAGTAGGAAATCCATTGACAGTGTAACTAGTATTGCTATTCGGGAATGGGAGTTGTTGGGCGCTATTTGGCGAGTTTGACTTGCATCTTGGCGAGTCCGTTGAGTTGGCAACTTTGTTTACCATGGTTGCTTAACCTACACTTATGAGTCAAGTTATAGAAGCACAGAGGGGTGACCTTGAGGTAGAAATCCTTTTCTGACTCGAGTGCTAGATACCTTGACCGTCTTTTCGTGCCGGAGTCTTGCTGAGAGAAAGTACTCCGAGAGTTTCACTACTCCCACCTTGCGGTGCACCCGGGAGGCACAAAGAATTATCGTGACCTTAGTCGCCAGTTTTGGTGGAGAGGTATGAAGAGAGATGTGGTTGTGTTTTTATCAAGGTGCCTTACGTGTCAACAAGCGAAGGCCGAAATCAGAGGTCGGCGGCTTTGTTACAACCCTTGCCAATAGCTGAGTGGAAGTGAGAGCATGTCATAATGGATTTTGTTATAGGTCTTCTGAGGACTCAATGGGGTAGTGATGCCATTTGGGTGGTAGTTAACCGATTGACCAAGTCAGCGCACTTTATATGTATGCGCACGAGTGACTTGACAAATTATCTAGCCGACCTTTACATTAGGGACATAGTGAGGTTGCGCAGGGTCATTATAACGATTGTTTTGGATAGAGATCCGCATTTTACGGCTCGGTTGTGGTGGAGCCTACAGAATTCCTTGGGCATGAGATTGACTTTTAGCATCGCATATCACCCTTAGACTGATGGGCAGTTAGAACGCACCATTCAAATTCTAGAGGATATGCTTCGGGGTTGTATTCTTGACTTTAAGGGGTCGTGGGAGAGGTACTTGCCCTTAGTGGAGTTTGCCTATAACAATAGCTCCTAGTCGAGTATTGGTATGACATCGTTTGAGGCCTTTTATGGCCGACTGTGTAGGTCTCCTATATGTTGGGCCGAGGTGGACGATGCACCCATGTTGGGTCCAAAACTAGTCTGGGAAATGACGTAGAAAGTTGTACTTATCCATAGGAGGTTGGTCACAACTCAGAGTCGTCAAAAGAGCTATGCTGATCATAGGAGGAGATCGTTATCCCTTGAGGTAGGAGATCACGTCTTCTAGAAGATATCACCTAGACGTGGTCTGATGAGGTTTGGGAAGAGTAGGAAGTTATCTTCTAAATTGATTGGGCCTTTTGAGATCCTTGAGCGGATTGGAGAGGTAGTTTATTGCTTGGCCTTGCTGCCACAGTTTTCGGGGATTCATGATGTGTTTCACATCTGTATGCTCCGGAAGCATGAGCCAAATCCATTGCATATGTTAAATTGGACCGAGTTAGAGGTGGATGAAAATGCCTCGCATGAGGAGAGGTCGGTAAGAGTCTTCGATACTCGAGACCAAGTTTTATGAGGCAAGACAATTTCTTTGGTGAAAATGTTATAGAAACATCACGAGGTTGAGGAAACAACTTGGGAACATGAGTTAGAAGTCCATGAGAAGTATCCGGACTTATTTGTTGCTTGTTGAGTATGTTTTGAGAGTTTTGTTGTGTTAATGTAATGTAAACATTGTATATGTTTTGAAAATGTGAATTGTATATTCAGTATTGAGAACTTGTTTATCATGTTGATGAGAATGGATGACTGGTGGATGGGTCATGCTGATGAATTAAAATTAGTATCACTGTGTAATTGGCTTAAACTTGGTTTTAAATGTTTGGTTTCAATTTCGGGGACGAAATTCTTCAAGGAGGAGAGATTATAGCGATCCTGATTTAGACCCGACCCATTTATTACTTTTGAATCCAGGAAACCGTATTCGTGATGGTCGTTCCTTTCTCTTTATGCTTGGTTCTAGCTTCAGGGGTTGACACTATCCTTGTTGGTGTCGACACTGCCTCATTTTCTTTGTCTTGTTTTGCTCCTAAGGTCGACACTAGCTTTGGAGGTGTCAACACCATCTTACTGCTATGTTCTTGGAATAGCTACTAAAATTTAGAGTCGACACCAGCCTTAGTGGTGTCGACAACTGTCTTTGTTGTTGGCTTTAAGGGTTGACCCTTGTCTATTGCAGAATATGGGTTTAGTTGCTGAAATTTAGTGTCGACACCTCTGGTCCAAGGGTCGACACATTGTCTACTGCCAACATTGTCAATTTTGTCAATTCTTTTTGAAGGGTCGACACCACAGACACAATGGTCGACCCCTGTGAGTTTTTTTTCTAGATTTTAGTTTGGTTTTGAGCCTTATTTCTTGGGGATTTTGACTTGTTCTTTTGGATTGACTTTGGATCTTTATTTCACTTTAACCTAGCACTATAAATAGGGCCCTCACTTACCCTTTCTTCACTTCATCTTTTCTTTCCTTTCTCTAAACTGTGAGTCACTCTTCTCTCTCTCTAAACTCACTTTTTTACTCAAAGATCTTCAGATCTACACACTTAGAAGCATCTCCTCACTTTGGTCATTTGAGATTAAGTGTGGAGTTTGTCGAAAGCTTCGTTTTGATTGAAGCAAATCGTTGTTTTGTCACCGTCAACTTTTGAGCTTTTTTTTCCTTCTTTCTCTTTTAAGTTTGAGGTAAGAATTCTTCGCACCCTCTTATGATTCTTAATTTAGTTGTTTGATATTTCAAAAACAATATTGTGATTTTTGGAGACTTTTGGGCAAATCTAACGTTTTGGTTGCAAATCAAAAAGAGGGGTTTTCAAATGGTTTGTTGGAAATTCTTGTAGAAAGGTGCTTATTGTTGATACATGATGAAGTGATGGATTTTTACCTTTGGAAATAATTTGTATAGAAAAAAGGGAATTTTTCCCTAGAAATCTCAAATGTTGATTTTGTAAAGAAAATGGAAATGATGTTGGGTTTTATGTAATTGAAATGATATCTTTCTCTACACAAAAATGATTTTGAAAGAAAATGAGGTTTTGTTCTAAAACCATGGGTTTGACTTGTGTTAAAAAAATATTGAAGGATGATGTTGGTTTTGTAATATCACTCACATCTTGATGATAGTGATGGAGGATATTGATGATGATGGTCGAGTTGGATATGTTATATCGCTCACATCTTGGAAATGATAATAATGTATATTGTTATTGAAATTTTCTATTTATTAGATATATCTGTTTGGGCTATCAGTGGAGGATATATTGAGTGTTGTAGAAATTACATGAGAATTAGGTGAACTAAAATTAATTTCTCATCCATGCACATTGAATATTGTTTCTTATTTGATACACTGAAAATGTATATGATTTTGAGAAAAATGGGTGAACGTGGGAAAAAAGTGTGTATCACTAAATCAAGTTGGCCTGTGTGGCCTGGGAATCGGCATATGGGTGCCGATTCCCACGGACGAAATATCCATAAAATGGCAATGGTAGCGCTTGTATAGGCTACGTTTACATGGGTGCCGTTTGATGGTTTCCCACAGACGCAATATCCATGAAAGATTGTACTGGTTTGAGATTTTCCCTTTGTTTTCTATTGTAAAGGGCATGATTTTGGGAATTGTGATATAAATTGGGCATGGCATTGTTTTTGAAAAGAAATGTAGAACGTTTTGAAATGGGCATTGCATATGCATAAAACCTTATGGCTTTGTTAAGATTTATATATTGTGTTGTAGTGTTTCTACTAGGCTTTAACTCACCCTATGTGGGAAAATCATTTTCAGGTGCTGCGAATATGTCTCCACCAAGGACTTAGCTTGGGAGGACTGTGGAGCTGAAGACTTAGGTTTTTTATTTTGTATTTAATTTTGTACAATCCTAGGGCTTTATTTGTATTGAGATTAAGACTCACTTTGTTGTACCCAAGCACTGACTTGGAAAGATGTAAGCTTTTAGGGCATATGTTTATCTGTTTAGCTTTCACTTTTTTTCACTATCTCGTAACACATGCTGTAGATTTAGGATGTGCTATTTATGAATATATATCGCATGTGTCACCTTTTGTATATCAAACTCTGATTAATGAAAGCTTATCAATTCAATTATGTTTCTATTTATTGGTTATTATGAGATGGATATTTATATGTATGGTGTTTATTTCGAGGGGTTACACTTAAACTATCTAACAATTATGTTTGAGCATCTAAACTAGCATTACCAGATTTTTTGCTAGTTAAAATTATTGTAGAAATCTCAATCCATATAAATAAACTCTAAATTTTTGTATGGGCACTCGATCCATAAATTCAATTATTAAGTTTGTTTGGCCAAAGGTCCAGGCGCTAAAATACTTCGTCCAAAAGGACAAGCTTAGACAAAATGATGAAAATTCATATATATATATATATATATATATATATCGTATATACATGGCAGAACCCCCCATTTCTTATTTCCAAACTCTCTCTCTATCTTCTCTCTCTCTCTCCAAAACCCTAACTTTTTCTCTCCTCCGCCAGTGCTTCTCCGTAGTTCTCTTTCATCAGTGCTCCTCCGCCACTGTTCCTCATCTTGTTCCTCATCCACCACCATCATTGTGTTGTCATCATCGGCCACCCTCGGTGGTTTTAAGATCCAAATCGTTTCTCTTATCGCTTTCGTTGAAGTGCTTATTACAGTCCCAAATCAACTCGCTCGACTCTTTTTTCTTAGATGCTGCCAACAAGCTCACTCGAGTCGCCATGGCCCTCACAGTCCCAGATCGACTCGCTTGACTCCTCTTTAATGAGCTTCTGTTACTCTCTCATTACACTTTTTCTTTCTTATATTTGAGCCCGAATCTGTGTTAGATTTGTTGTTGATCAAGATGATATGTTATTTTTTTTTCTTTATTATCTGTTGTTGATGGTTGGTTGGTTGTTGTTGATGATTATGAAACATATTGCAATAAAAAGGGGAAAAGAAAAGGATTCCAACAGATAGTAGATTCATAAACACATATTTTTAGCAAATACAAAAAAAAAAAAAAAAAAAAAAAAAAAAAAAAAAAAAAAAAAAAAGCCAAAAAAAAAAAAAAAAAAAAATGAAAAAAAAAAAAAGAAAGGGCAATAAAATGTGATCTCTCTCACTCACATTGGTTGTTATGTATGGTAGATGATGTGGGGAGAACACAGGGTACACCCTATTTAGTGATTATGATTTAACATTGGTATAATTAAATGCGATGGCTTGGAGATGAATGTGAGTAGATTAAAATGGAGCTGTGGCTTTATTTGCCTGTGATTTGATTAAAGTGTTGACAAAACAAAGGAAAAAACGGTTTTGAAAAATAAAGAGAGTTGGTTTTGTGAGAGAGGGGTACTTTGAAATGTGTACTGAACTGTTGGAGCGGTATATCTTTAGTGCTGCACTCATTTAGTATTCGTGATAACAGTGATGATCTCATGATATTTGAGTCTATAATAGATACAATACACATGCATCTAGAGGTTTTGTCGTGTCATCGTGGAGGATGACATGGTTTGTTTGACTTGTGTGTGGATGACATTACACCTATGTGTTTATCTACTTTAAACTCGTTGTTAGATTCTTGATTGGTTATGTATATGCATATACATGTTGGATATGCCTTGTTGCATGGTTGTTGAGTTGGCGTTTTATAGCGACCCGGTCTTTCCATTGATTATTGTATACGGACTTAGCTTCAGTAAGATTCCTGTCTTGTATAATTGTTGTTGTTGTCCCTTATTTTTTTTCTCATTTGGAAATTATAGGATGTGTGAGGGGTTGTTTCAGGTTGGTTGGTTTAGAAACAAGAGTTGCTGGTCAGGTTTTTGGTCTTCGCTCGAGCGCAGGAGTGTTTCGCTCGAGCGAGAGTTAGTGTTTGCATTTGGACCTGTAGCTGTGCATTCTTGCTCGATGCGAGCTTTTCTACCCCCTCGCTCGAGCGATTAGTTCATCTTCCCGCTCGAGCTAATAGTTCCTTACGCTCGAGCGTTTCTGGTCAGACCTGAGGGTTTTGAGTTCTTCCCGACGATGCTTTCTTTCGCTCGAGCGGAGCATTTGATTGTTGCTCGAGCATGGGGCAGTTCCTTGGCTCGAGCATAGTTTCTTCTGTGTCCTGGTCGCTCTCGAGCGACAAGTCTTCGCTCGACGCGAGCCTGTCAGTTTATATCACAGCAACGGATTTGATCAGTCTTTTTCATTTCTTTTGATTCAAACCCTAGTCAGACTTCTCTCTCTCCCTACTCAGCCTTCTTCTTAGATTTTGATCACTTAGGGTGTGTTTACTACCCTAAGATCCTTCATTAGAAAGATTTAGAGTAAGGGCTCACATTTTATCTGAGCATTTGGCGATTTGGAGCAGCTTTGGTATTTGGGCACTCATCTCTTCTCACCTTTGGGTTGTTTTCTTTGAGGTATGGATTTCCTACTCCATCTTATAGGTTTTGTTCTAAGTTTTGGTAATTTGATATGTTGGGAAAATACTTGGGTAAATTTTGGAAAAACCCTAGTTGTATTAATTGAATTAATTTGTATAAAGTAATTCATGGAATTGGGAAAAGAAGGGTTAATTCACGGAATTGGGGAATTATTGATTAAATGCATAATTGGGTAATTGGTATCAATCTGTCCAATTGAATTGTTGACATGGGTGTAATTTTCAGTTAGAAAATAACTGTTTTTGGGCCTATCGGTGGAGTGATAGTCGTGTTGTTGTAACAGTGATGTGGGAATTGGAATAACTGAAACTAATCACATTGGGGGTTAAGTCATTAATTTGACTGTGCATTGAACAGATAATACGTGTATTGGATTGAGCATTGCATTTGCATACATTGTTTGTGTGTGGGAGGAGTAGGGGATGTACTCCACGGTTTAGGAAGATTAGGGATGTACCTCTAAACCGGATTTTGTTTGGGAAGGAGATAGGGGATGGACCTCCATTAGCATCATTTATGTGTGCTTATTATATAGAGTGTTTTTAATTGATACAGCACTAAAATGTTATCAATCTGGAAGTATGAAAGTGTTTGATTTGAGCTGAGTCTCATTTGTTGTTATAGTGGAAGGATGTTGAATATGATATATGTGATTTCACTGTATAAGTTTGGGCCAGGTTCTGAGCATGTTGATAAAACTGAAAGTAAAACGTATCTTTGGCAATAATGTCATGAGTCTGTAAAATGAAGTAATTGATTATTTTTGGTTAACCATCTGTTAATGCTATTGTTTTATCATGCTTTATATGTGGTTAGTAATATTTCTACTGGGCTGTGGCTCACCCTATATGGGCAACATCATTTTCAGGTTCAGGTGAAAAACTACTCAAGGCTTAGCTTGGGAGGGTTTTGTTCTGCGATTGGAGAGACTACCTTTAGTTAATTGTCTTTAATTATTATTACATGTAAACATTCAAGGCCAGGGCTTTTTCTGTATTGAGTTAGAACTCAATATTTTTTGTATCCAACGTGTTGGCTTGGAAA
>NW_021025639.1:2145007-2162616 GCF_004153795.1 Camellia sinensis | reverse complement strand
TTATAAGGTAATAATTGTAATGTCATCAATATACATGGACTACATGGTTGAAGAGCTAAATGTTTCTGGCACTTTGTGTATAATTTATATATTTAGCTTTGCTTTGTGATCTTAAAAAAAAAAACAAATGTAAATATATATTTAGTTTTGGTTTATAATTAAATAAGATATATTCAAAAGAGTAGTAACTCATCTAATATATAAATTTTTTTTACCAAAGCTAAATACATTCTTTTTGTTAAAAAAAAATAAAAATAAAAAAAAATAAAAATAAACAAAGAAAAAAGTATTTGTTAACATTAAATATATTTAAAAAGAAAGAAAAAAGATTGAAGGTATATTTAGTTTTTATTGTGAACCTTAAAAAAAAAATAAAAAAAAAAAAAGTGGTTGTTAACATTAAATATAAAAAATAAAAATGGGGATTAAAGTGGGTTGGGGAAAATCCATACCCATTAAAAAATGGGGAGGGTGGTACCCATGGGGAATGGGGAATGGGGAATGGGGAAAATTTATTATAGGGGAATGGGGATGGGGAATTAATATCCACCCCATTTGCCCCCATTGCCATTCCTAACTGGTTTGAGATTTCCCCATTGTTTTCTATTATAAAGGGTATGATTTTGAGAATTGTGATATAAACTGGGCATGACATTGTTTTTGGAAAGAAATGTAAAATGTTTTGACATGGGCATTGCATATGCATAAAACCTTATGGCTTTGTTAAGATTTATATATTGTGTTGTAGTGTTTCTACTGGGTTTTGGCTCACCCTATGGGGGAAAATCATTTTCAGATGTTGGGGATATGCCTCTACCAAGGACTGAGCTTGGGAGGACTGTGTAGCTGGAGGCTCAATTTATTATTTTGTATCTAATTTTGTACAAGCCTAGGACTTTATTTGTATTGAGTTTAAAACTCGTTTTTGATATACCCAAGCACTAACTTGGAAAGATGTAAGCCTTTAGGACATATGATTATCTGTTTAGCTTTCATTTCTTTTCATTATCTTGTAGCACATGCTGTAGATTTAGGATGTACTGTTTATAAATATATATTGTATGTGTCACTTTTTGTATATCAAACTCTGATTAATGAAAGCTTATCAATTCAATTATGTTTCTATTTATTGGTTATTATGAGATGTATATTTATATATATGGTGTTTATTTCAAAGCATTACAGCTTGGTATCAGAGCGTATCGGGTTTGAATATTTTGGGTCCATGGGAAGTGGTTATTACCACAATGGGTTTGTCTCGCTTGATAGAGTTATTTGTATGTATGGTATGCTATGTGATAACATGCCTATGTGATTATATGGGTATAAGATTTAATTTCTAGGATGTTGATTGGGTCTACGGGTTTCTAAAAGTCCTATTAGAAGAGCACCTGATCACTGTTGTTTCTAATTGGAACTTTGGCAATGCCGCGAAATAGTCATTATTCGAGAAGGAAATTTGTATGTGTTTATGTGACTTCGTGCTTGTGGAGTGAATTACTGTTGTCCACCACATTAGGACGAGAGTGAGTTAGCTTTGGGCAATTTGTAAATGTGCTAATCTCTTTTGTTACCTTCATTAGGATGTTAGGACGTGGACGTGGACGTGGTGGTAGTAGGCATGGTAGGCCTAGAAGGTATGAGGTGCCTTTACCGGATGAGATTCCGGCGTAAGAGGAAGGGGTTGGTCAGGCCAATGTGGTTGAACTAGTTGGTCAACAGGCCATGGGTGCTTTGGTCCATGAGATGGTCGGAGCTTTGCGGAATTTATGGACATTCTTAGGGCTGGGAATCAAGTCCAGGCCCAAGTAGCTGAGGCAGGGCCGTCATTCTTGAAAAGGGAGTTCTTCCGACTAATCCGGATGAGTTTTTAGATGATCCTAAAGAGCCTTTGAAAGCGAATGAATGACTTGAACAAATGGTGAAGACGTTTGAGATGCTCGGCATCGAAGACGGTGGTATGAGAGTGACCATGGCATCCTTCCAGTTGAAAGGAGATGTGTAGCTCGACTTTTTGTGCTCCTTTCGAATACGATAGTCCTATAGTTCAGACTCCCATGGTTCCGAATTTGATCTCACAAGTGCAATGTGAAATAGAAAAACACAAAAGAGTCCTAATCCAGCAAATCTTTTGAAAAATTGATGTTGAATCAGAATGCCAAAAATAGATTGTTTTGCCAGATTATAGAGTTGCCACCTAAATATTTTTGAGAAATTTAGGAAACCCATGACTCATGCCAAAGGCACGTGTCCTTCATCACCAAGACTGTCTCGGCTCGGGAACTTAGATACGAGAGGGGAAGGTTATGAATTGAGCACCCCACTCGCCTGATCAAAGATCGGCCTCTACTAATCATGATGTGAATCTTATTTACATTATATGCTCTTGTTCCGGTAATTAGGCTAACATTACTATATGTGTTCATACAAGTATAGACTAATTTGTAAAAATTAGAACACTTTGATTTCATGTTTGTTTTGAAAATTGTTTCGAATATGTACCACTTGAAAAAGTGATCTCATATATACATTACTCAAATTTATTCCAATTTAAGCAATTAGCCTTCATCCACAGGCATTCAAGCAAGTATATCAATTAAGCACTTAGCCTCATGGTATTCATGCTTATCATGGAAACAATCACACGCATGCGATATGCTAAAGCACAAAAATGCTCACCTCGTACTCCAAGGCAAGCCAAAAGAAACAAAAGAGTTAGAAAACATGCATGCCCCTAATTAATGCAACATGCAACATGACTAATACAACACATGCAATGATGCAATTAATAGGCTCGGCTACTAATTATGACATATAAATCAATTTGGAAGCATGCAGTTTAAACACATATTCAACAAAGTAATAAACGATAATGTTTTGTTAGAATGATGAACTGAGCCTTGATGCATGCAAGACAAGTGAATGCAAACATGGGAAATGCTAAAAGAAACATGATGTTCTAAACTACCCATCATAAATGAGTAAATAAAAGGGAGAAACGTGGGGTTGGAAGACATACACATTATTACAATTTGCCCTCGCGCAAGAGGGTCCGAATGAATGTTCGAATGTCCAAATTAAACTAACTATTAGAAAACCGAATGAATGAATTAAGCTAAGTTAATCACTTACCAAAGAAATGAACTAGTTATCTAAGTTAACTAGCTATAATAATTATAAATAAACAATGGCTATAACAATATTAATTAAGTACAACAACAATAATTAATGATTAATCATCAAACAAGGATGCACAAGGATGCACAATGCTTACATGCGTAGCATCCAGAAATTGCTCTGTTTGCCCAGACCATTTTGTTTCACCTTCAGCCACTGCCCTCTATTTTCTATAAAACATGCTGCTGACCAAACATTGGAGCTTGACTGGCCCCAAATGAAGCCCGGCTGGGCCCAAATGAGGTTGGCCGTGCCCTATTTTTGTTAAAAGCCTTGTTTTTGTACTCTGAAGTGAAAACAGTGCAAACCGAGTTATTCTGAACTCTCTTTGTCCCTTCTACTCTTCTCTGTTATGGAAAGCTTCAAGAGAAGAACGAAGTCATTTCCAAAACCATCAAGGAGAAAATTGATTGCTTGATGAGTTAGGACATGATTTTGGACAAAATCAATGAATGTAATGAATTAATAACCACCCCTCCCTCCTATCATATAGTAAGCTCAAAGAGGAAGGTAAAAACGATTCGAGGCTTATCGAAACATCATGAATTGATATACGATGACCCTTGATGCAATAGACTTGGTATAACGTCTGGCCGAATCCAAGCAGTATGATTCATTTTCTTTATGTTGGTTAGTTCATTTTAACAATTTTTTTTAGACCTTTCCATTATTTAGTCCATTTATCCAAGATAACAATTAAGTCCTCTAAAGATTATGTCCACTAAATAAGAAGCATGTCAAGCGGGAAGTGATTCTCAACATGAAAGAGAGACCATGCCGTTGGTGATGAACCTCCGTAGAGATTAAGCCATTAAGCATAGATCTCTAGCTCATGTTTTGAACAACCATCAACCGGTTGAAACAACTCTCAAATGAAAGAAATGAATGGTAAGTTGATTATTAAAATGAGACTCTTAACATGGAAATTAAACAAAGAAAGGCCAAGAACAACATATAACAAGCTATATATGTGAACTTATGAGACAATAAGCAAACTAATTAAAGCATGAACTAATTAAATAACCTAGGACAGCCCTAATACAGCCCCTAGTAAGTGAAAAACAGTGGCTCAAAGTGCATGAAAAGAGCCCAAAAAACCTAAACAACAAGCCAAGAAAATAAGGCTAGTAAGTAAGAACAAGGAGGGGTGGCTAACCCCTTCACCTTTGAAACCTCAAAGCATGATTTTTAGCCACTTTTAAACTCTGAAAATCAGTTTGAAAGGTCAAAGAAAAGAGTGTAGAGACAAGGGTTGAGTTATGAAGTAAGGTGTAAGAGAGGGTGTCAACCCTCTTTACCCTTTGGTAGCTATTCAAACCCAAGTTTCAACGCTTGAACTAAGATCAAAAAAATACAAAGACACAAGACATGGATAGAAAATGATAGAAGATGAAAGCAAAAGCAAGAGTTACAAGCTTATACCTCTCAAATGGAGTAAGCTTTGGTTGTTGATCAAACTCAATCCTAACCCACTCTCAAGCTTGAATTGTACTCCTCAAGGTTCAACCAAGATTCCAAGGTTAAGGTTTGAGGGTGTGTATGGAGTATGGAGATGGCTTAAGGGTGGTAAGGTTGCTCAAATATGACTTGCACAAGAAGAAGGAGCTCTCAATATGTGTATAGGCTCTTTTGAAATTGTTCAACCCTCAAAACAAAGGTATAACCTCATTTTTATAGAATTTAAGCAAAACAAGTCAGAAATATCTCCAAAAATAGACAGCTGGTAGGCTCCCGTCCAGAACAGTGTCTATCGCCATCGAGGCACGGTCGGCCCCAAATGGCCACGGCCAACCCTCAATGAGGCACGGCCAGGCCCAAAAGTGTTCCCCTGTTTCTCTATTTTAAGCTTAATGTAGGGCAGCACAAGGTTCACAAATAAAATTCAGGGGTTCAATTAGGGTAGATATGAAAGGTTTGAGATTGTTTTAAGTGCCCGACCTTGGTTGAGAAGGAAAATCATGCATAATACTATGTCATCATCGAGTGTACAAGACAAAGCGCACAATTCTTGCGCGTGGTAAAAAATGGGGTGCCTACAAGATGCGGGTTAATGGTGGAATGCGCATAGGCGCATTGGAGTAACTTGGGAGGCTTTCGTCGACGCCTTCCAAGATAAGTTCTTACCTTCCACTGTTAGGGAGAAGTTGAGGGAGCAATTCTCAAAGCTCAAGAAGTTGAACACACCGGTGGCTGAGTTTGAGGCCGCATTTACTAGTTTATCAAGATTTGCACCAGAGTTAGTGGCAATAGAGGAGCGTCGTTGTGTGGAGTTCGAGAAAATGTTGAGAACTAGAATTCTTTTTAAGGTAGCCGGTTCAATGATTAGAGATTATGGGTGACTTGTAGAGTCAGCGGCTCATCTTGAGATCGCAATGCAAATGGAGGAGAAGCGGATGAGGGGCTCAAAGAGGAGTCAGGATGTTTAGGGGGACAGTAAGAGGTAGAGAGGTTCTACTTCACAGCAGTCCTAGGAAGCTCAGTCAAGGTCCACTTTTCCAGTACCTAGTTCAGGTTCTAGAAGAAGTGGTCAGGGAAATTTCACTTGCTTTAAGTGTGGCTAGTTAGGCCATAAGTCTCCAGCTTGCCCACAAAGGGGAGGAGGCCAACTGTCAGTTTCATCTGCGGCTCATTCTTAGAGCCAGAGTCAGGGAGGAGGGCAACTGTTCACTAGCAGGCAGGGCACTTGAAGAGGTTTTTCCCTCAGTTGGGTGGCACACCTGGTGCGTTTAGTTCGAGGCAGACACAGAGCCACTAGCTTGTATAGTCAGCACAGGCCTTGAGGGGCAATCAGGTAGCCTCTTCGGCTTAATCAGTACATCAGACGTATGCTTCGAGGAGTGAGCAGGTATAGAAGAGACCTTCAAGGCCTGTGTATGTTGTTACCACCCCGGACTTAGTGCCAGCACCTTCAGTTGTGAGAGGTACTTTCTTGTTATGCAATTCTATTGCCAATGTGTTGAATGATAAAGGTGCATCCCACTATTTTATTTCGTCTGCATTTGCATCGGCATTTGGGTTAAAATTGGCTTGGTTAGCATCTCCATTTCGTGTAGAGTCACCTATTGGTGGTGAGATTGTTTTGGAACAGGGGTGTCAGGGTTGTGACTTAGACTTTGCTAGTCGCCGACTTCCTTTTGCATTTGTGTTGATTGATATATTGAGTTTTGATGTTATTTTGGATATGGACTGTTTGTCATCGTATCGGGCTGTCATAAATTGTTATCGTCAGAGGGTTACTGTATGTATCTTAAGCGGTGATTGTTTTTATTTCATGGGGGACAGAGCCGATAGAGTTTTATCATCGGTGTATGATCACTGTGGACGGAGTGAGCTTAGTTGTCTTCTTGCAAACTTCTTGGGTATTGAATGTGACGAAGTCCGAGTTGAGTTGCCGAGGGTAGTTTGTGAATACCCAGATGTTTTTTCTGAGGATATCACTAGTTTGCTACCTCATCGTGAGATCGAATTCTCTATTGAGTTAGTGCCTAGCACGACACTGATTTCTATGGCACTGTATAGATTTGCACCTGCTGAGTTGATTGAGTTGAAGACTTAACTCCAGGAATTGTTAGATAAGGATTTTATTCGCCTTAATACTTCACCTTGGGGAGCACCGACTCTCTTTTTCCAAGAAAAAAGATGGTGTATTGCGACTTTGTATTGATTACTGGAAGTTGAACCGGGTAACTATTAAGAACAAGCACCCAATGCGGCGCATAGATGATTTGTTTGACCAGTTGAAGGGGTCTTGTTGCTTCTCTAAGATAGACTTGAGGTCAGGTTACCACCAGTTGAGGGTAAGAGAGAAGGATATCCATAAGACGGCATTCTGTACGCGGTATGACCGTTATGACTTCCTAGTGATGCCTTTTGATATAACCAATGCACCAGCTGTATTTATGGATTTCATGAACAGAATCTTCCGCGAGTTCTTAGACCACTTTGTGGTCATCTTTGTGGATGAAATTTTGATCTACTCACCCCCCTAACGAGGAGCATAAAGAACACCTGCGAGTTGTACTCGAGTTGCTTAGAGCCCACAAATTGTATGCTGAGTTTGGAAAATGTGAATTCTGGTTGAAAAAAGTCAAGTTCATAGGCCATGTGGTATCCGGGATAGGAGTGACTATAGATTCATCCATGATAGAAGTCGTATAAGATTGGGAGCAATCTCAGAATGCCTTTGAGATCCGTAGTTTCTTGGGGTTGGCCTAGTATTACTATTGGTTTGTGAAAAATTTCTCTAGATTAGTTTCACCATTGACTAAGCTTACGAGGAAATGAACTAAATTTGTGTGGAGTGAGACTTGTGAGAAGTCATTTCAAGAGCTTATGGTTAGACTTACCACCGCTCTAGTATTGATTATTCCGGAGAGGGGTTTGGGCTATTCAGTGTATTGTGATGCTTCACGGGAAGATTTGGGTTATGTATTGATGCAAGAGGGGGAAGTGGTAGCTTATGACTCACGGTAGTTGAAAACGTATGAGAGGAACTACCCTACGCATGACCTAGAGTTAGCAGCAGTGATCTTTGCCTTGAAGATTTGTAGGCATTATTTGTATAGTGAGAAGTTTGAATTATTTTCTGATCACAAGAGTATGAAATATCTGTTTACACAAAAAGACTTGAATCTGAGGCAGAGAAAGTGGATGGGGTTTATAGAAGATTATGACTTTAAGTTGCATTATCATCCTGGGAAGGCCAATATTATGGCCGATGCCTTGAGTAGGAAATCCATTGACAGTGTAACTAGTATTGCCATTCGGGAATGGGAGTTGTTGGGCACTATTTGGCGAGTTTGACTTGCATCTTGGCGAGTCTATTGAGTTGGCAGCTTTGTTTACCATGGTTGCTTAACCTACACTTATGAGTCGAGTTGTAGAAGCATAGAGGGGTGACCTTGAGGTAGAAACCCTTTTCTGATTCGAGTGTTAGATACCTTGCCCGTCTTTTCGTGCTGGAGTCTTACTGAGAGAAAGTACTCCGAGAGTTTCACTACTCACACCTTGCGGTGCACCCGGGAGGCACAAAGATGTATCGTGACCTTAGTCGCCAGTTTTGGTGGAGAGGTATGATGAGAGATGTGGCTGTGTTTTTATCAAGGTGCCTTGCATGTCAACAAGTGAAGGCCGAACATCAGAGGTTGGCGGCTTTGCTACAACCCTTGCCAATACCTGAGTGGAAGTGGGAGCATGTCATAATAGATTTTGTTATAGGTCTTCTGAGGGCTTAATGGGGTAGTGACAGCATTTGGGTGGTAGTTAACCGATTGACCAAGTCAGCGCACTTTATATGTATGCGCATGAGTGACTTGGTAAATTATCTAGCCGACCTTTACATTAGGGACATAGTGAGGTTGCACAGGGTCATTATAACGATTGTTTTGGATAGAGATCTGCATTTTACGGCTCGGTTGTGGCAGAGCCTACAGAATTCCTTGGGCATGAGATTGACTTTTAGCATCGCATATCACCCTCAGACTGATGGACAGTTAGAGCGCACCATTCAAATTCTAGAGGATATGCTTCAGGGTTGTGTTCTAGACTTTAAGGGGTCATGGGAGAGGCACTTGCCCTTAGTGGAGTTTGCCTATAACAATAGCTCCTAGTCGAGTATTGGTATGACATCGTTTGAGGCCTTGTATGGCCGATTGTGTAGGTTTCCTATGTGTTGGTCCGAGGTGGACGATGCACCCATGTTGGGCCCAAAACTAGTCTGCGAAACGACGTAGAAAGTTGTACTTATCCATAGGAGGTTGGTCACAACTCAGAGTCATCAAAAGAGATATGCTGATCATAGGACGAGATCGTTATCCCTTGAGGTAGGAGATCACGTCTTCTAGAAGATGTCACCTACACGTGGTCTGATAAGGTTTGGGAAGAGTAGGAAGTTATCTTCTAAATTGATTGGGCCTTTTGAGATCCTTGAGCGGATTGGAGAGGTAGCTTATTGCTTGGCCTTGCTGCCATAGTTTTCAGGGATTCATGATGTGTTTCACATCTGTATGCTCCGGAAGCATGAGCCAAATCCATCGCATGTGTTAAATTGGATCGAGTTAGAGATGGATGAAAATGCCTTGTATGAGGAGAGATCGGTAAGAGTCTTCAATACTCGAGACCAAGTTTTATGAGGCAAGACAATTTCTTTGGTGAACGTGTTATGGAAACATCACGAGGTTGAGGAAACAACTTGGAAACATGAGTTGGAAGTCCGTGAGAAGTATCCGGACTTATTTGTTGGTACTTGAGTATGTTTTGAGAGTTTTGTTATGTTAATGTAATGTAAACATTGTATATGTTTTGAAAATGTGAATTGTATATTCAGTATTGAGAACTTGTTTATCATGTTAATGAGAATGGATGACTGGTGGATGGGTCATGGTGATGAATTAAAATTAGTATCACTGTGTAATTGGCTTAAACTTGGTTTTAAATGTTTGGTTTCAATTTCGGGGACGAAATTCTTCAACGGGGAGAGATTATAGCGATCCTGATTTAGACCCGACCCATTTATTACTTTTGAATCTAGGAAACCATATTCGTGATGGTTGTTCCTTTCTCTTTATGCTTGGTTCTAGCTTCAGGGGTAGACACTATCCTTGTTGGTGTCGACACTGCCTCATTTTCTTTGTCTTGTTTTGCTCCTAGGGTCGACACCATCTTACTGCTATGTTCTTGGAATAGCTACTAAAATTTAGGGTCGACACCAGCCTTGGTGGTGTCGACACTTGTCTATTGCAGAATCTGGGTTTAGTTGCTGAAATTTAGTGTCGACACCTCTGGTCCAAGGGTCGACACATTGTCTACTGCCAGCATTGTCAATTTTGTTAATTCTTCTTGAAGGGTCGACACCATAGACACAATGGTCGACCCCTGTGAGTTTTTTTTCTAGATTTTAGTTTGGTTTTGAGCCTTACTTCTTGGGGATTTTGACTTGTTCTTTTGGATTGACTTTGGGTCTTTATTTCACTTTAACCTAGCACTATAAATAGGGCCCTTACTTACCCTTTCTTCACTTCATCTTTTCTTTCCTTTCTGTAAACCGTGAGTCACTCTTCTCTTTCTCTAAACTCACTTTTTCACTCAAAGATCTTTAGATCTACTCACTCAGAAGCATCTCCTCACTTTGGTCATTTGAGATTAAGTGTGGAGCTTGTCGAGGGCTTCGTTTTGATTGAAGCAAATCGTTGTTTCATCACCGTCAACTTTTGGGCCTTTTTTTCCTTCTTCCTCTTTTAAGTTTGAGGTAGGAATTCTTCGCACCCTCTTATGATTCTTAATTTAGTTGTTTGATATTTCAAAAATAATATTGTGATTTTTGGAGACTTTTGGGCAAATCTAGCATTTTGGTTGCAAATCAAAAAGAGGGGTTTTCAAATGGTTTGTTGGAAATTTTTGTAGAAAGGTGTTTATTGTTGATACATGATGAAGTGATGGATTTTTACCTTTGGAAATAATTTGTATAGAAAAAAGGGAATTTTTCCCAAGAAATCTCAAATGTTGATTTTGTAAAGAAAATGGAAATGATGTTGGGCTTTATGTAATTGAAATGATATCTTTCTCTACACAAAAATGATTTTGAAAGAAAACGAGGTTTTGCTCTAAAACCATGGGTTTGACTTGTGTTAAAAAAATATTGAAGGATGATGTTGGTTTTGTAATATCGCTCACATCTTGATGATGGTGATGGAGGATATTGATGATGATGGTGGAGTTGGATATGTTATATCGCTCACATCTTGGAAATGATAATAATGTATATTGTTATTGAAATTTTCTATTTATTAGATATATCTGTTTTGGGTTATCAATGGAGGATATCTATGAGTGTTGTAGAAATTACATGAGAATTAGGTAAACTAAAACTAATTTCTCATCCATGCACATTGAATATTGTTTCTTATTTGATACACTGAAAATGTATATGATTTTGAGAAAAATGGGTGAACGTGGGACAAAGGTGTGTATCACTAAATCAAGTTGGCCTGTGTGGCCTGGGAATCGGCATATGGGTGCCGATTCCCACGGACGAAATATCCATAAAATGGAAATAGTAGCGCTTATATAGGCTACGTTTACATGGGTGCTGTTTGATGGTTTCCCATGGACGCAATATCCGTGAAAGATTGTACTGGTTTGAGATTTCCCTTTTGTTTTCTATTGTAAAGGGCATGATTTTGGGAATTGTGATATAAATTGGGCATGGCACTGTTTTTGAAAAGAAATGTAGAATGTTTTGAAATGGGCATTGCGTATGCATAAAACCTTATGGCTTTGTTAAGATTTATATATTGTGTTGTAGTGTTTCTACTGGGCTTTGACTTACCCTATGTGGGAAAATCATTTTCAGGTGCTGGGAATATGTCTCCACCAAGGACTTAGCTTGGGAGGACTGTGGAGATGAAGGCTTAGGTTTTTTATTTTGTATTTAATTTTGTACAACCCTAGGGCTTTATTTGTATTGAGATTAAGACTCACTTTTGATGTACCCAAGCACTGACTTGAAAAGATATAAGCTTTTAGGGCATATGTTTATCTGTTTAGCTTTCATTTCTTTTCACTATCTCGTAACACATGCTATAGATTTAGGGTGTACTGTTTATGAATGTATATCGCATGTGTCACCTTTTGTATATCAAACTCTGATTAATGAAAGCTTATCAATTCAATTATGTTGCTATTTATTGGTTATTATGAGATGGATATTTATATGTATGGTGTTTATTTCGAGGGGTTACACTTAAACATCTAACAATTATGTTTGAGCATCTAAACAAGCATTACCAGATTTTTTGCTAGTTAAAATTATTGTAGAAATCTCAATCCATATAAATAACCTCTAAATTTTTGTATGGGCACTCGATCCATAAATTCAATTATTAATTTTGTTTGGCCAAAGGTCCAGGCGCTAAAATGCTTCATCCAAAAGGACAAGCTTAGACAAAACGACGAAAATTCATATATATATATATATCGTATACACATGGTAGAACCCTCTCTTTCTTATTTCCAAACTCTCTGTCTATTTTTTCTCTCTCTATCTTCTCTCTCTCTCCAAAACCCTAACTCTTTCTCTCCTCCGCCAGTGCTTCTCTGCAGTTCTCTTTCATCAGTGCTCCTCCGTCACTGTTCCTCATCTTCTTCCTCCTCCACCACCATCATTGTGTTGTCATCATCGGCCACCCTCGGTGGTTTTAAGATCCAAATCATTTCTCTTATCGCCGACTCTATCAAAGTATCGATTTCGTTGAAATGCTCAATACAATCCTAGATCGACTCACTCGACTCCTTTTTCTCAGATGCTGCCAACAAGCTTACTCGAGTCGCCATGGCCCTCACAGTCCCAGATCGACTTGCTCGACTCCTCTTTAATGAGCTTCTGTTACTATCTCATTACACTTTTTCTTTCTTATATTTGAGCCCGGATCTGTGTTAGTTTTGCTGTTGATCAAGATGATATGTTATTTTTTTTCTTTATTATCTGTTATTGATGGTTGGTTGGTTGTTGTTGATGATTATGAAACATATTGTAATAGAAAAGGGGGAACGAGAATGATTCCAACAGATAGTAGATTCATAAACACATATTTTTAGCAAATACAAAAAAAATAAAAATAAATAAATTTAAACATATTTTTTTTGAATAGTGGATATGATCTATTCAAAATGATAATTTCAATAGATAAGTTAAAATGAGAATTTCAACAGATAGAGAGAGAGAAAGAGAGAGGAGAGAAAAGAGAAAAGATGTGTAAAAATTCAACAGATAGTAAAATTTTAAACAGATGAGGGAAAAAATTGAACAGATAGTCAAAAATTTTGAACAAAAAGATAAAAATTTCAACAGATAGAAAAAATTTATACAAATAGATATAAATTTGGACAAATAGATATAAATTTAAATAAATAGAAGTAAATTTGAATAGATAGTAAAAAAAAGTCAAACAGATAAAAAAAAGTTAACAGATAAATTAAAAGGTAAAATTTAAAATGAAATGTCTTTCAAAACAAACAAAAGAACTTCTCACCAAATTATTTTACAAAAGGTAGACTTCTTACCAATAAAAAATATTCACTGAATTTAATGCCTTATACTCTTTTTAGGTTGGATTTTTCAATAATTTTCTCTTTTTGTATTTGGTCTAGTTTTATAGGATGATCTATTAGTGATTTTATAATAAACATTAGACTATGCATGCATGAATCAAATGCAAGCTAGAGATAGTAAGTAACTTTAGGGACAATTAAAAAAAATTAAAAAATAAAAAAATAAAATTCTAAGATTTAAGTATTGTAAGAAAATAAATCTTAAAATTTTAATTTTGTCAATTTAAACTCTTATATTTTGATTTATTTTCAATCTAAATTATTTATCTCTTTTCGTTAAGTAAAGCCAATAGGAAAATAATATTTTAGCTATTAAGCTCAATATACGTATATATAATATATTTAAAATTCCATTTTTCATTAAGTTTAATAACTAAAATATTTATTTTTCTATTGATTTTACTCAACAGAAATAGGCAAATGGTTTAGATTGCAAACAAATCAAACGTTTAAGGTTTAAATTGACAAAATTAAAAATTTAAGATTTATTTTGGTACAAAGGTTAAACTATGATTTTTTGGGGGGGATTTATTTATAAATCCTACTTAGTAGACTTATAACTCAATAAGTCCATAAAGTTTTTTAGTGTTCCATCAAGTCCAATATGTTTAGATTTCTATCCCATGAGATCCTTTTTTTCCTGATTTATAATTTTTTTGGGACTATAATACCCTTTTTTCTATGTTGATAATATGTATTATATGTTTTCCATTTACATTCTCTCTCTCTCTCTCTCACACACACACACACACACACATTCACATTTCCATATATATATCGATGCTATATTCTACAGCTATCGCTCTAATTGGACCAAATCTAAGCTTCAAAAATCAATTTCCTTGTTTTTCTCACCAAACACATTTTGATTTTCTTCTGAATTCTTCAATTTCTTTGCTTAATTCCACATCCAAACCAGTATACTTTTATTTAGATCGCAGTAACACTTCAACATGGCTTGTGCTTTGTAGTTTGAGATCGGAGCATTCTATGGTAACCTTATCCCAAAAATCCCAATCTGTTCATGAGTTCACTGTTGAGGGTTTTTTTATTTATTTTGTGTGTGTGTGTGTTTAGTAGACATATATGTGTATATATAGTTTTTTGAGAATTGAAGTCGAAAGTGTTTTTGAAATTGGTAAAAAATGTTGAGAAGAGTTGAAATTTGTAGAAAGTATTGTGAAATTGGTGAAAATTGATTAGTGTCTTATGGTATGGTATAGAATTCAACCAAGGTTTGCAGATAGATTGATATGGTATTATGGTGTGTCTCATTGGTTGGATATTTTAGTGAATGTGAACATTTACACCCACTGAAGTAATTGTTGTTGTGAATTATCAGATTTTAATATTTTGCATTTGGTAACGTGAACAATACAACATAGAAATATGAATAGATTACCAATCCTACATAACCCATAAATGAATGCATTGTACGTGTATTCATTTGGAACTATTCCTTTGTGAACCATCTCAAACCAAAACTTCCGAGCCTCCCCAATCCATTTCATTTTGCAAAGACCATGTATCATCGTTGTATACATGACCCTATCCAGAGCATACCCTCTATCCTTTCAAAATAAATTTTGTAAGTTTTATTTTATTTTGTTTGAATTATTTCAAGTTATTTTATTTACACAGAAGATTGTTCCAACAATCTTAAGACAGATTCGAATTATTCTGTTTACAGAATTTTTCGTTTGTTTTCCTTTTTCATTCTTCGTAAATAATTTCGGAAGAAAATTATTTTCTGTGGATTTACAAAATAATATTCTGGTTGGAAAAACAAATAGTGATTATATGCTATTTGACAGATAGTAGTAATATACTGTCTCTTTTCTTTGACAACTAGTAGTACGATACTGGTGTCATTAACAATTCAGAATATATTTTTGTAGAATTTTGTCAGAAAATTAATTTTAGTATTTAGAATTTATTTTTTGAGTTTTCATTAATTAAAATTTTGTTTCAGTATTTTAATTATTGGAGTGTAACAAGAGATTTAAATTTCTGTGTGAAATTAATTTGGTTAAATAAAATTTTATTTTATTTCCAAATTAATTGAAAAATAAAAGTTATATTTTTATTTCTTTTATTTTACAGAATTTAATTTCTTGTGTGGAATTAATTTGGTTGAATAAAATTTTATTTTATTTCCAGATTAATTGAAAAATAAAAGTTATATTCTTATTTCTTTTATTTTACAGAATTTAATTTTTTGTGTGGAATTATTTTGGTTAAATAAAATTTTATTTTATTTCCAAATTAATTGAAAAATAAAAGTTATAGTTTTTATTTCTTTTATTTTCTATGTGGAATTAATTTGTTTAAATAAAATTTTATTTTATTTTCAAATTAATTGGAGAATAAAAGCTACATTCTTGTTTCTTTTATTTTTACAGAATTTAATTCTGTGAATTTGGTTTAATTTTCTGTGTAGTGTAAATTCTAATTATAATTGTTTTATATATTAGAATTAATGGCTACTGAAACTAATGCCCAAACAAGTACTACTGTGGTGGCTGCGATTGCACCAACCCCCTCTCCTGTGATGACAGTACTAATAAATCATAGAGAGAAGCTAGAGAAGTTCTCAGGAACTAACTTTAAAAGATGGTAACAGAAAATGTTGTTTTATCTTACAATTCTGAACCTGGCTCGTTTCCTCCGTGAAGATGCTCATATCCTGAAAGATGATGAAACTGACCGGCAAGGGGTTGCTGCGGTTGATGCTTGGAAACATGCCGATTTCCTTTGCCGGAATTACATCTTGAACGGACTTGACAACACATTATACAACGTCTTCAGTCCAATCAAGACAGCAAAGGAGCTTTGGGAATCGTTGGGGAAAAAGTACAAAACGGAAGATGCCGGCTCAAAGAAATTTGTGGTTGGAAGATTCTTGGATTTTGTAATGGTTGATTAAAAAACTGTGATCAGCCAAGCTTAAGATTTCCAACTCATTCTGCATGACATTTACGCAGAAGACATGTTTCTCAGTGAATCCTTCCAAGTTGCAGCCTTAATTGAAAAATTACCAAAAGGCTGGAAGGAGTTCAAGAACTACTTCAAACACAAGCGCAAAGAAATTTCTATGGACGAATTAATTGTGCGTTTGAGAATTGAGGAGGACAACCGCAATTCTGAAAAGCGGGTTGGTAAGCATCATATGGAGTCTAAGGCAAATGTGGTGGAACATGCTTCAAAAATCAAGAAACGAAAGTCTTCTGGAGAAAGTTCATCACAAGGCTCTAAAGGGGGGGATAATAAAAAGTACAAGTTTAATGGCAAATGTTACATCTGTTACAAAGAGGGACATTGGGCCAAAGATTGCCGTAGCAAAGGCAAAAGCAAAAAAAGAACAAGCAGGAAGGCTGCTCAAGGCCATATGACCGAAGTGGACAATATTTCCAATGGTGTCGATAACATCAATCTTTCTGCAGTTGTTTCCGAGGCAAATCTTGTCGGAAATCCTAAAGAATGGTGGGTGGACACTGGTGCTACTCGCCATATTTGTGCTGACAAAAAGATGTTCACATTTTATTCTTTAGTGGACAATGGTGAACAACTTTTTATAGGCAACTCCTCAACTTCCAAAGTTGAAGGACAAGGAAAGATTATACTCAAGATGACATCTGGAAAGGAACTCACTCTCAACAATGTGTTGTATGTACTGGACATTCGCAAAAATCTTGTTCCCGGATCTTTGTTGAGTAAGAATAGGTTTAGGCTAGTATTTGAGAGTGATAAATTTGTACTTACTAAGAATGGGATGTATGTAGGAAAAGGTTACATGTCTGGTGGCCTTTTCAAGTTAAATGTAATGACCATTGTACCCTCTGTTATTAATAATACTACATCTTCTTCTTACTTGCTTGAGTCTTCAAATTTATGGCATGGTAGACTAGGACATGTTAATTATGGATCTTTGCGTAGATTAATTAATATGGAATGTTTACCTAAATTTAACATTGATTCAAATCATAAATGTGAAATTTGCGTTGAGGCAAAATTATCTAAAACTCCTTTTCATTCAATTGAAAGAAGTACGGAACCACTTGAATTAATTCATAGTGACATTTGTGATTTTAAATCAATTCAAACCAGAGGTGGAAAAAAGTATGTAATCACTTTTATAGATGACTATACTAGATATAGTTATATTTGATATACTGTCTCTTTTCTTTGACAACAACTAGTAGTACGATACTGGTGTCATTAACAATTTAGAATATATTTTTGTGAAATTTTTTCAGAAATTAATTTTGGGTTTTAGAAATTATTTTCTGAGGTTTCATTACTTAAAATTCTGTTTTAGTATTTTA
>NW_021025639.1:2125138-2144957 GCF_004153795.1 Camellia sinensis | reverse complement strand
TCTATTGCAAGAATCTGGGTTTAGTTGCTGAAATTTGATGTCGACACCTCTGGTCCAAGGGTCGACACATTGTCTACTTAGCCAAGCATATTGCATATTTGTTAATTCTTCTTGAAGGGTCGACACCAATAGACACAATGGTCGACCACCCTGTGAGTTTTTTCTAGATTTAGTTTGGTTTTGAGCCTTACTTCTTGGGATTTTTGACTTGTTCTTTTGGGATTGACTTTGGGTCTTTATTTCACTTTAACCTAGCACTATAAATAGGGCCCTTACTTACCTTTTCTTCACTTCATTTTTCATTTCCTTTCTGTAAACGTGAGTCACTCTTCTTCTCTTTCTCTAAACTCACTTTTTCACTCAAAGATCTTTAGATTCTACTTACTCAGAAGCATCTCCTCACTTTTGGTCATTTGAGATTTAAGTGTGGAAGCTTGTCGAGGGCTTCGTTTTGATTGAAAGCAAATCGTTGTATTCATCAACCGTCAACTTTTGGCCTTTTTTTCCTTCTTCCTCTTTATAGTTTGAGTAGGAATTCTTCGCACCCTCTTATGATTCTTAATTATAAGTTTGTTTGATATTTCAAAAATAATATTGTGATTTTGGAGACTTTTGGGCAAATCTAGACATTTTGGTTGCAAATCAAAAATAGAGGGGTTTTACAATGGTTTGTTGGAAATTTTTGTAGAAGAGTTTATTGTTGATACATGAATGAAGTGATGGATTTTTACCTTTGGAAATAATTTGTATAGAAAAAAGGGAATTTCCCAAAGAAATCTCAAATGTTGATTTTGTAAAGAAAATTGGAAATGATGTTGGGCTTTATGTAATTGAAATGATATCTTTTCTCATACAACAAAATATGATTTTGAAAAAAACGATGGTTTTGCTCTAAAACCATGGGTTTGACTTGTGTTAAAAAAATATTGAAGGATGATGTTGGTTTTGTATATCGCTCACATCTTGTTATGATGGTGATGGAGGATATTGATGTGAAAGGTGGAGTTTGGATATGTTATATCGCTCACACTTGGAAATGATAATAATGTATATTGTTATTGAAATTTTCTATTTATTAGATATATCTGTTTTGGGTTATCAATGAGGATATCTATGAGTGTTGTAGAAATTACATGAGAATTAGGCTAAACTAAAACTAATTTCTCTCCATGCACATTGAATATTGTTTCTTATTTGATATACACTGAAAATGTATATGATGTTTGAGAAAAATAGGGGTGAACGTGGACAAAGGTGTGTATCACTAAATCAAGTTGGCCTGTGTGGCCTGGGAATCGGCATATGGTGCCGATTCCACGGACGAAATATCATAAAATGGAAATAGTAGCGCTTATATAGGCTACGTTTACATGGGTCTGTTTGATGGTTTCCCATGGACGCAATATCCGTGAAAGATTGTACTGGTTTGAGATTTCCCTTTTGTTTTCTATTGTAAAGGGCATGATTTGGAATTGTGATATAATATGGGCATGCACTGTTTTTTGAAAAGAAATGTAGAATGTTTTTGAAATGGGCATTGCGTATGCATAAAAACTTATGGCTTTGTTAAGATTTAATATTATTGTGTTGTAGTGTTTCTACTGGGACTTTTGCTTACCCTATGTGGGAAAATCATTTTCAGGTGCTGGAATATGTCTCCACACAAGGACTTAGCTTGGGAGGACTGTGGAGATGAAGGCTTAGGTTTTTTTATTTTGTATTTATTTTGTACAACCCTAGGGCTTATTTGTATTGAGATTAAGACTCACTTTTGATGTACCCAAGCACTGACTTGAAAAGATATATAGCTTTTAGGGCATATGTTTATCTGTTTAGCTTTCATTTCTTTTCACTATCTCGTAAACATGCTATAATTTAGGGTGTACTGTTTGAATGTATATCGCATGTGTCACCTTTTGTATATCAAACTCTGATTAATGAAAGCTTATCAATTCAATTATGTTGCTATTTTTGGTTATTATGAGATGGATATTTATATGTATGGTGTTTATTCGAGGGTACACTTAAACATCTAACAATTATGTTTGAGCATCTAAACAAGCATTACCAGATTTTTTGCTAGTTAAAATTATTGTAGAAATCTCAATCCATATAAAATAACCTCTAAATTTTTGTATGGGCACTCGATCCATAAATTCAATTATTAATTTTGTTTGGCCAAAGGTCCAGGCGCTAAAATGCTTCATCCAAAAGGACAAGCTTAGACAAAACGACGAAAATTCATATATATATATAATTCTATACACATGGTAGAACCCTCTCTTTCTTTTTCCAAACTCTCTGTCTATTTTTTCTCTCTCTATCTTCTCTCTCTCTCCAAAACCCTAACTCTTTCTCTCCTCCGCCAGTGCTTCTCTGCAGTTCTCTTTCATCAGTGCTCCTCCGTCACTGTTCCTCATCTTCTTCCTCCTCCACCACCATCATTGTGTTGTCATCATCGCCACCTCGTGGTTTTAAGATCCAAATCATTTCTCTTATCGCCGACTCTATCAAAGTATCGTATTCGTTGAAATGCTCAATACAATCCTAGATCGACTCACTCGACTCCTTTTTTCAGATGCTGCCAACAAGCTTACTCGAGTCGCCATGGCCCTCACAGTCCCAGATCGACTTGCTCGACTCCTCTTTAATGAGCTTCTGTTACTATCTCATTACATTTTCTTTCTTATATTTGAGCCCGGATCTGTGTTAGTTTGCTGTTGATCAAGATGATATGTTATTTTTTTTCTTTATTATCTGTTATTGATGGTTGGTTGGTTGTTGTTGATGATTATGAAACATATTGTAATAGAAAAGGGGAACGAGAAGATTCCAACAGATAGTAGATTCATAACACATATTTTTAGCAAATACAAAAAAAAAAAATAAATAATTTAAACATATTTTTTTTGAATAGTGGATATGATCTATTTCAAAATGATAATTTCAATAGATAAGTTAAAATGAGAATTTCAACAGATAGAGAAGAGAGAAAGAGAGAGGAGAGAAAAGAGAAAAGATGTGTAAAAATTCAACAGATAGTAAAATTTAAACAGATGAGGGAAAATTGAACAGATAGTCAAAAATTTTGAACAAAAAGATAAAAATTTCAACAGATAGAAAAATTTATACAGATAGATATAAATTTGGACAAATAGATATAAATTTAATAAATAGAAGTAAATTTGAATAGATAGTCAAAAAGAGTCAAACAGATAAAAAAAGTTAACAGATAAACTAAAAGGTAAAATTTAAAATAAAATGTCTTCTCAAAACAAACAAAAGAACTCTCACCAAATTATTTTAAAAAGGTAGACTTCTTACCAATAAAAAATATTCACTGAATTTAATGCCTTATACTCTTTTTAGGTTGGATTTTTCAATAATTTTCTCTTTTTGTATTTGGTCTAGTTTTATAGGATGATCTATTAGTGATTTTATATAATAACATTAGACTATGCATGCATAATCAAATGCAAGCTAGAGATAGTAAGTAACTTTAGGGACAATTAAAAAAATTAAAAAAATAAAAAATAAAATTCTAAGATTTAAGTATTTGTAAGAAAATAAATCTTAAAATTTTATTTGTCAATTTAAACTCTTATATTTGATTATTTTCAATCTAAATTATTTACTCTTTTCGTTAAGTAAAGCCAATAGGAAATATTTTTAGCTATTAAGCTCAATATACGTATATATAATATATTTAAAATTCCATTTTTCATTAAGTTTAATAACTAAAATATTATTTTTCTATTGATTTACTCAACAGAAATAGGCAAATGGTTTAGATTGCAAAAAATCAAACGTTTAAGTTTAAATTGACAAAATTAAAAATTTAAGATTTATTTTGGTACAAAGGTTAAACTATGATTTTTTGGGGGGGATTTATTTTAAATCCTACTTAGTAGACTTATAACTCAATAAGTCCATAAAGTTTTTTAGTGTTCCATCAAGTGAAATATGTTTAGATTTCTATCCATGAGATCCTTTTTTCTTGATTTTATAATTTTTTTGGGACTATAATACCCTTTTTTCTATTTTGATAATATGTATTATATGTTTTCCATTTACATTCTCTCTCCTCTCTCTCTCTCTCTCTCTCTCTCTCACACACACACACACACACACACAATTTCTAATATATATGTTGGAAAAATGGTGTTTATATGGCATATTTTTGAGCCCGATTTTGAGTGGGCCCAAACGTTGTTTGGAGTGGGTTCGAAGAGGTGAAGACAGAAGTCAAAACCATTTATGAGTGAATGAGAAGTTGACGCCGTTTTCGAGTCTAACATTAATTTTTTAGATAAAATTCATTTGAATTTTTCAATAAAAATTATTGTGGAATTTAATTTAATTCTAAATTCAAATTTTGGGTTCTGAGTAGTTTCCTAAAATTTGTAATGTGAGAATTTAATTTAATTCTAAAATTCAAATTTTGGGTTCCTAAGTGGGTTTCTAAAATTTGTACCTCTTGCTTTATTATTAAACTATTCAAATTAGTTTAAATATATAATATATTCAAAAAGTTTCATATATATATATATATATATATGTATTTAATTGGTTAACAAAAGTCCAACAGTTTAGAACTTTGCTACCAACGGCTCCTTTTTCAAAATATGTGAAAAAGCTGCTCCAAGATAGCAACGGTAAGATTCGGTTTTTTTAACTGATTGTTTGAATTTCAAACAATTACTGTTGGCACTTGTTGTACCTGTTTAGTCCATTCACATCTGTTCGGGGCAGTGTAAATTTGCCTATAAATTCTGTCTTGATTCCAGCAGTCTTGGGGAATGTTAAACAGTCTCATATTTTGTCTTTTTGCTGTCCAAATTACTTTTAGTCATTATTCTTCATTTTAGATTTAAGAATAAATATTAAGAGAGTTAGAACACAGGTTTGGTTCGCCGAACAATTTGTTTTGGAGTGCTACTACAAGTTTGTAAAGATCATTATATCCTGGGAGATAGACGCCACTCAACCGTAAGCACATAGCGGGCGAATCTGTCTTAAGGACAGAGTGTCACACACTCGACTTAGTCTTAATTATAATTCGGTTCGATAAATAAATCCGGTATGTTATTTATTTATTTATTTGTTTGAATTTATTTCAAGTTATTTATTTACACAAGAAGATTGTTCCAACAATCTTAAGACAGACCCGAATTATTCTGTTTACAGAATTTTTTCGTTTTTTCCTTTTTCTTTTTTAGAAAATTATTTTCTGTGGATTTACAAAATAATATTCTGGTTGGAAAAACAAATAGTGATTATATGCTATTTGACAGATAGTAGTAATATACTGTCTCTTTCTTTTTACAACTAGTAGTACGATTAGGTGTCATTAACAATTCAGAATATATTTTTGTAGAATTTTGAGAAAATAATTTAGTATTTAGAATTTATTTTTTTGAGTTTTCATTAATTAAAATTTTGTTTCAGTATTTTAATTATTGGAGTGTAACAAGAGATTTAAATTTCTTGTGTGAAATTAATTTGGTTAAATAAAATTTTATTTTATTTCCAAATTAATTGAAAAATAAAAGTATATATTTTTATTTCTTTATTTTACAGAATTTAATTTCTTGTGTGGAATTAATTTGGTTGAATAAAATTTTATTTATTTCCAGATTAATTGAAAAATAAAAGTTATTTCTTATTTCTTTTATTTACAGAATTTAATTTTTTGTGTGGATTATTTTGGTTAAATAAAATTTTATTTTATTTCCAAATTATTGAAAAATAAAAGTTATAGTTTTTATTTCTTTTATTTCTATGTGGAATTAATTGTTTAAATAAAATTTTATTTTATTTTCAAATTAATTGGGAGAATAAAAGCTACATTCTTGTTTCTTTATTTTTACAGAATTTAATCTGTGAATTTGGTTTAATTTTCTGTGTAGTGTAAATTCTAATTATAATTGTTTTATTATAAAGATTAATGGCTACTGAAACTAATGCCCAAACAAGTACTACTGTGGTGGCTGCGATTGCACCAACCCCCTCTCCTGTGATGAACAGTACTAATAAATCATAGAGAGAAGCTAGAGAAGTTCTCAGAACTAACTTTAAAAGATGGTAACAAGAAAATGTTGTTTATCTTACAATTTGAACCTGGCTCGTTTCTCGTGAAGATGCTCATATCCTGAAAGATGATGAAAACTGACCGGCAAGGGTTGCTGCGGTTGATGCTTGAAACATGCCGATTTCCTTTGCCGGAATTACATCTTGAACGGACTTGACAACACATTATACAATCTTCAGTCCAATCAAGAACAACAAGGAGCTTTGGGATCGTTGGGGAAAAAAGTACAAAAAGGAAGATGCCGGCTCAAAGAAATTTGTGGTTGGAAGATTCTTGGATTTTGTAATGGTTGATTAAAAAACTGTGATCAGCCAAGCTTAAGATTTCCAACTCATTCTGCATGACATTTACGCAGAAGACATGTTTCCATGAATCCTTCCAAGTTGCAGCCTTAATTGAAAAATTACCAAAAGGCTAGAAGGAGTTCAAGAACTACTTCAAACACAAGCGCAAAAGAAATTTCTATATGACGAATTAATTGTGCGTTTGAGAATTGAGGAGGACAACCCACTTCTGAAAAGCAGGCTGGTAAGCATCCTATGGAGTCTAAGGCAAATGTGGTGGAACATGCTTCAAAAACCAAGAAACGAAGTCTTCTGGAGAAAGTTCATCACAAGGCTCTAAAGGGGGATAATAAAAAGTACAAGTTTAATGGCAAATGTTACATCTGTGCACAGAAGGGACATCGGGCCAAAGATTGCCGTAGCAAAGGCAAAAGCAAAAGAAGAACAAGCAAGAAGCCTGCTCAAGCCCACATGACTGAAGTGGACAATATTTCCAATGGTATAGATGATATCAATCTTTCTGCAGTTGTTTCCGAGGCAAATCTTGTCGAAATCCTAAAGAATGGGGTGGAACACTGGTGTACTTGCCATATTTGTGCCGACAAAAAGATGTTCACATCTATTCTTCAGTGGAGAATGGTGAACAAATTTTTATGGCAACTCCTCAACTTCCAAAGTTGAAGGACAAGGAAAGATTGTACTCAAGATGACATCTGGAAAGGAACTCACTCTCAACATAGTGCTGCATGTACTGGACATTCGCAAGAATCTTGTTTCCGGATCTTTGTTGAGTAAGAATGGGTTTAGGATAGTTTTTGAAAGTGAAACAGTTGTACATACCAAAAACGGGATGTATGTAAAAAAGGTTACATGTCTGATGGCCTTTTCAAATTAAATGTAATGACCGTTGTACCCTCAGTTATTAATAATACTACATTTTTTCTTACTTGCTTGAGTCTTCAAATTTATGGCATGGTAGACTAGACATGTTAATTATGGATCTTTGCGTAGATTAATTAATATGGAATGTTTACCTAAATTAAACATTGATTGAAATCATAAATGTGAATTATTGCGTTGAGGCAAAATTATCTAAAACTGCTTTTCATTCAATTGAAAGAAGTACAGAACCACTTGAATTAATTCATAATGACATTTTGTGTTTTAAATCAATTCAAACTAGAGAGTGGGAAAAAGTATTTTATCACATTTATAGATGACTATACTAGATATAGTTATGTTATTTAATTCGAACAAAGGATGAAGCTTTGGAAACTTTCATTCAATATAAGAATGAAGTTGAAAATCAACTTGGTAAGAAAATCAATAAATTTAGAAGTATAGAGGTGGTAATATGAAATCACCTTTTGGTGAATTTTGTAAAGAACGTGGAATAATTCATCAAACCACCGCTCCTTACTCACCTCAGTATAAATGGAATTGCTGAAAGGAAAAATAGAATTTTAAAAGAAATGATGAATGCCATGTTAATCAGTTCTAGATTACCTCAAGACTTGTGGGGGGAAGCAATACTTTCTTTCTGCTAATTATATTTTAAATAAAGTATCCCGAAAGAAAGTGAATCAAAACACTTATATGAAATGTGGCATGGTAGAGTACCATCCTACAAATACTTAAAAGTGTGGGGGTGTTTGGCAAGTGGCTATTCCTAGTTCTAAAAAGACTAAGATAGGTCATCAAAGAACAATGAGATTAAGTGTGTCTCGTTGACCATTGATTGCATTTTCATTGGTTATGCTAAGAATAGTAGTGCATATCGGTTTTTGATTCATAAATCAGAACATACCGAAATGCATGTAAATACTATTATTGAGTCTCGGAATGCATCACTTTTTGAACATGTATTTCCAAAGAAGACTGGACAAGAGACTAGTAACAATAAAAGATCTTTTGATGCTATTACTAGTAATGATCAAGAACACGATCAAGAGCAAGACTTAGATTAAAATGAGGAAGAGGAACCTAGGCGTAGTAAACATGATAGAACCTCAAAATCTTTTGGTCCAGATTTCCTAACATTTTTGTTAGAAAATGAGCCTTTAACTTTTAAAGACGCTATGTCCAGTCCTGAAGCTCCTTTATGGAAAGAAGCTGTCAACAGTGAAGTTGAATCCATCTTGCAAAATCACACTTGGGAATTAGTGGACTTGCCACCATGTTGTAAACCTCTTGGGTACAAGTGGATTTTCAAAAGAAAATTAAAAGCGGACGGATCAATAGACAAATACAAGGCAAGACTTGTAGTCAAAGGTTTTAGACAGAAAGAAGGTTTAGATTACTTTGACACATACTCACTGGTTACTAGAATAACATCCATTAGAATGCTAATTTCCATTGCATCTCTATAAAATCTAGAAATTCATCAAATGGATGTTAGGGTTCTTAGATATCTCCGATTTACTCGTAACATTGGGCTGAATTATACTAGATATCCAGCAGTACTTGAAGGATACTGTGATGCAAATTGGATATCGGATACAAGAGACTCAAAGTCCACTAGTGGGTATGTCTTTACTCTTGGTGGGGCGGTTGTTTCTTGGAAATCTTCCAAACAGACTTGTATTGCTAGGTCTACTATGGAATCAGAATTCATAGCTTTAGACAAAGCAGGGGAAGAGGCAGAATGGCTTCCCCACTTCCTTAAAGATATTCCAATTTGGCCAAAACCGGTACCTGCTATATGCATACATTGTGATAGTCAATCAGCAATTGGTAGAGCACAGAGTCATATGTATAACGGTAAGTCTCGACACATTCGTCGTCGACATAATACCGTAAGACAACTACTCTCTAATGGAATTATTTCCATAGAATATGTTAAGTCTAAAGACAACATAGCGGATCCACTAACCAAAGGGTTAGTAAGAGAGTTAGTTGAGAATTCATCGAGGGGAATGGGACTTAAGCCTATTTAATAAGAGTTACCACAACGGCAACCCAACCTAGTTGACTGGAGATCCCAAGATCTAGGTTCAAAGGGACAACCGAGTTGTGATTGACTCAGAAGGATCACTGGAGAGTCTAACTCCTACCCATTTCTCTGATGAAATAGTGATGTCTACAGCGTTTGAGGTTAAGTAAAATTTTAATGATTCTTATATCTAGCTAAACCTAGTGGAGTATGGCAGGATACTCTTCATAAGAATCACCTATGTGAGTGTGAACTGGGCCGGTTCTATAAGATTTGTGAAGGGCTACAAGTCTTTAGAGCACTCATGAAAGACCAGGTTGTTCAAGGCCAAAATGAACACAATAGTGAGAACTAAACTGTGTCTGGGGATATACCGTGTGAGTTTTATTGTCTTGCTTTACACAAACGGCCGAACAGTTCTAGACATTATGTTCACTGGTTAGCTAGTAAATCCGACAGTGTCTCACAAGGGAAGGTTCAAAGCCAAAAGCTACCTATCCTTTGCAGAATATTTCCAATTTCTGTACTCTCTGTAATTAGATCATGTTGTTGCATTTTCTCTCCGTCAAATTCCATTCATGTGGGGGATTGTTGGAAAAATGGTGTTTTATATGGCATATTTTTGAGCCCGATTTTGAGTGGGTCCGAAGAAGTGAAAACAGAACGTCAAAATCATTTATGAGTGAATGAGAAGTTGACGTCGTGTTTTGAGTCTAACATTAATTTTTTAGATAAAAATCAATTGAATTTTTTCAATAAAAATTATTGTGGGAATTTAATTTAATTCTAAATTCAAATTTTAGGTTCCTGAGTGGTTTCCTAAATTTTGTAATTGTGAGAATTTAATTTAATTCTAAAATTCAAATTTTGGGTTCCTAAGTGGTTTTCTAAAATTTGTACCTCTTCCTTTATTTATTAAACTATTCAAATTTTAGTTCTCACTATTGTGTTCATTTTGGCTCTGAACAACCTGGTCTTTCATGAGTGCTCTAAAGACTTGTAGCCCTTCACAAATCTTAAGACATTATGTTCACTGGTTAGATAGTAAATCCGATAATGTCTTACAAGGGAAGGTTCAAAGCCAAAAGCTACCTATCCTTTGCAGAATATTTCCAATTTTTGTACTCTCTGTAATTAGATCATGTTGTTGCATTTTCTCCCCGTCAAATTCCATTTATGTGGGGGATTGTTGGAAAAATGGTGTTTTATATGGCATATTTTTGAGCCCGATTTTGAGTGGGCCCCAAACGTTGTTTGGAGTGGGTCCGAAGAGGTGAAGATAGAACGTCAAAACCATTTATGAGTGAATGAGATGTTGACGTCGTGTTTCGAGTATAACATTAATTTTTTAGATAAAATTCATTTGAATTTTTTCAATAAAAATTATTGTGGGAATTTAATTTAATTCTAAATTCAAATTTTGAGTTCCTGAGTGGTTTCCTAAAATTTGTAATTGTGAGAATTTAATTTAATTCTAAAATTCAAATTTTAAGTTCCTGAATAATTTTTTAAAATTTGTACTCAAATTTTGGGTTCCTAAGTTATTCAAATTAATTTAATATATATATATATATTCAAAAAGTTTCATATAAAAATTATTGTGGGAATTTAATTTAATTCTAAATTCAAATTTTGAGTTCCTAAGTGGTTTCCTAAAAAGTTTCCTAAAGTTTGTACCTCATCATTTATTTATTTATTTAACTATTTCAATAGTTTAATATATATATATATATGTTTGAAATAGTTTAAGTAAATAATAAAGTTCTACAGGTTTTTATTGTTGACCAACGGTTTCTTATTCAAAAGTTTGAATAATATGTTCAGGAGTTCCAACGGTCAAAAAGGTTGGGCACCTGTTCATTAACATATTGCACCTTTTCGGGTCCATTGTTGTTGCCTATAAATACTTGGTATTTTCAACAGTCTTGGGGATGAAAAATCAGTCTAAAATTTTGTCTTTTTGTTGTCTAATTTTTCCCTAGTGCATTTATTCTTCATATTTAGTTTTAGAATAAATTAAAGAGAGTATAGATCACAGGTTTGATTCGCCGAACAAATTGTTTGGAGTACTACTACAGTTTGTGAAGATCATTGTATCCTGTGAGATAGACGCCACTCAACCGTAAGTACCGTAGCGGGGCGAATCTGTCTTAAGGACAGAGTGTCACACACTCGACTTGGTCTTTTATTTATAAATTCGGTTTGATAAATAAATTCGGTATGTTATTTATTTATTTTGTTTGAATTAGTTTCATTTTATTTTATTTACACAGAAGATTGTTCCAACAAGTTGATCGTGTCACATTGCATTGAGTATGCCATGTAGTTTATTCGCATTGTGTATGCCATGCTTGCTTGCATTGTGTTTGGAATAGGTGTTAGTCCAAACACTGGAAACGGGGGACGTTTCATACTTAAAGTGATGAAACGTGCTTTAATTCCCGATCGCCGATGCTCTTGATCATACATGATAGAGTTTTAGGCTTTATGTGTTTACTTGTGCATTCATTTTCATATTGAATTGTGCAACCTTGCCTCTCGGCCATCATGCATGAAAATGCGTGATTGGTGGCCCGAGGGTCGAGAACCACACCCCCCTTGAGTTCATCACATGATAGGGAGGGTGGTTGTGCATACATATCTTGCAAATACATTGCCATGCCCTTTCTTGCTCTCTGTTGCAGAAAACTGGAGTCTGGTAGCAATAATTGGTCAGCCAACCAGAAAAAGTAGCTGGCCGACCACTTTTCTGGTTTTTCAACAACCAAAAGTGGTCGGCAGCTGTTTCTAGAGACCAAAAGTGGTCGGCCACCCAACCACAGGATTCCTAAGGTGGAGTTTCATCTTTCTGGAGCTTGGTGCAAGTTTCTGAGGACAAATGAAAACAGAGGCAAATCGGGACATTGCATTGGATTTCCGAACGAGGCGACCGAGCATGCATCCAGTCTTCTCCCTCCGAGAACCTCTTGCTTTTATTGTTTTCCTTAGCTGCTAAGCTTAGATGGCTAGATTTTGCTTTGGTTTGTACATTAATTAGTTAATGCGTTAGCTATTTCAATTCATTTTGGAATAATTAGTTAACTAGGATTAGTTAATTAATTTATTGTGTAAAAATTAGTTTAATTAGCTTAGATTAGCTAGTTAGCTTCTTATTTGGTCTCTCCCTCGAGAGGGCGCATTATTGTAATAAACGTGCGTGTGTGTGATGTATGTTTTCCAACCCCCATTTCTTTCTCCCTTTTACTTAACCGCTTACGATGGTTAGTTTTAGGGCATATTTCATTTAACATACCTTATGCTTGCATGTTTGCATCCATTCATCTGTATTGCATGCACTGGCCTCGACGCATCATTCTAACAGCATTGTATTTCAATTCAAATTTGAATACATGTACCAAGTTGCATCTCACATGACATTCTTAGGATAGTCGAGCCTATTTTAATTGTATTTTTGCATGTGTTGCATTAGTTATCTTAACATGAACTAGGATCATGCATTATTTCTAACTAGTTCCTTGTTTTGGCTCGGAGTACACTGTGAGTGTTTACGCTTTAGCATACTGCATGTGTGTTAATGTTGCCACGAAAGCATGCTTGCCATGAGGCTATTTGCTTACGTGATTAACTGCCTGAATGCTTGTGGGTGAAGGTTGGATTACTTGAATTGGGATAATTCATTGAAATCTGCATTTTAGCCTACTTACGAGTAGCAAAACTTCAAACCATTTTCCAAACAAACGGATATGCGATGCTTGGTTCCAAATTAGGCGATCTAGTCTATACTTGTTTTGCTGTGCGCATCACATAGTAATTCTAGCTAATTAACCGGAATGAGAGCACATGTGTTTTCAGAAACAAGATATCATGCTTAGTACAGGCCGATCTTTGATCGGGCGAGCGGGGGTTCTCATTAAATGACCTTCCCCAATCGTACCCAAGTTCCCAAGTCGAGGCAACTTTGGCGATGACAGACACGTGGCCTTAGGCACGAGTTAGGGTTTCCTAAATTCCCCCCAAATAAAATATTTAGGTGGTGACTCTGTATCTGGCAAAGCAGTCCATGTTTGGCACTTCTTTACAAAAATTAATTTTCCAAAACGATTCGCCGGATTTGGACTCTTTGGTGATTTATCAATCTCACATCGCACATTGTGAGATCAGATTAAGAACCGTGACATTTGAGTCCGAACTGTAGCATCGAAGCCCAAGGGCGCGCCTACAGCATGCAGCGGTAATGTGGACCATAAATGACTTCTCTGCGTCTGGTAACATATTAGGGTAGAGTACAAAGGGTTACTTGGCTTTCCCTAATTGAAACAATAATGCATCGTCCCAGGGTTTATGAAGTAAAATAGGATACATGGGTGCTCGTCGCTACTTGCTTGAGAACCACACTTGGCGAACAAGTAAGCTCTTCAATGGTCAAACGGAGCATAGGTCCAAACCTTTGGACTTATCGAGGGACCAAATACTAGAGCAAATTGATTCTGGGACTTACAAGCCGTATGGAAAGCACCCACAAAATCGAAAACGACAAAGGAATGAACATCAAAATTTGAATTGGAGCAAGAGAAGCATTATGTTTGACTTGCCCTATTGGAAGACGTTGAAGCTTCGACACAACCTTGATGTCATGCATATTGAGAAGAACATATGTGACAATGTCGTTGGGACACTTTTGAGCGTAGATGGAAAGAACAAGGACACGGACAAAGCACGCTTAGATTTGGAGGACATGAAAATACGTAAAGAGTTACATTTGAAGAGGCGTTCTAATGGGTCCTTTGAGAAGCCTCCCGCATTGTTCACATTGTCGGTGAAAGAGAGGGAAGGCTTTTGTGATTTCTTGAAATCAATAAAGTACCCTGATGGCTATGCAGCAAATATCTCCAATTGCGTAAACGCTCAAGCTGGAAAATTATCTGGACTCAAAAGTCATGACAGTCATGTCCTTATACAACGACTTCTTCCAATTGGGATGCGTGGCTACCTGAATAAGGAAATTGGAACGACACTTTTTGAGTTGGGAAATTTCTTCAAACAATTGTGTTCAAAGACATTGAGGCATTCAGATTTGCATAAATTGGATGAACAAATCGTACTCATACTTTGTAAGCTTGAGATGCTTTTCCCGCCGGCGTTTTTCGATGTGATGGTCCACTTGGCAATTCACTTGCCTCGAGAGGCTATGCTTGGAGGCCCAGTGCAATATCGATGGATGTACCCAATTGAGAGGTATTAACTCAGCCCTCATATTACTGTCAAATTTAAGTTAATGCTTTACTGCTGATATAAATATTGCAGTATAACATTGACATCGGCTTGCAAAATTAGGTTGCTTGGCCGTCTAAAAGGGTTTGTGGCCAACAAAGCTCATCCTGAAGGTTCTATTGCCGAGGCTTACATTTCCAAAGAATGTACAACATTTTGTTCAATGTATTTGGATGGAGTTGAAACATTGTTTAACCGCCCAGAAAGGAATTATGACATGGGTGACCGTGGCCTAGGGTTGGCGGTATTCACTCAAACTGTACGTCCCTTTGGTCTAATGACAAGGGCGTCCGATGTGTCCGTAGCTGAACGCGAGTTGGCTCAATGGTTTGTCCTACACAACAGCACAGAAGTGGATAAACACGTAGAGTATGAATCCTTCATACGTATTTATAATGTTTTTGTTGTAAATTGATTTGTCTTTATCTTAGTAAATAGTTTTTGAATCGCATTTCTTGTAACTAGGGAGCACAAGAACTTGTTACACCAAAGAGCCGGTGCGTTCGACATCGAAAACAGACATCGAAAAGAATTTCCTAAATGGTTCAAAGATCATGTAAGCTAGTATTCTCATATCCTACCATAGATCGTACATTACGTAAATGTTACGCATGCTAGTAACATGACACATGTTCTTCATGTAGATGAATGAATTGCGGAGCCAACATTCCCCCGAAGCAACTGATGATATGTGGTCATTAGCCAATGGTCCTAGTGGCTTAGTGAACACATATTCAGGATGTATTTGTAATGGTGTCCGTTATCATACTATCGACCGTGACAACCGTCGGAAAAGTCAGAATAGTGGATTAGTCGTGGAAGGGGAGCATGAAGGGCAATTGATACACTTCTATGGACACTTGTGCAGAGTGTGGGAACTGAACTATTTGTTCACACGTCGGATTGTATTGTTCCAATGTGAATGGTTTAACAGCGGTAGTAGTAGAACTATGCGTGTAGAGCCACATTTCACAACAGTTGATGTAACAAGTCGATGGTACAAAGATGACTCATTTGTATTACCAAGTCAAGTTGAACAAGTATTCTATGTTAATGACACCAAATTAGGTACCAGTTGGAGAGTCGTTGAAAAGTTTCAACATCGAGGAATTTGGGATGTGCCGGAGATGGATGTCGTACAACCTGATGATGCGTTCCAACAAGAAGAAACCACCGAGGTCGTACCTACTATACATATGATGCATCGAACGGGCAAATTTTTAGAATGCATGCGGCGGTAATGTGGACCATAAATGACTTCCCTGCGTACGGTAACATGTCAGGGTGGAGTACAAAGGGTTACTTGGCTTGCCCTAATTGTAACAATAATGCATCGTCTCAGGGATTACGAAGTAAAATAGGGTATATGGGTGCTCGTCGCCACTTGCCTGAGAACCACACTTGGCGAACAAGTAAGCTCTTCAATGGTCAAACGGAGCATAGGTCCAAACCTTTGGAGTTATCGGGGGACCAAATACTAGAGCAAATTGATTCTGGGACTTACAAGCCGTATGGAAAGCACCCACAAAATCGAAAACGACAAAGGAATGAACATCAAAATTTGAATTGGAGCAAGAGAAGCATTATGTTTGACTTGCCCTATTGGAAAACATTGAAGCTTCGACACAACCTTGATGTCATGCATATTGAGAAGAACATATGTGACAATGTCGTTGGGATGTTAAGAAAACAAATCTGAGTTTAAGTGGTATAAAAGTCATGCTTAACTCTTAACCTGTTTCATTGTAATAAAAGTCATGCTTAGGCGTGCTCCTAGTTGCAAAATGCAGCCAAGCACTAGCCCAGCACCTTCCGCGTGGCTAGGCGAGGCAACATAAAGAAGGCCGAGCTTGGTGTGCTTAAGGTTCGCGACTACTTAAGGCAAAGTTAGGCAGAAGGTGCTGTGCCTGAAGGGCTTGCATGTTATATTTTGCATTGCTTTATTTTTGTTCAAATATCACCAGTGATTTAAGTTAGTATAAGGTGTAACTACCAGGGATTATAGCTCTCAATTATACAAGGCAATACAATGGGTATTCAGCCCCAAAAACCAGTGTTCTGTTTGGTTGTTTACATTGTGCGGTCAGTTTGGCCCATAGAAACAACAAACTGAGAAGTTTGGTTTGGTGTGAAAATCTGCCAAAATCCTAACCGAATCGAACCATGTTCATGTTAAGTTACTAATTTTCCCAAAAGCCTAAGCTGTTAGAAAATGGGTGAACAAGTAGACTGTACACATGGTCCTTGAAGTCGTGTTGGTCTATATGCTGATTTGTAAGGCACATGTAATCACTTGTGTCTATGACATACAGTAGGTTGGAAAGTATCTACAGAAACTAAAAATAGAAACTAACATATGTAAAAGATGCCTGATGGGGTTGACACAACTCATTTTATTGGTGTGTTTCATTGTCTTTTAGTACAATTTAGTAGATATCTGAGAATTTTGATTTTCTGTCTTCCCATCTTGTTTCGTGTTGGGGTCCCATTAAATTGAAACATTTTGGTTGTTTTGATGGAAAAGAAACGCAATTTTGTTGCTTGGTTGACACTAGAGTCATGCTGTCTTTGCTTGTTCTTTTCCTACTTTCTCATTTTTCTAAAATGTTCTGCATGCTACTAGGTTTGAAGGGTGATCTTCATATTGTTTTGGTGTTAAAAGGGTTGTTTGTTAAGCTTTCAAGTGCATAAACCTCTGAAGTAGTATGAATTTTAGTTCAATAGAGACTTGACATATTAACTGAATGCAAAATATTGCATACATTTGTGTACCCTGTGGAAGGGATATTTGTTTTAGCCATTCTATCCTACTTTTTAAAAGAATTGTGTTTGACTTCTCTTGCTTCAGATAAAAAAAGGCGGTAGTGCCTCTTTTTGTTCCCAAAATGTTAGAAATGACTCAAAACTGATATTTTTGGCACAATCTCTCAGGTGTTTCTTACTTACGCCAAAGCTGTTGCCAGACCTGGAATATAGCGAGGCATGTAGCATTTTGACCATAATGAATGGCCCTTGGATTGAGAAACCATCAAAAGGTTGAATACTATATTCCAAGACCAAACTAATCCTTTTATTCTTATTCTTATTCTTCTTCTTCTTCTTCTTCTTCTTCTTCTCCTTCTTCTTATTATTATTATTATTATTATTATTATTATTATTATTATTATTATTATTATTATTATTATTTTATTTAATTGTTTATTTTTTTGATTGCTCTTCTGCTGTGCCAAATGCAGTATGGAGTAGTGGAGACAACTGGGGTTCTGTTATGGGGTTATTGGGTGCAAGTCGTTGCTAAAAGATATCTATCTGTGTCTATATCTATCTCATCATGATTGCTATTGTTGAAGGATGCGGTGACATTCTTGGATAATCTATCAAAAGAGAGCTGTGTTTTGTAAATGCATTCATGCTTGTTAATTTATCCCTTTTGCTCTTGGAAATAAGCAAAGAATAATGAAATAGAATAACAGGTACACATTACATGTCCTGTTCTTGAAGTTTGTGTTTTCTGCTTTGCATTTGTATGTATGCTTCTTGAACTTGTATTCACTAGTTAATTGTTTCAAATATATACTTCAAATTTGCATAACAGTGCTTTTTGATTATATTGATTTACAATGTGTTAGTTGCATTTAGTTTTCTTGTAAATTTGTAGAGCATTTCTTCCATTGTGCAACATCATCTATTTCTAACTGAATTATAACAAATATGAATGCATCTCATTGTGTTTTTGTTCATTTGAATAACATATCATTTTTCATTTGGTAACCCAAGCTACTTGAATCTCAGTTTGCATGGCTGGATGCTGATATTTGCCGTTAAAGTTATGCAAATATTGTAAAAAATTTGAACTATTTATTTTGAAGTACTGGATTAGTCTATAAACTAATATAATAGGATTATGCATAGTGGCTCACTAGGCTAACTAACAACATAATCTATATCTAGGTGAGTATGAGATGGATAAATTAACTTACCAACCAACCTCTGATATCTCTCCCTCCCTGTCAAATGAATCTTTAGTTTCATCCCCTAACATGCAATTCTGCTCCAACATGGTATCAATAGCTTTATATCCAAGCACACTTTGTCCTTAAGAAGGTCGAAAACATATGTTCTTAGTGAGATAAACACATCTAAGCATAGCCCAAGTAAACCTCTGAAATCATGCTCTAGCACACTTTGTAACTCATATAATGCCTTTTTAATGGTGTGCTTAAGGTTCGCGACTACTTAAGGCAAAGTTAGGCGGAAGGTGCTGTGCCTGAAGGGCTTGCATGTTATATTTTGCATTGCTTTATTTTTGTTCAAATATCACCAGTGATTTAAGTTAGTATAAGGTGTAACTACCAGGGATTATAGCTCTCAATTATACAAGGCAATACAATGGGTATTCAGCCCCAAAAACCAGTGTTCTGTTTGGTTGTTTACATTGTGCGGTCAGTTTGGCCCATAGAAACAACAAACTGAGAAGTTTGGTTTGGTGTGAAAATCTGCCAAAATCCTAACCGAATCGAACCATGTTCATGTTAAGTTACTAATTTTCCCAAAAGCCTAAGCTGTTAGAAAATGGGTGAACAAGTAGACTGTACACATGGACAGAGTTGGGAAGACAAAAGCAGACAAGATCTTGATCACAGTTGACCGATTCAAATCTGGGACCAATTTGAAGGCTTCCCTGTGTTTGAGTTTGTGTTTGATTTCTTTTATTTTTTTATTAGTCCTGTGGAAGAAAAAAAACTTCTCAATCTCATCTCTATTCTAATTCATACCCCCAAAATTTTTTTTTAAATAAATAAATAAAATTTGACAATAATGTGTTGAAATTTTAGGGAAGATTGTGTGTACTGAGTGATTCTGAACTGAAAAGAAAAATTCTGCAAGAAGGCCACAATTCAAAACTGTCTATCTATCCAGGAAATACGAAAATGTACCAAGACTTGAAACTGAATTTCTGGTGGCCGGGGAATGAAGAAAGAAATTGCTGACTTTGTGTCGAAATGTCTTCATTGCCAACAAGTTAAAGCTGAACATCAACGACCCGCATACTTACTGCAACCCTTACTGATACTGGAGTGGAAATGAGAACATATCACTATGGATTTCATTGTTGGTTTACCTCACTCCAGTAAAGGTATGGATTCAATTTGGGTTATTATTGATAGACTGACTAAATCTGCTCATTTCTTACCTGTCAAAACAATTTATAATGCGGACAAATTGGCTGTAATCTATATT
>NW_021025639.1:2089662-2115589 GCF_004153795.1 Camellia sinensis | reverse complement strand
TGTTGAGAGCTGAATAATAATCTTCTATGTTTTGAATAAAGTGATATTGAATTGATAGTGAAAATATTCTTAGTTTCGAATTTTAGTTTTGAAATTGTTTGTGATAATATTGTTTGGTTGGCTTTTTGTTTGTTTTTAATGTGAATTATTTGTTTGGTTAGCTTTTGTAAATAAGCTTGACTGTTGAATGTTTGTTTTGAAGATTATGTGAATACTGTAACAAAAGTGAACATATTCTCAGTTTAAATTTTTAGTTCAAAATAGCTGATTTTGTGATAGTAGTGTGAGGCTCTTGTTATGAATTGAAACTAGTTATAGGTAGAGTGGAGAATGCTAATGGGTTCTTTTTATATAAGGAAGCTCAACAATGTCCACACATGTGGTGCTGAAGTACGTACAATGAATCATTCTCATATGAGTTCTAATTTAGTTGCTGATTTGATTGTTGAAGGTGTTCGTGATAATCCATCGACATGTCCAGTTCATGTTGTTCGAGATTTTAAGTTGGGGTATGGGCTGAGAGTTATTGATCGCCAAGCTTGGTTGGGGGTAAAAAAAAAAAATGGTGATATTTTTGGAATAAAAATGAAAATTACATGGTTTTAATTTTAAATTTAAACCAAATCAGAAGTTTTTTTCTAAATTTTTTATTTTATATAACTCAATATCTGACCCAATATACTGTCTAGTCTAGAAAATTAATCTTATCGTCCACTAACGGAGCCAAATCAAGTGTTGACATTATAATATAATAATATATAGATATGTAACAAAAATGCAACATTAATTAGGATTAACAACTAAAATTGTTCATCTTCCACTAGCTCTGCTACATCACCCCAATAGCTCAGTCAAATGAAAGAAATGCCATTTCAACCAGTGTGTAGACATGTTTAAAAAAAAAAGAAAAAAGAAAAAAGAAAAAGCCATGTGTACCTAGATGTACAGGTAATTTCCTGACACATTTCTTGATATGCATTTGGAATTAATGGTTTAATTTAATTTCAGGTTCTTTGAACACATAAATAGATTATATTATTGGAAATTTAATTATTTCTTAACTAATTTTTTAAAAACATTAAGCATTCAATGAAATGTAATTTATTTTATTTCAGTTAATCATGTAAAAGTACATTTCTAAAATCATTATGGCTCATTTTTTTATATTTTTTTTTTTATCAAAAACCTTCATTTTTATAAATTTTCGTTCATTATATTTAATTCTTTTTGTTTCTAACAAAACTTTTATGGAAGAAAATAAAAATAATTTCAGAATAGTTTTGGATTGCTAAATTCAATATTAATGTTTTCTGGTAATACTGGTTTAATTGCTTTATGTTTATAGTGGATGTAAGGAGGATTTCACATTTGAAACACCATTGATGTATTCAACAAAGATTTCATCCATTTTTACCGCCATACTCAGTATTTACTCCAGATTTGATCTATCTAAGTATCCATCCACTTTTCATTAATTTTCTTTTTCTTTCCCTTCACCCTAATGCCATGACAAAAATCAAAGTTCAAATTTTATGAATCAGAATCACTAATAACATAAACTCAAAAAGAAAATTTCCCCTTCATAGACTATCCTCAAAGATGTACAAAACATATATACAATAGAGAAATAGAAAGAAATTTATTAGTATAAATTCATAGCTTGAGACTAGCTAGTTGTAAGGGAATATAGATTATAGAAGGCTAACTTGAAGTCTTGTGTTGTGTCCTTTGTTAGTTGCCTAACAAGCTGCTGAAGGATGGGTGAAGGGACTATAGAAGTGATGCTTAGCTCCAATTGAAAAAAGACTTTTAGAAGAGTTTTCGCTGCCACCGGTGCTGCCGATCCGCTCGCAGGAGGGGCACATGGTGAGGGTGGCTGCCGGTAGCTGCATGTAAAACGGCGCCGCCACATTTGGTGCTTTCAGCTCTTGCAGCTCTTTCTGCAATCTTCTGTTCTCATCTTTCAGTTTTGCACAATAGTTCTTCAATGACTCACAGTCTATCTCAGTTTGCTTCAGTTTAGTCCTGTTAAAAACAAAACAAGAAAACAAAATACAATATTATGAGCTAATTCCTATTCAGATCAAACATATTGAACTTATATAGAGTACCCTAGGGATAGTAGTACTATAAAGTAGAGGCAAAGATTCTAATTTTTCTACCATGATCTTATTGTGATTTTTTAACGGTCCATGATCTTAAAAACTAGATACCCAAAACAAAACTATTATTATGATTACTACTTTAGTTTTACGTCCTTCGATTATTGCAACAAAATCATGTAGAGAGAATAAGTGGGCTACCTGGCTCTCCTATTTTGGAACCAAACTTCCACTTGTCGGGGCCGTAGGTTCAGCTGTTTTGCCAAGGCCTGCTTTTGATTCTGATAATTCAATATAAGGGTACCAAATTCAGAAACAGTTCAATTCAACCACTATTCTAAGCTATAATAATTGTTACATAATATATATATATATATATATGTAGAGAATACAGATACAAATCAAAACCCATGTGAGATAAATCAAGAAAAAATAAAGAAAGATGGTAGATTCATACGGGGTTGAGAGTGGTGTGTTCTTTGAAGCTGTCTTCTAAGATCACAGACTGTTCTTTAGTAAGCCTAAGTTTCTTCCTTGCACTACCCTCTTCTTCTTGATCTTGATCTTGATCATCACTTACCTTTGAAGACACTTTCTCTACCTCCACCTCTTCATCTCTCTCCCTCTTCACACTAGAGTTAGAGTACGATGAAACCGCGCTAAGCGAAATTGTGGATTCGCCATGAACTTTACAGGCATCGATCTTGACAGATGTTTTGATTTTTTGTTCTTCTGATGATAATCCCAACGTAAGGCAGGGCAAAACATGATCGAATTTCAGCGACAAAAGTTTCTTATTGTGTTGATGATGATGATGATGAGAGTGAAGATGATTTTCAGGCGTAGTGATAGGGGCTGAGCCAAGAGTGAGGCCTGTGTTGCAAATATCTTCAGAAACCATTGTTGAAGATTGACCGATTGATGGAGAGTTGGGGCACACTAGAGTTGAAATATATGAGAGAGGGATTGTGTGGGAATAAATGGAGGAGAGAAAAAGAAGAGAATGAAGAATTTCTGGAAGAGTAAGAGTGGAGGGGTTGATTATTATTATTATTATTAATCAAAGGAAGGAATGAGTAGAGAAAACGAATCTAGACTGTTGAACTGTTCAATAATAAACCATCTCCCTTTGTCCTCTTGGGTTGACCAAGAGAAGCTCTATCTCTCTCTCTCAATGTATATGTTGCATAAATGCTATGTACTCATGATAGTACTTTGAAAGTATTTAAATTGATAAAATATATTCATTTTGTTAGAGAGAGAGAAAAAAAATGACCTACATATTTTAAAATTTTTATAATCGTAATATTATAAATTTAGAAATCTTCAATTTTACCCAAAAGCCTTAGATTCATTTCATATTTGGGCTCACGTTCCATAAATTTAATATCTACTATACAAATACAATACTAGTAATTTTTTTGAAATAACAACATTTATGCTTTTACAAATATTTTTCCTAGTATGTAGCCGTATATAAATAAACCAATTTGTTATCAAATTTTGTTATCATTAGATACAAAGACAATGAAATTTATATTGATTAATGAATAAAAATATATATGTGAGACTAATGTCTTTTTGTCTAGTAATAAAAAATAAAGTGAAAATTTACTTATATGTAACATTTTATTTATGTGTGCATATAGAATGGAATATATGACATAGGTGGAATCACATGTATAGGAAGTGGAGGGTATAGAACATATGAAGAGAATGATTCGTCACTTTTACTTTTCTTTTTCGCTCTTTTTCCTATTGTGAATTCCACTTATATGCATAGTCGGAGACAATACTACATCAACTTTTTCTTTCTTTGTAGTTTATGTTGCATGTAGCCCTTTTCTTTTTTTCTTTTTTCTTTTTTTTTTAACCTTTTTTTTATTTAGTGTTGTATTTTTGTGTACATTCTATAAATCTATAGAAAGGGTTTTGGGTTGGCAATCAGGGTCTCAATATCTCACATCTCCTATTTGCTGATGACACTGTAATCTTCTGCAACTCAGATTGAAATGAGATCGTATGTATTAAAAGAATTCTCCGATGTTTCGAACTTGCCTCAGGCCTGAAAATTAACTTTCACAAATTAGTCATATGCGGGATTAGTATCGACGACAACACTTTTACAAACCAGGTGGCAACATTCTTTAATTGCAAAGTAAGCACTCTACCCATCAACTACCTCAAAATGCCACTTGGAGCCAACCCGAAGAGGGTTAAGACATGGGATCCTATCTTAGGAGTTGTTTGAGATGTTCTAAATAAGTGCAATTTTTGACTTTTTATAAAATTTGGGTTGGGTTTGAAGTGATGTGGTAGAGAGGTGATATGATTTAAATAAGATGATGTGACTTAAAAAGGATAGTGACTTTTTGACTTTTTAGCTTTTTTAGGGATGCCAAACGTAGCCTTAGACAAAATCAAGGAGAGACAATCATCTTGGAAGAGAAGGTACCTCTCATTTGGAGGTAAAATCACTCTAATAAAGTCAGTTCTCTCATCATTGCCTTTGTATTCCATGTCTATATTCAAGATGCCAATCAAAGTGGCAAATTCAATTGACAAAATTTAGCGTTTATTTCTTTGGCGTGATAACAAGTGTCACGACCCAAACCTGCCCCTATAGGTTTGGCATCGTAACCGGCCAGTAATCCTTGGATTACCAAAGGCCTCTTAGCGGAATAACATGTAATTAGAGGCTGCGGAAGCAAATATACGAAATATATATAGTCCATAGAGCTGTGCAGACATATATGGGATAGAAATTTTAAACTTTTTATAAATATGCGTGACGTTATAATGTAGGTCTTGTGTTACATCCAATACAAAAGTAGCCAAAAGGGACTTAGCCCAATATACACATAACAGAAGACTTGTTCATACTTCAAAGAAGACAAGGTCTTAAACATATGCCATTTAGACTTGACTTGCTCACAATTGAGAACCTCCTTGGAGGCACAATGGCTGACTGAAAAAACAGAATCTTAGGCCATCAACTCTGGACCTGGTCACGTGCCTGCTCACTTACATACATAATAACAAATAGTGAGCTGGCGCCCAGTGATTAACAAGAAAGTAAAAGGTTTTAATGAATGATGTCCATCACAGAGTCAAAAATCAGAGTTTATATCAGAAATAGGTTTTTATCAGAAACAGAGTCTTATGCATATTTAGATTTCAAATAAAAAACAGATTCATATACATGTTCAGTCGTCAAAGCAGAAACAAATTCATATACGTAGTTGCATTCGTATTCAAAGTTCGTATATTTCTCATCATAGTATGTGGCACATCCATTAGCGTTAACAAATCTAATGGCCCATAAAGGGATGGCCGTAAAGGGCATTCCGATGACTCATGTGCATAGAGATGTTTCTAATGACCCACAAAGGGACTGCCATAAAGGCATTCCGATGACCCATAAAGGGACGGCCAAAAGGTATTCCGATGACTCTTGTTCATAGAGACGTTTTCGATGACCCATAATTGGGGTGGCCATAAAGGCATTCCGATGATCCATAAAAGGGATGCATATAATATGATGCTAAGGGTGGTCGCTCGAGCGCAACTTCCTTCGCTCGAGTGGGGGTTCAAAAATAAGGGTGGTCATTCGAGCGGTCTGCAAACTTGGCAAAAGTATTGGTTGTGTGAAATTCCCACTTGACGGTCGCTCGAGCGGAAGATTGAGTAAAAAGGTCCTCGCTCGAGCTCCACTTTGGTTGCTCGAGCGACCTGTAAGATTTTATAAAACTTCTGGGAGTTCGATTTTCATACTCGAGCTACACGTTCCTCGCTCAAGCGGACAGTGCGAATTCTGGAATTTTCAAAACTGTGTTTGAACTTCAAGGTTGATATTCCAAAGGTTCCAAACTCGTGTTTTAGGCATAAAAACATGGGAAAACTTTATAAAACATGAAATTTGGAACCAATTACTCAAAATCATGAACCAAATTCCCAAAATCTAGCTTAAACCATGAAGTTGAAACCATGCAAGAAAGGTACTCTTTAATCTCTTTGTAAAACTTGACCAAATGGTATGAAAAGTGTAGGAACACGAAAAAATTCTCAAATAAATGTGTGAGGGTTCCATGCATGTAGAGAATTTCATGGAATTCAAACTCAAATTGGTGATTCATGCATGCATGTATACAATCATGCTCAATTCTTCCATTACCAAGATGATCCTAGCATATACCTTCTAAATTCATGCAAGTGGCCTCATAGCTTGGTGAATTCATTTCTTATATGGATTATCTATAAGAATTGAGTGTGGTTTCCATACCTAGAGTTAAATTCAAGTGCAATCCTAGCTCAAATATTCAAGTCCCCCATAAATTCTCTACAAATTCTCCTTTCTCTCTCTAAGGTGTTGAGTTCTTCCTCGCCCTTCCTCAAAATCTCAGCCAAATCATGTATAAGTGAGGTCATAAGCTTAATGGGCCTATTTATATGGTATGATTAGCTTAGCCTAATCAAAGTTGGTTAAGGCTAATCAAGTGTGCATCAAATTAATCTAATTTAATCATTCCAAATCGAAATCCAATTGAATCTATCATAATGTTCTAAAAATTTCAAATAACACATATTCCAAGTCAATTTCATGATTGGATGTCGATAAGGCCGTCGATTCGCAAAATATAACAAAGTTTTAAACAAATATTCTTATAATAAATAGATATAAATACAAATAATGCAATACATAGGCAATTGATGCAAACTTTCACTTTAATTACTTATTAAGCCTTCTTAATCATAGATTATACGTTAATCATGGGTCGAGATTGTTACAGTCTCCCCCTCTTGAAGAGTTTGGTCCTCCAAACTCGAATTACCTTCATTTTGGAAGAATGTCGAGGCTAGAGGGAATAAATTTGGGTATCTCTTCATCATTTCTTATTTGGTCTCCTAAGTTGTATAAGTCCCTCCATGGTTTTGCCAATCAATCTTCACCAATGAGATTTCTTTATTCCTTAGTCTTTTGATTTGACGATTAATAATCTGTATCGATCTCTCTTCATAGGTGTAGTTATCTTTCAAAAGCACATGTGTTGGTTCAATGACATGGAATGGATCTCTCAAATACTCTCGAAGCATAAATACGTGAAAAACATTATGCATATGCTCTATAGTCGGCGGCAAGGCTATCCGATACGTCACCAGATTGATTTTCTCAAGGATTTCATATGACCCAACATATCTCGGTGCTAACTTGCCTTAACACCAAACCGCGTTTGGCCCTTCATCGGAGTTAATTTGATAAACACGTGATCCCCGACTTCATATTCCCTGCCTCTTCTTCAGACATCAGCATAACTCTTTTGGTGGCTTTGTGTAGTTTTCAGTCGCTGTTGAATCAATTTCACCTTCTCAGTTGTTTCTTGCACAAGTTCTGGTCCCAACAACGATCTATCACCTACCTCAGCCCAGCAAATTGGAAATCGACATTTTCTACCATATAAAGTTTCATAAGGAGCCATGCTAATACTCAAATAGTAGTTATTGTTATACACAAACTTGGCCAATGGTAAGTAGGTTTCCCAACTGCCTTGAAAGTCTATGGCACACATCCGTAACAAGTCTTCCAATGCTTGAATGGTCCGTTCATATTGGTCATCTGTCTGTGGGTAATAAGCATTGTTTAGTCTCAATTCAGTTCCTAGAGCTTGCCATAGACTCTGCCAGAATCTTGAAGTGAACTTAGGGTCTCTATCAGATATAATAGTTACTGGCACGCCATGTAATCTCACAATCTTATTAACATACAAGTTAGCCAGTTTATCTGCATTATATAACGATTTAACAGGTAAAAAATGTGCGGATTTAGTTAGACAATCAACAATTACCCAGATAGAGTCCATACCTCGAGGAGAGCGAGGTAATCCACAATGAAGTCCATTGTGATATGTTCCCATTTCCATTCTGATATAGGAAGTGGCTGTAGCAATCCGACAGCGCGTTGATGTTCAGTTTTAACTTGTTGACAGTGTAAACATTTTGCCACAAAATCTGTAATATACTTTTTCATCCCATGCCACCAGAAATTTTGTTTCAAGTCATGATACATCTTTGTATTCCCCGGATGCATGGCAAATTTAGAATTGTGGGCTTCAGTCATAATGCATTTCCTCAAATCAAAACAATCTGTCACACAAAGGTAACCCTGAAATTTCAACACATTTTTCTCAAGTAAAAACCTGGGCCTTGGTTTTGAGTCAATTTCATCTACAATCTTTTTCAGGAACTCATCTTCAAATTGCTTCTCTTTGATTTCTTCAATGATCGTAGGTTGAGCAGAAATGGAAACTAAGATCCCACCTTGTTCTCGCAATACAACTTCAATCTCATCCCTTTCCAAGTCACATAACAATTCTATCTGACTGGTGAGGAAACATGACAAATTTCTCATTGACTTTCGACTCAAGGCATCTGCCACAGTATTAGCTTTTCCCAGATGATATTAAATTTATAAATCATAATCCTTGATAAACTCTAACCACCTTCTCTGTCTCATGTTCAATTTTTTTTTGGTGAAGAAATATTTAAGGCTTTTATGGTCTGTGTACACTTCACAAGTCACACCGTACAGATAACGACGCCAAATTTTCAAAGCAAACACCATAACTGTCAGTTTAAGATCATGAGCCGGGTAATTCTTTTCATGAGGACGAAGTTGCCGAGAGGCGTAAGCAATTACCTTCCTATTTTGCATCAACACACAGCCCAAACCTTTGTAGGAGGTATCACTGTAAATATGAAACCCATTAGTACCATTAGGTAAAATCAAAATTGGTGCAGTTACTAACCTGGTCTTTAACTTTTGGAAAGTAGTTTCTCTTTGATCAGTCCAATCAAATGTTGTAGCTTTATGTGTCAATTAAGTGAGTGGCAAAGCAAGTTTGGAAAAATCTTTCACAAATATGCGATAATAGCCTGCAAGTCCTAGAAAATTTCAAACTTCTGATATATTTGTTGGTCTGGGCCAATCTACAATAGCTTTAATTTTCTGTGGGTCAATGGAGATACCATCCTTGTTGATTGCATGCCCCAAAAATGTCACACTATGAAGCCAAAATTCACATTTGGAAAAACTTTCCATATAACTTCTTTTCCCTTAGGGTCTGTAAAGTAATTCTTAAATGATTTTCATGTTATTTCTTGCTTTTAGAATAAATCAATATATCATCGATAAACATAACAATAAACTCATCAAGGAATTGTTTGAACACTCTATTCATTAAGTCCATGAATGCTGCAGGTGCATTAGTTACCCCAAATGGCATGACTAGGAATTCATAATGCCCATATCTAGTTCTGAATGCAGTTTTCTCTACGTCTTCTGCCTTGACCTTTAATTAGTGATACGCGGATCTAAAGTCAATTTTAGAAAACACTTGGGCTCCTTGGAGTTGGTCAAATAGGTCATCTATTCAGGATAGTGGGTATTTGTTCTTCACGGTTACTTTATTCAATTCACGATAGTCTATGCATAAACTCAAAAACCCATTCTTCTTTTTTACAGATAAGATTAGAGCACCCCAAGGTGATGTGCTCGGGCGGATAAATTTCTTGTCTAAGAGTTCTTGAAGTTGAACTTTCAACTCTTTTAGTTCAGAAGTTGACATTCTATAGGGGGTCTTGGAAATAGGTTGTGTTCCAAGTATTACACCAATCGTAAACTCGATTTCCCTATCAATTAAGTCCCCGTATAGGTCATTAGGAAACACATCAGGAAAGTCAGAAACCATAGGAATAGTTTCCACTTTAGCACTATCCGAAGACTCAGTCAACACACAACATAAGTATCCCCTATAAACTTTCCTTAACAATTTCCCAACTTTCATAAATGAAATCAAGTATGGCGGAGGAACTACCCAATTTCTAGTAAAAACAAACTCAAGCATACCAGGTGGTTGAAACACAACGGTTTTATTCACATAATCAATAGTTGCAAATACTTTGTCAACCAATCCATGTCCAATATACAATCAAAATGGTCTATGCTCAAAGGCAACAAATTAACATATAATGTCATATCACCAATCGTAACATCACATGCCGGACAAATATAAGCACATATCATAGAACCCCCAGACGGTATAGACACAAATAGTAAACAATTCATGGGTTCCAAAGGTCTAGTTAATTTTTGAGAAAAAGCACGCGAAACAAATGAATGTGCGAAACCAGAATCAATCAGCACATAGGCATTCTGAGCACAGATAGAGATTATACCTGACACCACAGATTCGGTGTTCTGCACATCACCAGGCACAAGTGCAAATACTCAACCCTGCTTGAAGGTTTCCTTCCCAGTGTTAGCTTTCGTATTCATTCTTGATGCAGAAGCGGATCTCGCTGAACTTACCGCTGGACGGTTGATACTTTTGAGCCTGATAGGACAATATTTCATCATATGGCCCGTTTTACCACACCTGAAACAGGCACCCGTTGCTTGATAACAAATCCCCTTATGTTTCCTACCACATTCTGGGCAAGTCAGTGCAGATCCACTACTTTGGCTAGCGCTACTATAAGATCCTATATTTTGCTTCTCTGAGAATGACCAACCTCTTTTAAAATTAGATCCCAATCTCTTACCCCTCCATTCAGTTGTCAGAGCATTAGTCTATTTCTTCGCGACTAAGTTGGCTTCAGCAATGAGCGCTCTATCAAGGACTTCCACGTATGTTGGTAACTTCAATACGCCTACTCAATCAAATATGTCTAGGTCTAGTCCTCCCTTGATCTTTCGTGTTTTCTTATAATCGGTGTCCACCATGTGTGGGGCAAAACGAGCTAATTCAGAAAACTTGGCCTCATATTCGGCCACTGACATCCTGTTTTGTTTGAGTTCTTGGAATTCTAACAGTTTTCGGTCTCTGAAGCATTGGGGGAAGTACTTGTTGTAGAATATCTCATTGAATTGAGCCCATGTCATGTCCCCGTTGTTATTTCAGACCAACAGCTACCATCTCCGGGCTTCATCTTTTAGGGTGTAGGTGGCCAAGAGAACTTTCTAAGTTGCGGAGCAAGGGAACACTTCAAATAACTTTTCCATTTCTAGCAACCAGGTTTCTGCCTTCAATGGTTCAATGCCACCTAAGAAGGTCGGTGGTTTCATTTTCATAAATTTCTGAGTCAAATTGATGATGTCAATATTGGCCAGTTCAACTAGTACAGGCGGAGGCGGAGGAGGTAAAGGTTGTTGTCTTAGTTGCTGCATCATAGCTTCAGTCAAAGCTGCAAGCATCTGTTCCATTTGGCTCATGCGAGCCTCTAAGGGTTCACTTGTATCATTTTCCCTTATATTCTCAATGTTGCTATAGAGACACCAAGTAATAATAAACATAGGAATAATTTTGTTCATTTCTTTCAATTTTATTTGTTCAGATTCAAATTCAATTTTCACATTTATAAAGATTACCACACACTCACACATGCTGAAGATATGTCATTAATTCTTTCTAGGACATCCTATAGCTCATATGGACTCGTGTATGTGGTATAACATGTGCTCTGATACCACTCTGTCATGATCCAAACCCGCCCCTATAGGTTTAGCGTCGTAACCGGCCAGTAATCATTGGATTACCAAAGGCCTCTTAGTGGAATAACATGTAATTAGGGGCTACAGAAGCAATATACGAAATATACATAGTCCATAGAGCTGTGCAGACATATATGGGATAGAAATTTTAAACCTTTTACAAATATATGTAACGTCATAATGTAGGTCTTGTGTCACATCCAATACAAAAGTAGCCAAAAGGGACTTAGCCCAATATACACATAACATAAAACTTGTTTATACTTCAAAGAAGACAAGGTCTTAAACATATGCCATTTAGACTTGACCTGCTCACAAAATGGAACCTCCTTAGAGGCACAATAGCTGGCTAACAAAACAGAATCTTAGGCCATCAACTTTGGGCATGGTCACGTGCCTGCTCACCTACATACATAATAACAAATAGTGAGCTGGTGCCTAGTGATTAACAACAAAATAAAGGGTTTTAATGAATGATGTCCATCATAGAGTCAAAAAACAGAGTTTATATCAGACATAGGTTTTTATCAGAAACAGAGTCTTATGCATACTCAGATTCAAATCAAAAACATATTCATATACATGTTTAGTCGTCAAAGCAGAAACAGATTCATATACGTAGTTGTATTCGTATTCAAAGTTCGTATATTTCTCATCATAGTACATGGCACATCCATTAGCGTTAACAAACCTGATGACCCATAAAGGGACAACAGTAAATGGGATTCCGATGACTCATGTGCACAGAGACGTTTCTGATGACCCACAAAGAGAATGCAATGAAGGCATTCTGATTACCCATAAAGGGACGGCCAAAAGGTATTCCGATGACTCTTGTGCATAGAGACATTTCCGATGACCTATAATTGGGACAGCCATAAAGGCATTCCGATGACCCATAAAAGGAACGCATATCATATGATGCTAAGTATGCCACAAATACATTTCAAGAACTTGGACAATAATTCATTCATACAAAACATAGCATTTCAGAAAACTGATCATTTCATATCATCGAAAAATAATTAAAGTTAAACATAACTTTACAGAGTTATTACTCACAGTTGTTTGTGTTGTCACTAAGTCTCGGACGTCCACCTAAACAAAACATATAACAAAAGCACAATTGAAACACCATTTCATTTTAATTCAATTCTCTTTATGTGTTTCTAGGTTATTTCATGACTATGTGAATTCAAATGGTGCCTAAGAACACTTGGAGTGGCATGAGGATGCAAATATGTACTTAAAAGAGTTAGTCAAAAGTTGTTGAAAACAAGTTTTCCGCTCGAGCGCAACTTTTTTTTCTCGAGCGGGGGTTCAAAAATAAGGGTGGTCGCTCGAGCGTAGCTTCCGTCACTCGAGTGGTTTGCAAACTTGGCAAAAGTACTGGTTGTGTGAAATTCCTGCTCGACGGTCGCTCGAGCGGAAGACTGAGTAAAAGGGTCCTCGCTCGAGTGCCACTTTGGTCGCTCAAGCAACTTGTAAAATTTTGTAAAACTTTTGGGAGCTTGATTTTCACGCTCGAGCGACACTTTCCTCGCTCAAGCGGACAGTGCGAATTCTCGAATTTCCAGAACTGTGTTTGAATTTCAAAGCTGATATTCCAAAGGTTCCAAACTCGTGTTTTTGGCACAAAAACATGGGAAAACTTTATAAAACATAGAAACATAATTAATTTGGAACCAATTGCTCAAAATCATGAACCAAATTCCCAAAATCTAGCTTAAACCATGAAGTTGAAACCATGCAAGAAAGGTACTCTTTAATCTCTTTGTAAAACTTGACCAAATGGTATGAAAAGTGTAGGAACACGAAAAACTTCTCAAATAAATGTGTGAGGGTTCAATGCATGTAGAGAATTTCATGGAATTCAAACTCAAATTGGTGATTTATGCATGCATGTATGCAATCATACTCAATTCTTCCATAACCAAGATGATCCTAGCATATGCCTTCTAAATTCATGCAAGTGGCCTCATAGCTTGGTGAATTCATTTCTTATATGGATTATCTATAAGAATTGAGTGTGGTTTCCATACCTAGAGTTAAATTCAAGTGTAATCCTAACTCAAATCTTCAAGTCTTCCACAAATTCTCCTTTCTCTCTCTAAGGTGTTGAGTTCTTCCTCTCCCTTCCTCAAAATCTCAGCCAAATCATGTATAAGTGAGGTCATAAGCTTAATGGGCCTATTTATATGGTATGATTAGCTTAGCCTAATCAAAGTTGGTGAAGGCTAATCAAGTATCTATCAAATTAATCTAATTTAATCGTTCTAAATCGAAATCCAATTGAATCTACCATAATATTCTAAAAATGCCAAATAGCACATATACTAAGTCAATTTCATGATCGGATGCCGATAAGGCCTTCGATTTGCAAAATATAACAGAATTTCAAATAGATATTCTTACAATAAACGGATATAAATACAAATAATGTAATTCATTGGCAATTAATGCAAAATTTCACTTTAATTACTTATTAAGCCTACTTAATCATGGATTATACGTTAATCATGGGTCAGGATTGTTACAACAATGAGAGGAAAAAGATTCACCTTTTTAATTGGGATGCTTGTGTAGTTAACAAGAAATATGGAGGTCTCGGATTCAGGAAAACCATCGAGTGCAATGAATCCCTCCTTTGCAAGTGGTGGTGACGATTCTCCACTGAAACTTATGCATTTTGGAGAAGAGTAATTTGTGCCAAGAATAATGTAGATCAATTTGTTTGGATACCAAATGTACCCCTAGCCAAGAATTCTTTTCAACTGTATGGAGGAATATTTCTTCAATGGACAGGTCAAACTCTAAAGTCCTAACCATATTTATCAGCAATCTTCATTACAAGCTGGGGAATGGTTATAGGATAAAATTTTGGAATGATGTTTGGCTTGCAAACACACCATTATCCTATCTCTTGTCTCGTCTCTTCTACCTGGCAATTGATAAAGACTCATATGTTAGACACAATATGCATTAGGACTATCCATCCAACCCCTTATCATAGAGTATTCTGTATAAAAGAGAGCTACGAGCCTAGAAGGAAGACATATATATAGAACTGATTAGAAGTTTGGAAATAGCACAACCAATTAGGAACACCTCAAAGGATGAACTGGTATGGCCTTCCTCTCCTATTGGAGTTTATATAGTAAAATCTTTATGCTATCTATTAGAAGACTTTTTGAACCTTACCCCTTTTCCCATCATGAATATATGGAAATGACTTGCTCTACCAAGAATTAAAGCTTTCGATTGGCTTATGTGGTGGAATTGAATTGCCACCTCAAATCTCTTGTTCAGTTGGCAAGTTATATTTGCTTCCAACCTTTGTGCTTTTTGTGATTCTGAAATTGAGACCCTAAATCACCTTTTGTTGCACTACAAATTTTCATGACTAATATGGGTTGACATCTTAAACTAGTTGGGGCTGACTTGGTGTTAGCACCATAAACCTACAATTTTATTATTATTTATTATTTATATAATTGCTGGACATGTGACATCGTCCTACTCATTTGGAGGTTATGAGAAGTTATGAAATGTGGAAAGATGATGGAGAACAAAGTGAAGAACATGGAGCATGAAGTGGAGGTTGAAGGAAGTTATGAAAGAATATGGAGCATGAAGTAGATGTTGAAGGAAGTTATGAAAGATCATGGAGTATGAAATGGAAGAGATGGAAGAGTAGGTTGTTTTAGGTAATTTTTTCGCACAAATGTTTGCCTATAAATAGCCATGGCTACATTGTAAAAGATCCAGAATTCAAATCAAAGACAATTGATTTCAATATTTGTTGTCATTTTCCTTATCTTAGGAGTAGTTTAACATAAATTTATATTTTGAAACATTTATTTTCAGCATTTCCTTTTCAAAACATTTTATGCACTTTATTTTCGAAGCATAGGAGTAGAGGTAAGTAATTATTACTTTGATTGTTCACTCAATCGTCTTTCTCCGTTTCCCTCATTCTTCTTTTAATTTTTCGTTTCTCCACACTTAACAAATTTGAAGTCCTCTTTATTAAGGCAAAATAACCGTCAACACAATCGCTTGATAATTGGCTTGAATTTAATCTATAAGGATTTTTTAATCCTTGATGGCATACTCGCATTTATAATATTTTCCTTCGTAGGAAAAATAAGCCAATAATTTTTGGCACGCCCGGTAAGACGTCAAATGTAAGAAATGAAAAATGAATTGGATTTGTCCATTTCAAATAGTCTAGATGAAATCTGTTGGCGTAAATAAAAAAATTTTGGATCTTCAAGAAGCGATCCGTTTTCTTGATGAAATAAACTTTCATCCCTTACAATATTATTTGGTAGAAGAAAAAAGACACCATTTAATTGGAGAAATTCATCAACTTGATATGAAAATTCGCCAATGAAATGATGAGTTATTAACTCTCACTACCAAGTCTTTAACTGAGACTTTAATGGCCGGAATCGGTGAATTTTTTAGAATTTTTTCATGGTTAAAAATAGCAAAAGCAAAGAGTTGATTTCATCAATGGCTCGGGGGGGTTCAAGAGCATGTTTTTAAATAGCCAAATTATGAAATTAACATAACGAAAGAGCATGTTCTTGAGCCAAATTTGGCTAAGAATGATGTTCCATCCATGGCTCGGGGGGTTCAAAAACCAATTTTTAGAGAGTCAAGTCATAAAAATAATATATTTATGGATGATTTTCATAAGCCATTAATGGCTAACATGGAAAAACAACCCACTTTGCCAAATAATTATAAAAATCAATTCGGTGAAAGTCATGTTTTTACAACAAACATGGTCAAGAATAATGAACAAGCCATTGTTCATGAATTCAAAATTTTTGACATTTTTCAAAGTGTCAAAAAGTATGAATTTTCATGGTCATGCTATACCATGACTTTTATTGTTTGAAATCCATTGTGGATTTGTGGATCTCATCAAACGTTGACTTTGATGGAATGGCTAACAAATAATATTTCGTTATTGCAATATATTGGGCCAAAAATATGATTATTAGTTGATCCATAAAACCATCACCAATTGGTTTTGTTGTTACCTTCGAAGCATGTCTCAAGACACTTCGAAGCATGTTATTAATTGAAATATCATTTTATAGCTATTAATGGCTAGTTAAAGTGCCAAACTAATTTCATAGTAATCCAACTTTTTGGATTTGGTTCGAAGAGATGTCGTGAGCACTTTCGAAGGACGACTTTGATCCTTTAGTAACATATGTGATTTTTGAATGGTGGTTTTGTCGTCAATAAACATCTTCAAATTGTAACACGGGACTTGAAAACTTTCAAAATGTGTACCCCCCTTCAAATATATGTAAAAGGACAATTAATTAATTGTCAAATAATGCTTATTTTTAGCATGATAATTAGTGGCTTTACTAGTAAACATTTTTATAGCCGTTTGTTATATGAAAATGTAACTAGTATTCTACAAAAGTTGGTTTGAAGAACAACGATTTTGGTGTCTTCGGAGAATTAATAATTGGTTCAAAGCATAAAATTAACATTTTCATTAATTATGTGTGAACCAGAACATACAAAATTTGAGTAACCACAATTTTGGTCAAAAGTTGCTTCGAAAGCCCTTTTGCCATAATTTTGTAAGCTTCAAAACACTCCATCTTGCATCAACAACAGCTTCGAAGAAACAATATTGGTGGTTGTGAATCTTCGAAACTTTGCTGAGTATTTCCAAGGATGTAATCCGTCCTTTGTTGACACCTTCGATCTTCGAAGGATGATTTTGGTCCTCTATACCACCTTCGAAGCTGGTTATTTAGCATATGTAACAGCTTGCTAAAGTGAATCATTGGCTTTGCCTGGGAAATACGAGGTTATCCTTCGAAGCTTTTCTGTAAGACCTTTGAATGATAAATTTGGTCATTTATAAACACTTAGACCATGAAAGGGTGATTTTTGGTCCTTTATACCACATTCGAAGCTTGTTATTTAGCAATTGTAACAGCTTGTTAAGGTGAATTATTGGTTTTGCCTTAAAAATATAAGGTTCTGAATTATTTTAAGTGCAAACAATATCAACCTACTTCAAAAGGTTTCAAGTTTTCTAAGTGTTTGAAGTATGAGTAACACAAAATTGTTTAATTTCCTTTAAAGGATTGATGCCGATTCGAAGCACAAATATAATATCCCTTCAAGACATATATATAATTCGAGATATCTAGTTATAATTTCATGCTTAAAGCACTTTATTGGTGTTGTTATATCATTTGAAGCACTTTGTTGATATTATTCGAAGCACTTTGTAACGCCTCGAAATAATCCAACACAGATATAACCTATCAATCAACATTCGCTACATAATAATTGCAAATCCTCAACCTTTACTTCATAAATTCCAAGGTTTATACAAAAGTCCCACATGCGATGTATACATTCAAGGATATAGAAATACATGAATCCATAGCATGTAGAGCATCAAGTCCCAAAATAAATAAAATGCCCTTACGAGCTTACATCTTCCAAGGCTCAAGCCCAGTTACACAAAAATGGCCTCTCGGACCCATATACAAAATAGCCTTTGGCTTTACAAAAAAGTCACAACAAAATAAAGAGTAATCTACTCTTCACAAGAACACAACCACATTCTCAATTTGACGGGGTCACCACATCTTTATTGCACCAAATCTCATAGGGGTGAGCATAAAGCCCAGTAGAGAATTTCTTACAAAGTATATACAGTTATGCTAGCTCTCAAAGTATAATGCAAATGCCAATGCCATGCAATGCACTTTTAAAGGAAACTTCATCTCATGCTTTTCTTGAAAATCACCATGTTCCCAAAAATGTAATGAAATCTCATTAATTTTCAAACTTCCAATTTTAATCAATAGGGGCGGTAAATACGACACTGGTAATCCCTAGGCTGGTGTCTGTAAGTAGACTCTCCGAGAACTACCAAACTGTCATTTTTACTGGTATTAACCGGAAGGCTCGACACCTATCCGCGCGGTTTTCTAGTTTTTCACCATGGACACTCAGGCCAACTTATCAAACTCATTTACACCCCCTATCCGGACTTGCCACCGTATTTACCCCATAACACATTTTCACAGTTCTCATTACAACATAATCTTTTTCCAATTCTTTTCAATATGTGTAACAATGATAATAAATCAAATGAGAACATGATGCAATACATAATATCTCATAACATTTCTCCATTTTCAATGTCTCCACAATAATGTCAACATTCACAATTTCCATTTCCCCTCTTCACTGTTCTTTTACCAGATCACCATGAGCCATTAATAGATAGCTACAATCATTATCCATGGTGCACAACAATTGTCATTCCAGAACTATATATCATCATTTATTCAACAATAGTTTTTAAAATAAAACACCCATTTCAATAAGTCAAAAACTTTCCATATTTTGCAAAGCGCATTATGAAATCAATGCTTACTCATCTTTTTATCAAAAGAAAAGAAGGTTCCATGAACATTTCCACATTTTTCCAAAAATTTCCAATTTCTAGGGTTTTCATCAAAAACCCTGCGTTTCCCATTTCATGGTAAAACCCACCCAAATCATATTCCTTGAGTTAAATAAAGAGAAAACCCTCTAGGGTTAGCAAAAGGATTGAGATTTAAACCCCTATTTTCAAAACTCTCTTTACATTTGGAGCAAAAATCAAACTCAACACAATAATCTCAAAACACTTTTAAAATCAACATTTAGATAGCAAAACATATATATATAACTTAAAAAATCCCTACCTCAAGAGAGAATAGGAGAAAACAACCCAAAAATCATTGGCAACGAAACCACGAACTACCTGGATCAAGACGAAGCTCTTGATGAGATCTACAACCTTTCTCAAAGGAGCTAGGCAAGGAGATGCTTCCAAGTGAGTAGATCTAAAGATCTTTGAGCAAAAAAATGATTTTGGAGAGGGAGAGAGAGAGAGACCCATGGTTTAGAGGGAGAAAAGAGAGGAAGAAATAAAGAAAAGGGTTAAGTGAGAGCCTATTTATAGCACTAGGTAAAGTTAGAAATAAGCCCCAAAGTCAACCCAAAATATCTGGTTAAAACCCCAAAAAGTAGGCCTAAACCGACAAAAAAAATCTGGAAAAACATCGTAGGTGTCAACCCCCTGCAACACAGGTGTCGACCCTTATGAAGAAAAGCTGGAACACTAAGTTTAACAACACAGCAGGTGCCGACCCTTCCCCAGGCTGGTGTCGACACCAAAAAATAGCAAGCAACTTCTAGACAAAGGTCAACCCTTCCTAGACTGGTGTCGACCCTTGTGGCCAACAACAAAAGGAAGGTGTCGACACCTCCAAGACTGGTGTCGACCCTAAAATGCAGTGAACAATTTCAGAACAAGGGTTGACCCTTCCCAGATTGGTGTCAACCCTTGCGACCAACTAAAAGAGAAGGTGTCGACACCACGAAGACCGGTGTCGACCCCAGAACATGATTTTCAAGTTTCCAAACAACTTTTCAATGCGAACAAGCGTGAACGAGCAATCCCAACAAGTTTAAATCAATTTGTACACCTCCAAAATCAAGATACAACAATACCAAAGATTTCTAAAACAAAATAAAAGATTCAAATACACTTCTCAAAAGTTTTAAAAAGGGTACAAGTGCTACAACCTCCCCACCTTAGGAAATTTCGTCCCCGAAATTTGAACAAACTCCCCAAAATTAAATAACTCACCAAACAAGAGTGTTCTAACAACTATAATCAACATTATCAAGTTGCAATATTTATGTCAACCAACATTTATCTTTCTCTTTATCATCACTCCATCAAAACAACGATTGCTCAAATTAGATATATGAGGTAAAACATCTACAACAAAATACCATCCTTTCATAACATCATGCTCAAATCAACAATACATACAACAACACGTGATCAACATCTCAACAATTTTTCCCTTTCAACACTAGGGAACATTACGATTAAAATAAAACAATTAGGTATTTACAAACAAATCTGGATACTTGGAGCGAACTTCCGCCTCCCTTTCCCACGTCGCTTCCTCAACCCCATGGTGTCTCCACAACACCTTCACTAATGGTATAGTTTTACCCCTCAATACTTGCTCTCGGGTGTCTATGATTTGAACCGGTCACTCTTCATAGAAGGCATCTTCATCTACCTCCAAATCAACCAATCTAGTACACGAGAAGGGTTGGGTTCGTACTTCCTGAGCATGGACACATGAAAAACATTGTGAACCCCCGAAAGTTGTGGCGGTAAAGCTAACCGGTATACCACTTTCCCAATTCTCTTCAATATCTCGAAAGGCCTAAGAAACCTCGGAGATAACTTACCACTCTTACCAAATCTCATTAAACCCCGTCTAGGTGAAATCTTAAGGAACAACATAATCTGACATAGCTATAATCCACTAAACAACATTCACTAAATAGTCATGGCAAATCTCCCAGCCTACCAAGGAAATACAACACTAATTCCCAGCTACAATTAAACTTGGAATACCTTCGTACCGACTCTGGTTCGACCTCTCGAAGCTCCAAGGATACTTGACTTACCAAGAACACAAGGAAGAGATTCACAAACGTTTCCTTGACCCATACCACTCGCTGGGCCTAAAAGGCAAGAACAACAACAATCGCGGCAACAACACGCACACCCAAGGCATCTACCACCACATGCCCCAAACACCCCTGAGCGCTTAACACCCCAACACGGAAAAGAATAAGGTTTACACTACAAGACCTTAGGAAAACTTACCCCAAAGGAAGGATCACGACAACATCTATCCTAAGGCAAAGCCTTGGCATAACAAGCCCGTTAATCGACCCACATATCTGAACACACATGTCTAAGATTAGGAATTCAATTAAAAGGTTTTACATCTCGTCCATAAAGGGATAATAACTAACAATTCAACCCAAAAATTTTATTTTATATTTATTTATTTATTTATTTTAATTTTTTTTTCAACTTTTCTCAATTCTTTGTAAAAATCATTTCTTTACGAATAAAACATTTTCTCAAAGGTGTTCAAGACCACATCGATCACAAACCAAAATACATTTCCTGTCTTTCAAGCAAGACCCAAATTTCATTTATTGCCAATTCCATTCCAATATAACAACAGGTGAGTCTCTACCGTCACCCAATAATACTCATCACCTACATGGTGATGTCACAACCACATCAACATAACCTTTCCACAATAATAATTAACAGAGATAACAACTGTGTCATCAACACAAAATAGCACTATCATGTAATTTCATTTGGTCAAAATCAGTATTAGTACTATGCAATTCATTATCCACACAAGGAAACAAAATGGGCACATAAACTAGTTAAAAAGAGGATTGTTCATATCATCTTGAAGGAAAACCCTTTTTTTTTTTTCCACTCACGTTTTTTATCAAAATTTACTTGAATCCACACCGTTTTCCAACAAAAGATTCATGTCATAAACTTCGAGTAAAACCAATTCATTTTGTAACTATTTTCCCAAAACAAACCTTAAAATCTCACCCCAAGGTTTTTTTTTTTGAAAATAGCAATGCCATGAAAATTTTAAAAAAACTAATAATCGCCCTTTAATTTATTTCCTCCACAAACAACCGATGAATCCCCACCATCACCCAATCACGTCCATCATACTTACAGTGAATTTAACAGTGTGACAATTACATTTCTATAACAACAATAAATAGAAACAACCACGGTGCTAAAAGAAACAACACCACACGCATGACTTTTCCAAACTTCGAAAGTTCCACACTGTAGACACCCCATTTTTGACTGTCCATAAGACTTCGACGCGACTGATGATTTACATGGTGGAGAAAGGTGTGCAGGGCAAAGGTTCAATTTCTTCGGCAAAGAGAGAGTCAAATCTCAACTTCATACCCCTGTTCTGGACCAGAACGATCTCGATCAAAAGATTTTAGACTTAAAACCCTCTCTTTCAAAAACATTTTTGAAATAAAGTTTCTGCGATGTTCTGAGGCTCGCATTTTGTCAAAAATTGCGCTTTTCGGTAAACCGAGCAAGAACAAAGTGGAAATGAATGAAAGAGAGATGAAATCTTTGAAAAATCTTTCAAAACACCTTACTTAGGGGTTTGAAGTTGAAGAAAAGAAGAGAAGAGGGCAGAAATCCAGTCGGGGGAGAAAATGGGCATGAACCGTTAAAAGAAACTCGAGCAGCCCTCGCCGAATCGGGTCTATTCATTTGGATACTTGGAATCAAACTATGAGGCCACCACCGTTGGAAAGCTTACTCCCGGGGCTTCATTTTTCACTCAAGAATCTCCTAAATTCAATTCCAGACGGGGAAGATATAGTTGATTGAAGTAGGGCATCACTCCGGTTGGACCGAAATCTGCGCGGCTTCACCAAAAAGGGCATAACTTTTTCCACAGGAGGAATTTTAATACAAGGTTTGTTCCATTGGAAATCTACCTTCCGGGGCTTCAATTTGGATACTTCAACGGCCACCATTGGACTTCCCAATCACCCACCGGCCACTTTTCTTCCCGGCAGCCTTTTTTTTTTGTCCTGAAAGTAGCTGGCCGGCCAGAAAATCTAGCTGGCCGGCCACCTATTTGGTGAAATGACTTTTTTGCCCTTTTAAACTAGCCGGCCATGCCCCCCTCCCCAAGTGTGGCCTAGAAGTGAATTTTGTTTTCCACTACACCCATGTCCGAGGGTTTGGCCATTTTGGGGGGAAACTTGATTTGTTTTCCCCCTCTTTTTTTCCCCCTCTTTTCCACCCCTTTTGCTTATATATACAGCCCCTCCCCTTCAGATTTTAGGGTTACAAAATTTTTTTTGAGAGCCTTGCATCAATTCTCCCTCTCTCTCTACTCTAAGCCTCAAAACACCAAGTCCTACACCCTTTTCTTCATCACCACCTAGCACCACACTACCACTTCCATTCCAGCAGCTTGGAGGTCTTCTCAGAGGCTAGGAGGCAGCTTTTCTTGGTCCAAGAGGCAGCAAAGGATTGGTCTTCAAGGGTGAGTTGATTTCTCCCTCTTTCTAGCTCATTTTTGCAAGTTTTCTTAGCCCCTTTTGCTTGCTGTTTTGAGCTCCGACCAAAACTGAAAGTGACATTTTTTTGAGCTCTATTTCATCTTTCATTAAGGGTCTTACCCTGTTTGGGACCCCCATTTTGCACTTGCTTCATTACCCCTTTGTATGCCATAATCTTGCATAGTATTTGTGGCCTATGTGTAATCTGTTTCGAAGCATGATGTAAACTGTAGATAGGCTTATTTTGAGCCCTTCTCATCACTGTTTGGGACCTCCATGTGCCACTTGTCATTATCCCCCTCTTTGGTCCCCATTTTTGCATGATTTATTAGCCTATTGAGCTTCTGTTTTTGGACCTTGGTCCGAACTGAAAATGGCCCTATTTTGACCCTGTCTTCATGTTTCATTAAGGGTCTATGGCCGTTTGGGACATCCTTTTTATACTTCATGTTATAGCTCTCTTGGTGCCATTATTTTGCATAGCATTTTGAGCATACTTGTATCTATTTTTGGGGTTTGTCATAAACTGTAATACATCATACTTTTGGCCCCTCTTCAATATTGTAGAAGGCCCCTTTTCTGTTTGGGGCCAGAATTTGTGAGTTGCTTCATTACCCCTTTCTTGGCCCCATTTTTATATGCTAATCTAGCCTCATTTGTGTTCCCTGTTTGGCCATGCTTTAAACTGTAAACATGCTTTTTTTGGGGCTGCCTAGCTTCTATCTTCATACTTCATGTTCAAATTATGCATGCATTGCATAGCTATAGGCCATTTCATGCACCAAAATTCATGTTTCGGGACTCGTTCCATGCATCGGGTATCATTTTGCCATGATTCGGGGCTGTTTTGCATCTCATTTTACCTCTGATTTTTGCATTATAGTGTGCCATATTCCATGTTTTGCCATGTCATGTTATAGTGGCATTCCGTGCCGTAAGTTCGGTCCTCAGCACGCACTTCGAGTTGTCTCATTTTCATCTTATGGCCACCGATTTTGGCATGCTTGCGAGCTATCCATGTTAGTTTAAGTCCATCATCGCATGTTGTTGCATGCCATGTTTACTTACATGTTTAGGTTGCGCGCCTAGTATACATTGCTCATTTGCATGTTCATGTTGCATACTTAGCCTCCATGCCTATGATGGCTTCCTATGTGAGTGTGGCTGAGGTCTACTCATGTTGATTTAAGTTCATCATGCATTGTGTATGTTGTTTCATTTCATAGCATTGTGTATGTTAGGTTGTATCTTAGTTGCATTTCATGCATATCATGCATATTGCATTGTGCTTGGGATAGGAGTTAGCCCGAGCACGGGAAACGAGGGACGTTTCGTACTCCGAGTGACGGAACGTGTCTCAATTCCCTAGTCACCGACACTCCGGATCATCCATGATGGAGTTAGGTCTTGTTACGTTTTCATGTGCATTCATTTCATATTAAATTGTGCAATTCGACTCCTTGGCCATCATGCATCGAGATGCGTGATTAGTGGCACGAGGATCGAGGCATGCATACATTTATGAAAATATATTGCCATGCCCCTTTCCTGCTCTCTGTAGTAGCAAATCAAGAATCAGCGGTCTTCCGAGGCTTGGCACGCATTTCAAGAATAGGTGCAAACAGAGGCTAATTGGGGCATCGTCATGGATTTCCGCGCAAAGGCAACCCGGGCATGCATCATTCATCATCCGGAATGGAATCAAGGCAGTCCCTGGCTTGCATGCCAGTTTATTTATTTTCTTAGTTAATTTGTTAATTAATTAGGAATTTGTACATTATTTGGACTGTAATATTCTTTTATTCGGGACTGTATTATTTATTTGGACCCTCTGTGCGAGGGCATAATTGTAATAAGTGTGCGTGAGTGTGATGTATGTCTTCCAACCCCACGTCTTTCTCCCTTTTATTTACCAGCTTATGATGGTTAGATTAGGGCATATTTAAATTAGCATACAGTATGACAGCATGTTTGCATACTGCATTCATTCATCTGTCTTGCATGCACCGGGCTCGGCGCATCATAACTAGCTGCATTGTATTTTCAATTCCAAGTTGAAAATATGTTAGCTGTAGCATTCCATATGCCATGTTTAGAATAGCCGAGCCCTGCTATAGTTGCATGTTTGCATGTGTTGCGTTAGGCATTTCTGTATACTTAGGATTCATGCATGATTTCTAATGAGTTTCTGTTTTGGCTTGGAGTACTCGGTGAGTTTTATGCTTTAGCATCCTTGCATACGTGTGAGTGATGCCCG